>LR738710.1:130240843-130283420 GCA_902687465.1 Secale cereale | reverse complement strand
GGGGGGTACGAGGGTTGACTGGTTTGGCTACGGTGTGAGGCTGCCATCGCAACAAAGTAACATGGGTTGTGGGTGAGTAGAGGGATGGTCTAGCCAAGGGTTGGAGTAGGAGGAAGAGGTGAGGTCTGCACGGTAGCCCAACCGGCCATGGGAGGCAGGAGCAGGCGGCACGACCCGCGATGGTTTTGGCGGCTGGAGAAAGAAGACTAGAGGTTGAAGAAGCACGGCGGCCGTTGGAGGAACATCGTACGGTCATCGCGGCTACACACATTTTTATCAACTAAGTTGATAAAACCCTGCATCCGCGTCAACTTAGTAGACCCACAAGTCGGCCTCCAAATATGGTGGGTCCCACCTAGTAGCGGGGCTATTCATTTTTTGTGCGTAATAAGAAGGCACCTCCTTGCGTGCGAAGATATAGCTGGTGGGTCCGAGTTGCCAGCGGGGGGATGCTTTTTTGCGAAATACAAAGGTGCTTCCGGTGGGTCCCCACTGTCAAGAAGAGGAATCATTATTTTGTGTGTAATAAGGAGGCACTTCCTTGCGTGCGGCCGTGGACCCAGTTGTCATCCTCTCCACGTACAGTCCTCTTCCGATGGATGTCATTCGTTGACCACGCCGCGTCGAGAGCACCAGGGCAATGGACGACGGCGAGGCCTAGGAAAGGAACGACCCAAAGCCGGAGAAGACTCGATAGTTGTTTCCCATATGGAGGGGAGTACGAGGGTTTACTGGTTCGTCTGCCGTCGTCGAAGAATAACAGGAACTGTGGGTGCGTAGAGGGATGGCCAGGCCAGCGATGGGAGTAGTGTGGGGCGGTTAGGCCTGCGTGGCAGCACAGCCGGCCACGGGAGGCATGAGTAGGCAGTACGGCCGACACTGGTTTGAGCGGCTGGAGCAAGAAGACAAGAGGTTGAAGATGCAGTACAGCCACTCGATTAACAATCCAACGATCACTTCTACTAGAATCGTTTATGGACTAAGTTGACAAAGCCTTTCATACACTTCAACCTTGTAGACCCATGAGTCGGCCCCAAATCTGTCCCAAACAGCATACAACCCAAAATTTCTTGCTAGATTAAAATTAATTTAAAAAATAAACATACCTTAATGTACAATCCAATGAAATTTTACCCACACAAAAACAATGAAATTTAAAATATCAAAATCGGAAAGAAAATAGCAATTTGGAACTAATTGCATGTGTGTTGTATTTTTCATTTTACATCCCATTTCTTATTACTTATAGTCCATTTTTTGGGCAAGCCGAATGCATCCCTCCTTGTATTGAAAGATTTCAGGCCCAACAAAGCGTAGAAAAGCAAGTAGGCCTCCGTTGGTTATTTTGCAAAAAACAAAATAACTGGGCTAGCCATTTTCAGACAGAAAAAACAAAACAGGGTTGGTCATGTGGTAAACATATGAAAGAAAAGCCTGGGCTAGAAGGGCCACAGCTCCCGCGCAACCCAGTTGATACCCTGCTCCGTCCCGAATACAAACAAAACAATACTGCGCGAGCTACTGGGTCCCAGGTAGATCTGGCCATGGGCAGCCCGGCCCGGTCGGCCCGACCCGGCCCGGCCCGACCTTGTCCACGGGCCGGGCTTGGGCCTAGATTTCAGGCCCGGTGGCCGGGCCGGGCCGGGCCCGGGCCCGTCATTTTTGCACATTAGCGAAGGAGCCCGGCCCGAGGTCCGAGGCCCGTCGGGCTTTTGCATGTTCGGGCCGGGCTCAGGCCCAATTTTTTGGCCCGACGGCCGGGCCGGGCCGGGCTCGGGCCTGGGTTTTTTGCACCGGGCTTGGGTCGGCCCGGCCCGAAGCCCGGCCCGGCCTGGGGTTTGGCCAGGTCTAGTCCCAGGTGTCAGCCGCTCCTTGTGCAGTTATCTCGCTTATTGACTACGTTGACAGTGGGTGCGATGGTCGTGATGCATGCGAGGCAGCATTGCCAGCCATGGGAGGCGGGAGTAGGCGGTCTTGCCGGCACTGGTTTGGCTTTGGTGGCTGGAGGAAGAAGAGACTGAAGAAACACGATAGACGTTGAATGTCAATCCATCGGTCAAGGTTGGCACAATTGTTTGTTGACTAAGCCGACACCACGTAGCATACTTTTTTATAGGAAGAAAAGAAAATATGGGCGCGTTCGCTAGATAACATTCCCAAAACTTCCATCGTTTAATCTTGCGTCGCAACTAAAACTGCCAGGATAATGCGTTCGTTTTCCGTCCTCCTCCCACGGAATGTTCACCACATATCATTCCCGAAAATCAAAGACTTCAGAAGCCGTACAGAACAAGCTAGTAAAGAGACGTTGCGAAGCTTTAGAAAAGAGAGAGAGACATGCTCCTATAGCTAGTTCAAATCCAACATTTGAATATAACTATATATAGTGCTATACTACTCTACAAGTAATGAAAATGACATATCCAACATTCACTTCTCCTCTTCTCTAGTTACTCTGCCTAGCATCAGAAGTTGCGGCCGCAGCAACCATGTCTGTTGACGGCTCGTCCACCTGCTCTTCAGTAGGCAACAACCAGATATGCGCCAAGTAGCCAACCTTACCATCCCCTCTGGGTCTCAACACACCCCCGCCGGCACACTCACCGCAGCCGGTTGCTCATCGCAACCCGCTGCCGTTAGTGTGGTGCCACTGCTGCAAATCACGCAGAGTTATCTGTCGCGTCTCAACTACAATCCTCAACCTTGACCGAGTCTTCCACAAATGCCCGAATCATAGGGTAATAATATGTTTAAGTGTTTTTGCCTGCTTTCAGTTGCTGATTTTTTAATAGTTTCATTGATGAACTTCCAATTTGATTCGTGCAGAAAAGGGAAGATTCATGTGATTTGTATTTCTGGGAAGTTGCTGATGTGGGGGATTGGAATTACACTGATTATTTGGTTAGCCGAGGAATCCCAATACCAGCAGGTTGGGGTGTTGGACAAGTAACTGAAGGAATGACAGAAGAAGAAGAAGATGCAGAGCAGAAGGTTAAAGATGTAGTTCATCTGATCATGGCTAAGCAACAACTACTGAACGGCCTTGACAGCAATGAGGAGATGAAAGAGCTTGTGAAGATAATGGGCAAGATCAGTGTGCTCTATAGGATGATTGTCTCTTTATTTGCACTGTATGTAGCACTCGTGATGTATTCAGTGGCTATGACATGAGCACTTTGCTAAAACTAGTAATGAATGAAACATGTTTAGCAAACTAGGTGTAGTGTTGTGAACATTTAATGATTTTTATTAACGGAAATCGGGGTGTATCCACATTTTCTCATAAGTAAATAAATAGTAGAGGCCCTTTTGCTAATAAATAAATAAATTAGCAGAGGCCCTGTCGAGTCAGCTTTGTTCCCATTCGAAGACGTCGAGCAAATTGCAGTCCAACAGCAAACTATGTCATCAAATACAAGTTTCACACGCAAATATGAGTACAACTAAACAACAATGTCATCATGTTTTAGTCATCATACAATCACCAAACACAAATCAACATGCATAATAAGTGATGTTCTCACAGCGAAATACTAAAAAACAACTTCATCAGGTTTCAGTTGTCATAGCAAACGCAATTTCACATAGTAGATAAAAAGTCGTCTTCTCACAGGAAAATAATATAATCGTCATCCGCAGCAGCAGCGTCAACATCTTTGCCATGTGTATCAGTCTGAATCGTAATTGCCTCAACGTCATCTTCTTCTTCATCCTCAATGTACTCAAATGTTGGTGTCTTATTGATCAACTCTCGTACATTTGAAACAATGTGGAATAGTTTCACACCTCAAGCCACCTGGAACACCACAGCATAATGGTGTGTCCGAACGTCGTAATCGTACTTTATTAGATATGGTGCGATCTATGATGTCTCTTACCAATTTACCACTATAGTTTTGGGGTTATGCATTAGAGATAACTGCATTCATGTTAAATAGGGCACCGTCTAAATCCGTTGATACGACACCATACGAACTGTGGTTTGGCAAGAAACCTAAGTTGTCATTTATTAAAGTTTGGGGTTCTGACACTTATGTCAAAAGGCTTCAGCCTGATAAGCTCAAACCCAAATCGGATAAGTGTATCTTCATAGGATACCCTAAGGAAACAATTGGGTACACCTTCTACCACAGATCCGAAGGCAAGATTTTTGTTGCCAAGAATGGAACATTTCTAGAGAAGGAGTTTCTCTCGAAAGAAGTAAGTGGGAGGAAAGTAGAAATTGATGAGGTAATTGTACCACTAGTACACATTGGTGCTATACAAACGGTTGTTAACCCCTTTCCGCGACAACATTTGGAACCGCCGCCAAGTGAGTGTGGGCGATAGGGGGGTCCTTCCCACACGACCCAGAAACCGTCGGGGATATGCCCTCCTGGCACACATGCTCGGCAAAATGAGGTCGTGTGCGACCGACGAGTGCTCAAATACGGTAATATGTACAGTAGAACTAAAAAATTACAATTATACAGGCCAAATTGTTTCCGGTCGCAAGTACATCCCACACAGTCAGTCCCCACTAAATGTTTCAGTTTGTATGTACATCCCACACAGTCGCTCCAAGGAAAATGTTTCCGTTCACAAGTACATCACATACAATTTTCCCCGTTAATTCGTTTGTGATAGTGTTGCCATTGCACACGATATTAACAATTTTATCATTTGAGTTAATGAAAGCATCACACACGGTGCATAGAAGAAACTGTGTGACAAAGGTTGTCCATCACACACAGTTTTTTTGTGGTAAACGTTTGCGCAAGGTGGCCTAACGCACAGTTTTTGAGAGAATGTCGTGTGTGATTGTTCATTCATCCAACACGGTTTATTCCTAAAAACTGTGTGCATTGCCTGAGGTCATCTCCCACAGTATTTTCTCAATAACTGTTTGCAATAGCAAAACCCAATTAGTAGGCTAATTGCCCTATTATTAATAATCCATTTATTAATCTAATGTACATTCATATTAAGCACATAATATATTTCATTTCCATATTAAGGAAGCAGGATTTCATAATTGAAATACATCAAAGTACAACATGATATAGCTTCAGCACTAACCTACCCCATTACACAACTGCACCAGCACCAAGTTTCACATGCAACATGTAGAACCTTTCGAAATTAGCACCATAGACGGTACATAGACAGATGCATCTCATTTGGAAATTTACTGAAGTGGAAGGAAAATATTGAGCCTTCATTCATGTTGAAGGTCTTTGCAACTTTAGGCCAGTGCCTGTGGATGATTGACCATCCATCCTTGGTCCTCTTCAGGTCAATATTGAACCATGGGTGTTGTATGAAAACTTTCCTCGCCTCCTGACCATAGAGGTGGTTTGAGAGGTAATCATCAGCGAACTGATTTGTAAAGGCCTGAAAACAAGGATGTGCATAAATATCTTCTCTATATTGGAAATGGGGCAAAGGAATAAAAAAAGGCAAGGCATAATAGTTAGTACCATCTTGTAGTGAACTGATGTCTTTTTCATTGTGGAGACAAAGATTTTGTTGTTTTTTGCTGCTAATTTATTTATCCTAACAATATTTCTGAGTTTTCTTGACTTGATTGATATTCATGGACAACTCATTTCCCCATATGCAAAAAGGGTCAAACAGTGGGTCAAAACCTCTGGCAGTAGGACCTACATGTGCAAGACCAAACTGTTAAAAAGCTAAATATTAGAACGGTTCCTCCAATTGCACAATAATGTGCTATTAGACAACAGACCATGCACGTGCAGTTAACTAAAAACCACAACAAATGAACCAAACGTTAACTGAGCACCATATTGCACAATATTACATACTCCTAATAGAAGATCAGACAGTTAATCAAACCAAGCATGCTTAACAACTTGGAAATATAGCAATTGTATTTGTTTCTCATGTATTTAGTACATCCAAATTTGATTTATTTCTCACATGGTATACAATAACAGAATGCACCCACAACAATTGAACATCGCATTGCAGAATTGAACCAAGCAGTTAACTAAACACCACAACAAATGAACCAAACGTCAACTAAGCACGACATTGCACAATATAACATACTCCTAATAGAAGACCTGAGAGTTAAACAAATCAAACGTGCTTAACAACTTGGAAATATAGCAATTGTATTTGTTTCTCATGTATTTAGTACATCCAAATTTGATTTATTTCTCACATGGTATACAATAACAGAATGCACCAACAATAATTGAACATCGCATTGCAGAATTGAACCAAGCAGTTAACTAAACACCACAACAAATGAACCAAACGTTAACTGGGCACCACATTACACAATATAACATACTCCTAATAGAAGGTCAGAGAGTTACACAAACCAAGCATGCTTAACAACTTGGAAATCTAGCAATTGGATTTGTTTCTCATGTATTTAGTACAGCCAAATTCGATTTATTTCTCTCATGGTATACAATAACAGAATGCACCCACAACAATTGAACATCGCATTACAGAATTGAACTAAACAGTTAACTAAACACCACAACAAATGATACAAACATTAACTGAGCACCACATTGCACAATATAACATACTCCTAATAGAAGATCAGACAGTTAACCAAACCAAGCATGCTTGACAACTTGGAAAATTGTACCCTGAAGAATTGAACATCACATTCGCAGAATTGAACCAAACAGTTAACTAAACACCACATTGCATGACATATAGAACATATACACTAGAGCAGAAGATTGCATGGTAAAAGTAGATAGCACAATTCACTAGAATTTGGTAAGGAAAGGCAGTAGCTAGCAAACTGAACATGGGTCCTTATAGTGAGCTAATAAGACAAGCTACTCCTCATTGTCGGAGATATCGATGACGATTGGCTCCTTGGACATGGAAGAGGGCGAGGCCTCCATGTCGTGGGTGCCCTCGTCATAGTGGTGAGTTGCCTAAGCCGCTCTGGGCACCAACCTGCTGGCTCTCGAGAGGAGGTAAGCACATGCACGCTGAGAAAACACCTCGTAGTCTTCGTCGAAGGCACCAAGAGTGGCCTCGAGAAAACACCACGAACTGTCGTTTAAAGCAGCCACCCATGTCGCAGCATTAGCACGCGAGGCTTCGACAGTGGCCTCGACGGCGAGGTGCTCCTCCAAGATCTGGGGGTTGGCACGAATGGCAGCCATCGCGACTTCATCCGCGCGTGTGGCCGCGATTTGCTTCTCCGCTGCCAAATGCTCCTTGGGATCCAGGCTATACTGTGTGCACCATGGCTTAGGGCGGCGCTTATTTGGTGGAGGGGTCGGTGATTTGGGTGGAAGGTGTCGCGCCAGCGGTTAGGGCATGTGGGATGTGGAAGGAGGAGGAGGATGGGGGTCGGGTGTGGATTACCTGCTTGGATAGGCGAGGTCGAGCAACGTGAAGGAGGGTCACCGGCGAGGACGCGGCGCTGCAAGCAAGGAGTGAAGGTTTCAACTTGGAAAGGAAGGCGGAGAAATGTGGCTTTTGGTAAGGGGGGCGGGGAGGTAGATATTTCTGCGGAAGAAGAAAATTTGGAATCGCTTCAGCGAGAAAACTGGCGCGCAAAGTGTCATCAGACATGGTCCCTTATTCAGAACTTTGTACGATATGTGAACATCACAAACGATTCAGATAGCTTAACCCGTGTGTGATGAGTTTGAACATCAAAATTTTTGATCCACGTCCCCATCTTTCACCGGCGACGATTGAACAGTAAAATGATATTTGAGGAGCGGGCTAGTGTGCTTGACACTCCGACGGTGCTCCAAGATATTTTGTGTTGCATCTCACATGGTGGGTGATAATAAATCGTGTGCGATCTACTTGATTATTCGTTTTGATTTGAATTACATAATGGGGTCACAATGGCAATGGACGGTGTTTGAATTGCTAGACCTTTTATCTGCAGTGAACATGCAACTATATGTGTGTCGTAAAAAATTTGGAATTATTCAGGGTTAGTTTGGAAATTTTATACATTAAATTGGTACTGTAGCCATTTCAGGTTCACAATTCAAAATTAAAGCACATGCACATGCTCCGGTGCACCAACATGAGTTGTAAAATCATATATGTGTCCATGGGTTCATGCTTATGCCCCATGCATGAAATAATGATGAATTTCGAACACCACGGCACCGTGGCTCTCTCGAAAATGTTGAGGTACTTGCTTTTGCAATTCTAGTAAATCCAAAACCCGTCTGAAATTCATGAACCTTGGCATGCTATCATGGAATGGCATCAACATGCTGGGGTAAAAAATATTGTCCCATTTGGGGCAAGTTGTGGTATAAGCTTCTCACAAACCAGAGCTACTCACAAGAAAGCCTCATGGTTCCATTTGGGAAAAGTGTCACCTTTGTGGACAAAACAATATTCGTCGCCACTTCTTCCTTTCATTTTTTTCCTGGTGTCAACATAGAACAACAAGAGTGTCGTGTTAATTTTTGGATTTTTTTTCGGGGATCGTTTTGACATTTTTATATGTTAATGGAGTTTTATAGGCATTTATGTTCATAATTCAAAATTGAACTACATGCACATTCTCAAGTCCATAAAAACAGGTTGCAAAATCAAATGTTTGTCCTTGGTTGTAAGATTAGGTCACATGCAAGAAATAAGAATGAATGTTAAACACCCTGCCACCGTCACTCGGCCGCAAACATCGAGATACCTGGTTTTAACTTCTAGTAAATCCGAAGCTCGTCTGAAATTCATAAAACTTGGAATGCTATCATGGAGCGGCATCAACATGCCATGGCAAAAAAAATCCCATTTGGGACAGGTTTGGGGATATGCTTCTCACAACAAGCCTGATGGTTTGGGTAGGGAACGTCCCACCTTTGGGGACGAAACGATATCCATTTCCTCTTATTGCTTTCAAAAAAATTCTCGTGTCAACATAAAACAACACGAGTGTTCTATCAATTTTGGGGGGTTTTCGGGGTTCGTTTCGACATTTTTGTGCATTAATTGAGTTTTCAATGCATTTATGTACATAATTAAAATTTGAACTACATGCACATGCTCTAATGCATATAAATTGGTTGAAAATTCAAATATGTGTCCTTGGTTGCATGCTTAGGTCCCATGCAAGAAATGGGAATGAATGTCAAACACCCTGCCACCGTCACTCTACCGCAAACATTGAGATACCTGGGTTTTAAATTTTAGTAAATCCAAAGCTCGTCTGAAATTCATGAAATTTGGCATGCTATCATGCAGCGGCATCAACATGCCGTGGTAAATTTTTTGTCCCATTTGGGGCAGGTTTGGGGATATGCTTCTCACAAACCAAAGCTTCTCACAACAAGCCTGATGGTTTTGTTAGGAATATCCCACCTTTGGGGACAAAACGATATCCATTTCCTCTTATTGCTTTCAAAAAATTTCTCGTGTCAACATAGAACAACACGAGGGTTTTGTCAATTTTTGGGATTTTTTCGGGGTTCCTTTGGACATTTTTATGCATTAATTGAGTTTTTAATGCATTTATGTGCATAATTCAAATTAGAACTACATGCACATGCTCTAATGCATCTAAATTGGTTGAAAACTCAAATCTGTGTCCTTAGTTGCATGCTTAGGTCCCATGCAAGAAATGAGACCTGCCACGGTCACTCGGCCACAAACATTGAGATACCTGGTTTTTAAATTCTAGTAAATCCAAAGCACGTCTGAAATTCATGAAACTTGGCATGCTATCATGGAGCGGCGTCAAAATACCGTGGTAAATTTTTTGTCCCGTTTGGGCAGGTTTGGGGATATGGTTCTCACAAACCAGAGCTTCTGACAAACCAGAGCTTCTCACAACAAGCCTGATGGTTTCGGTAGGGAGTGTCCCACCTTTGGGGACAAAACGATATCCATTGCCTCTTATTGCTTTCAAAAAAATCTCGTGTCAACATAGAACAACACGAGTGTTCTGTCAATTTTTGGGATTTTTCGGGGTTCGTTTGGACATTTTTATGCATTAATTGAGTTTTCAATGCATTTATGTGCATAATTCAAATTTGAACTACATGCACATGCTCTAATGCATATAAATTGGTTTAAAATTCAAATATGTGTCCTTGGTTGCATGCTTAGGTCCCATGCAAGAAATGGGAATGAATGTCAAACACCCTGCCACCGTCACTTGGCCGCAAACATTGAGATACCTGGTTTTAAAATTCTAGTAAATCCAAAGCTTGTGTGAAATTCATGAAACTTGGCATGTTATCATGGAGCGGCATCAACATGCCGTGGTAATATTTTTGTCCCATTTGGGGCAGGTTTGGGGATATGCTTCTCACAAACCAGAGCTTCTCACAACAAGCCTGATAGTTTCGGTAGGGAACGTCCCACATTTGGTGAGCAAATGATATCCATTGCCTCTTATTGCTTTCAAAAAAAATATCATGTCAACATAGAACAACACGAGTGTTCTTTCTATTTTGGGGGTTTTTCGAGGTTTGTTTGGACATTTTTATGCATTAATTGAGTTTTTAATGTGCATAATTCAAATTTGAATTACATGCACATGCTATAGTGCATATAAATTGGTTGAAAATTCAAATCCGTGTCCTTGGTTACATGCTTAGGTCCCATGCAAGAAATGGGAATGAATTTCAAACACCACGGCACCGTTGATTGCCGGCAAAACGTTGAGATACTTTGTTTTTAAATTCTAGTAAATCCAAAACTCGTGTGAAATTCATGAAACTTGGCATGCTATCATGGAATGGCACCCGACATGTTGTGGTATTTTTTGTGTCCATTTTGAGAGAAGGCGTACTCGAATAAGAGCCAACAATGGCCTTTTGAAAAAATAACTGCCACTTTAATATCTCAAACGTTTGTATAATTCAAATCGTGTGTGTTATATTAATCATTCACGTGATGCCACGTGTGTTCATTTTAATGGCTATAAGAGGTGTCGTGCGGACAGCTGGTTGACTGAACGGGAGGCGTGCGAGCGGAGTCAAGTGCGCGGGCTGACCGAGAGGCGTGCAAGTTGTCCTTCAATGCGTAGGCTCACCGGGAAGCGTGCGAGTTGTACGCTGTGCAAGCTCACTAGGAAGTGAGCCCTTTGACTTCCATGGCCGCCCGCCTTCCTCTCCATTAATGGAACCGTGACGGGCGGCCTTATTATTTGCCTCGCATTCCCCTCCCTCCCGCGGACCTCCACCAACACCATGGCGCAGAATGATCATCTGCCGCTAGTCTTCAAATTTGGTGAAGTCGACTCCGACACAGAGGAGATAGAAAATAACGAGGAACAGGGCCTCATGGACATGGCCCTGAACGAGCTAGCCGCGGCGGTTGCTGCCCCCGCTCCTAGCCCAGCTCCCATCCCCGCGCCAGCGACCATCCCCGTAGCATTGACGGGCTGGTCACCGAGCACTATCGCAGAGGTGGAAGCCGCAGGCGTCAGCGAGGTCTCCGCGGACCCGTGCGAGCTCGTGTACATGCCAGCGCTAGCGCCCGTGCCCGTGCCCGTGCGCGCCGCTCCACCCTTCGTGGCGCCGGTCCCCGTGCGTTTGGTTGCACCCGCCGCGCCCGTGCCCGTGCCCGTGCGCACCCCTCCACCCACCGCGGCGTCGGTCCCCGTGCGTTTGGCTGCACCCGCCGCTCTCGTGCCTGTGCACGCGCCCCCCTCAGCGGCATGGGACGCTGTCGTCGATCGCTACCTCTCAGCGGTGCCAGTTGCCGCCCTCCCGCGTGCCGCCAGTCGATCGCGCGACGACATGATATTTCATTTACAAGTGAAGAACATTTTGTGCTGCCTTGAAGACTTCAACAACGGCGTCCGGGAGGACAATAAAGACAACGACAGTGTGGCACGCCGCCTCTGCCACCGCCAAAAATATTTTTTTGGGTGTTTAATACTGTATCTCGAATTCTCGATCATATGAATATAAATTTGCAGCGTGACTGAATGAAAGATATGGTTTGAACAAACTTGCATTTTTCTCTCTTAATGTACAGACTTATCAAATGATTTTCTTTTGAAAATAACGTCAATGGTTTTTAAATATAAAACACTCATCACAAACGTTTTAGTTAGAACACACGTATGCAAACCGACAGCTTCCCCAAGAAGCCAAGAGAAAATGTGCCGAGCAGGATTTGTGCAGCTCTTGATCGCAAACGTTTTAGATAGAACACCCATATGCAAAGTGAGAGCTGTGGTCTCCCCCTTAAGTCAAGGGAAAATTCACCTATATGCAAAGTGAGAGCTATGGTCTCCCCCCTTAAGTCAAGGGAACATTTGAAGTACAGGATTTGTGCATCCCTTCAACACAAATGGTTGTTTTGGATGACCCGTGTGCAACCACGTAGAAACAATTGGGTAAGATTTTCATCTGTCATATTGGGTATGTTGCCATTTGTCAAACTGGAAAGATTGACATTTGTTTATCTAGTAACAGTGCCATTTGCCAACCTTGTAACACTGTGATTTTTCAAAATATGCAGCTAAAAATCACTAGCACTATCTAATTTTTGCAACTAAAATCACTAGCACCGTTCATATGGACACCAATACAAAGTGGCATTGTACTTTTTTTGTCATCCAAATAGAAAAATAATATATGTGCTGCCATGCGACCCGTGTGCTGTGCGAGCAGGCGCAAGTTGATGGGACGCAATTTGCAAATGTACAATTCATTACATACAACAAGTCATCAACACACAACGACAACGAGGATACATGTTGGATTATAGATTATTTCCAACAAAACATTCTAGTAAAGTAAAGTTTTTCTCACACAACAAATAACAAAGCGATGAAATGAACTTCAGCTCAACCAATCCTCGGCGTCAGAAACGCAAGCTTTGAACCATAACCGGTTCTCTAGGAAAGGCCAGCTATTATCAATCTTGAGACCAACGCAGGACTGATCATCTAGGCCGAAGCGGCCTATATCAGGACACATAGTGTGATAGCCAGGGTAGGGAACCATAGCAATGTCCAAGGTATAGATAAAGTTGCTTCTCATAAATGGTAATAGCGTTGTGTCAATAGCAGCTGGATCGCGTTTCACCATCATTGGTTAGTTTTGTCTAAGGAAGAGCGAGTTTTCTCCAAGACTATCAATACTGAACCAGGGAGAAGGAGGTTTTGGCACTACTACACTAGTGTCCATCCAGAATACCTTGCAACAGATGTTGGAATAGGTCCGAATAGTGCGACCATGGGAGACAACACCTGCATCGTTAGTAACATCAGCAGTGCCATGTATACATATAAGAAGAGGTGATCCATCGGAATAAGTTGCCAAGCGCCACTGAGCATATAGGTCCTGGCCGTCCTCATGCTCGTGATCATCACCATCGTCATCTCCCCCTTGGTTATAAAAATTTCAAGTATAGGTGGTGGAATGTTCACAGGACCTTGGAAACACAAGAAGGTTAATTAGTAAAGGTAAACTAGCTAACCCGCGTGCATGTGGATGAAACAATTATAATTATGGTGGAATACAAATGTACCAAAACCATAAGGATTCCATGCAAAAACAGTGCCACGAGTGGTGGCAGCAAATGCAAGACCCTCGTATTGAATTGCATCACAGTACTCATTCGTGTACAGAAATTGATTTTTGAGCAATATCCATCGATTCGTGGAAGCAGAGACGACAACAAGCTTGTAGAAGATAGCAACAACATCATAGTTCTTGTAAACACAAGAGCGGTTGGGAACTCGACAAATTACTATCTTCCGTAGACCATAGTCATGATGATCGTATCTGAACGTACATCGACTATATGTGTGCTGAACCTCATGGCAATCTGAGATTTTTGGAAGTGGAACCCGATGAAGAGTGTACACATTCACAAGTTCCTAGTCGCAGTTGTTACCAATATAAACAACCCAATCTCCATTTGTGCCTACCCAGGCCTTACCCTTAAGTGATTGCATCTTAACATCACACGTATCATTATCAAGCAGCATCAACTTGCACAAGGCAAGGCTTCCATCATCCTCGCGACAGCGAGTAGGGTCATGGCGAAGCAGATAGGGGAGATCAAACCGCTCCTGAACCCTTGGGTTCTTTGTAATGATCCTATTTGTTGAGTCGAGAATGGTCTTGTACGAACCTGCCATGCTAGCTGAGGTGATGACATCACACTGACCATGGAAATCTAGCCTTTAGAAGAACAAAAGACCCCGAACAAACGGGTGGAGTGGAAACCCTAGCCCCCTAACAAAGTGAGATGTAAACACTACCCTCTCACCCGTCTCAGGGACAGGAATCACCTGACCCTTGGCAGGGACTCGGTGCACGATGTCAGCGGCGAGATAGCCCACGCTCTTAAGATCCGCCACGGTTTTTTCAGTAACCGTAGAGGCCTCACACTTGCCCCTGGTGCCGGAACCAGCCATTGCTGGGAAAGGAGACGGTGGTTGAGTAACGAGGAGCGGTGGGCGCATGAGATGAGAATGTTGGGGCTAGGAAGATTGGAGAGCTTGAGCTTGAGGAAGGCGTGGGGCTGATGAAAGGGATTGGTGTCCTTTTATAACGCTGCAAATACATAATGTCCCCCCACTTTAGCCATAAACCTCACCGGTTCCCAAAGCGCTCGTGTGTAATGCGCGACGTGGGTGCTCACGTCACATTGATAAGGATCCCACAATAAGCGGGCACGATCTCTATTCTGCCGAGACGTGTCAATGAGGGTATACCTCGAAACGTGAAACTAGGACCAAATAAAATAGTTCGATATGTGAGTGGGTTGGACGCGACACTTCACCCAATAGTTGTCAGTAGAGACACACTATTCATTTTCTTTTAAAGCGCCTTGCCTTCCAGGCTAAGGGTTGTACTAACCTTGCAGAGCCGAACACAATACACCTTTTTGCAGAAGATATATTTGGAAGAAGGAACCCGCCTTGCAATGGCGAAGACAATACAGAAGACGAACTCATCATCATCGAAGACAGGTTCAGGGGCTACTGAGGGAGTCCTGGATCGAGGGGTCCTCATGTGGCTGGATAACAGTTGGTGGGCCGGACTGGTGGGCCGTGAAGATCATAGTCAAAGATCATCTCTCGTATCCGGATAGGACTCATGTATTCATGTAAAGGCAAGTTTTAGGTTCGGGTGTAGATTTTCCATCATCTGCAAGATGACATGTACAAATCCTAGGCCCCTCCTGTGTGTATATAAACCGGAGGGTTTAGTCCGTAGAGGCCAGAATAGAGAATCTCAAATCCTCATATGCTAGACTTTAGGGTTTAGCCACTACGATCTCGAGGTAGATCAACTCTTGTATTCATATTCATCCATACTAATATAGCAGGAAGTAGGGTATTACCTCGATCGAGAGGGCCTGAACCTGGGTAAACATCGTGTCCCCAGTCTCCTGTTACCATTGATCCTCAGACGCATAGTTTGGGACCCCCTACCCGAGATCCGCCGGTTTTGACACTGACGGTGACAAAGAGCTCGTCGCAAATGGTTACGTCGATGCTAGCTTTGACACTGATCCAGATGACTCTAAGTCACAAACTGGATACGTATTTTTATTGAATGGTGGAGCTGTCAGTTGGTGCAGTTCCAAGCAGAGCATCGTGGCGGGATCTACGTGTGAAGCGGAGTACATAGCTGCTTCAGAAGCTGTAAATGAAGGAGTCTGGATGAAGGAGTTCATATCCAATCTAGGTGTAATACCTAGTGCATCGGGTCCAATGAAAATCTTTTGTGACAATACTGGAGCAATTTCCTTAGCGAAGGAATCCAGATTTCACAAAAGAACCAAACACATCAAGAGACGCTTCAACTCCATCCACGATCAAGTCAAGGAGGGAGACATAGAGATTTGCAAAATACATACGGATCTAAATGTAGCATACCCGTTAACTAAACCTCTTCCACGACCAAAACATGATCAACACCAAGACTCCATGGATGTTGGAATCATTAGAATGTAATCTAGATTATTGACTCTAGTGCAAGTCGGAGACTGAAGGAAATATGCCCTAGAGGCAATAATAAAGTTGTTGTTTTGTATTTCCTTATTCATGATAAATGTTTATTATTCATGCTAGAATTGTATTGATCAGAAACCTTGATACATGTGCGAATACATAGACCAACACTGTGTCCCTAGCGAGCCTCTACTAGACTAGCTCGTAGATCAATGATGGTTAAGGTTTCCTAACCATGGACATGAGTTGTCATTTGATAACGGGATCACATCATTAGGAGAATGATGTGATGGACATGACCCACCCGTTAGCTTAGCATAATGATCGTTTCAGTTTTACTGTTATTGCTTTATTCATGTCAAATACATATTCCTCCGACTATGAGATTATGCGACTCCCGGATACCGAAGGAATGTCGTCTTTTCTATCAAACATCACAACGTGACTAGGTCATTATAAATACGCTCTACAAGTATCTCCGAAGGTGTTTGTTGAGTTGGCATAGATCGAGATTAGGATTTGCCACTCCGAGTATCGAAGAGGTATCTCTAGGCCCTCTCGGCAATACACATCATAAGAAGCCTTGCAAGCAATGTGACTAATGAGTTAGCTGCGGGATGATGCATTACGGAACGATTAAAGAGACTTGCCGGTAACAATATTGAACTAGGTATGAAGATACCGATGATCGAATCTCGGGCAAGTAACATACCGATGACAAAGGGAATAACGTATGTTGTCATAACGGTTCAACTAATAAAGATCTTCATAGAATATGTAGGACCAATATGAGCATCTACGTTCCGCTGTTGGTTATTAACTGGAGAGGTGTCTCGGTCATGTCTACAAAGTTCTCAAACCCATAGGGTCCACACGCTTAACGTTCGATGACGATTTAGTATTATATGAGTTATGTGATTTAGTGACCGAATATTGTTTGGAGTCCCGTATGAGTTCAAAGACATGACGAGGAGTCTCAAAATGGTCGAGAGGTAAAGTTTGATATATAGGATGATGGTATTCAGACACCGGAATGGTTTTAGAGGGCGTCAGGTACTCATCGGGTCACCGGAAAGGGTTATGGGCGCCTCCGTTAAAAGATATGGGCCTAATGGGCCTAGAGGGGAAACGCAACAGCCAGGGGCTGTCACGCCCCCCATATGGGCTGAACTAGAGGAGGAAGGAAAGAGGGTAAGAGAGAAGGTATGGGTGGGATTCGGCCTCCCCCTTCCTTCCATCCTCCCTCCTCCTTCCTTCCCCCTCATGAAAATATGGTAAGGGGGCGAATTGGACTAGGCCCCAAGTAGGATTATTCCTAATTGGGGTGCCCCATGGCTGCTCCCCTCCCCCTCCCACCTATATATAAATGGGGAGGGGGCGCCTAGAGCACACACCAACATCATTGTTAGCCGTGCCCGACGCCCCCCTCCACCGTTTACTCCCACAGTCATATCTTCGTAGTGCTTAGGCGAAGCCCTGCGCGGATCACATCACCGTCACAATCACCACGCCGTCGTGCTGACTACTTCCTCGACATCTTGCTGGATCAAGAGGATGGGGGACGTCATCGAGCTGAACATGTGGAGTTGTCGTACGTTCGGTGCTTGATCGATCGGAACTAGAAGAAGATCGACTAAATCAACCGCGTTGTCAAACGCTTCCGCTTTCGGTCTACGAGGGTACGTGGACACACTCTCCCCCTCTTGTTGCTATGCATCTCCTAGATAGATCTTGCGTGAGCATAGGATAATTTTTTAAATTGCATGCTACGTTCCCCAACAAAGCAATCACTTAAAAGAGCCAAAATAACATGCAAAGCAAAAAGCCTCGGAAACCAAATGAACATACAACACACTTAGCTATCACAAAAATATTCTAAGTGCAAAATAACTTACGACACATGTTTCATAAAGTGATGTGCACTATAGTGCATACTAGGAATATTAGTAAAAATAATAATGGACAGATCCTAGTGTGTGAAAAATATCGTGAGATTGGTCTAAGTGATATGGTTTGGCTACGGTGACAAAGTGCAAAAAGAAATAACTTAATCGAGGCTACGGTTTAGGAGATATGAACATTTGAAGTTTGAATTCAAATCTGAATAAACTTCAAATTTGAATCTGGCAAAAGTTTACAAATATGATACTACTGGATAGATCTAATCATGACGAAGAATTTTCCACTGCTTTCATCAAATTTGGATCTATGGTTAAAAAGTTGTGGCTATTCTAAGACCATGGCCCAATCTGCTAATTACAGGGACCTAACAGTGAAATAGAAAAGAGAAAAAAGAACTACGACCAGGCCATTCGCCATGTGGCGATACGCAAGTGGCTAAGCAATGTCCGCTGCGGGACTTATTCGGTGAACGACCACTAAATAAGAAAACCAGTGGCAGCGGCTAACTAAAAGAACCGATGACTAAAAAACGGTCGGTTTATTAGGAAACATACTGATTCGCAAAAAAAACTAAGATCTAATCTGGGCCGTCTACGGTAGATCGAACGGGCGAGAGAGGGCGGTGGCTCACGGTGGGCTGGAGGTGACCGGCGACGATGTCGATGACGGTGGCGATGGCTCGGGTCGAGCGGGACGGTGGCTCCTGCGGGTTCTGATGGCGGTGAAGTGGACGAAGGGGTGCGGCATGGCGTGGGCGATCAGATGGTGATGACGGCGGGCATCGGCGTGCACCAGACGGGGCAAAGGGAGGCGGCAGAGCTCCGGTGCTCCGGCGAAATTGGCTTCGTCGAGGCGGCGTCTCCAGTGACCTAGGGACAAGAAAAGGTTGTCAATGAGATGTGTTTCAACTCGAGTAACACACTGAAGTAGAAGACGGAGGCCGTGGCGGCTTACGGACGGCGGCAAACTCCGGCAACGGAGCTTCGGCTTGCGAGATGCGAACATCAATGGCGGCAGCTATGGGCGGCGTGGGACGATGCTAGATGGCGAGATCGAATGAGGGGGTTTGGGGGCATTTATAGGCGCGGGAAGGACGTGCGGGTGTCGTGGATAGACCTTATACGAGCGCGAGGCGGCCGGCGGTTGTGGGCGGGGAGCGCGCCATGCTCATCCCGAGCGGTGCGGGAGGTTGGGGACGGGGCGTCCTCGCAGACAGGTCCCGCTTAGCAGCGAGAGGCGGGAGGCGAGCGAGGCGGGTGAGGCGCAACCGGGCCTTGGGCCTAATGGCCAGCTGGGCCGGTCAGGGAGCTCCTGGGCCAAACCAAGTTTCAGTCCAAGCTGCGGTGAGCGCGTGCGTGTGTGTTTTTTTAACAGGGAACTAAAGTGGCCCTAAACAAAATCAAAAGAATTAATAAAAATATCACAATAATTCTAAAATAATTATACAATATATAGAGTCTGATGAACATTTTGTTCTGCGCAAATAATTTTGAAAATACTCTCCTGATGCAATTAATGCACTTTTTGCAAATGAAATAAATACCAAATAAATTCTAGAAACTCTAAATAATATTCAAATGAAATTTCCAACTCTTTTATATTTTGAGGAAGTCATCTTATCCCCTCTCATTTGTTTTTCTTGAGTTGAAAATATTTGAATATTCAAGAGAAATTCCAAAATGCAATAAAATATGATATGCATTGATGAATCTTTTAACATCCAAATCTTATATTTACTAATTGGAGGCACCAACCGAGGCTCCACGTTAATCCTCAAAACTAAGCAATTTGTCCATCGGATCTCCGTATTAACAATTAATAGCCGTCAGATGAGATATATTAGAGTGTCCTCGCCAGTTGTCCCACGTGCACCCTTGAGATATATTAGAGAGTCCTCACAAGTCACGAGTTGCCCAACTTGCACCCTTTTAGCCAACTATTCATGTGATGCTTCTTTCAGGAAAAAAATACAGTTTCACGGGATGTATATCTCCCTAAAAAAACCTCTGCCGACTAATTCCTCCCTGGTTCCTTTGCATCCGAGGAACCCGTGCACCATCCTTGTCAGGACCAGTTTTCCAATAAAACATTTAATGAGAAACCGACCTTTTTATCGGACCAGTGTAGAAGAATCCTTCTTGCTGGTAGACGATTCCTTGATACAGAATTCCAGAGTACAAAATATTATACAGGGTTGAGCTGAGGCTGCTCAACAATTTATTACAAGCACGCCGATATTATACATAAAGGCGGATATGACACAAGGGTATGGTGGCATAAAAACTGACTCGTAATAAAAGTTGTGGTGGATATGTCACAGTGTGGTGGGTGACATGACTCCAATATCTTACAGCTCATCGAGCGTCGGAGTGAGACTCGATGAATTTATTTGGGTAGCGGAAGCGTATATAATACAGTGACTAACTCCAGGATCGCAAGAGACTGACTGGGACTCCTCTAGGCGTCGGACTCGCTATCGAACTCTTCATCCATGAGATCTCCTTCGTCAACATCTGGCCAAATCAAGAAGCCAGGTGAGTACTTTGAATGTATTCGCAAGACAGTTCGGACATAAGATATAACAAATGCAAACATGATGCATATGAGCAGACTAGCAATGTACACTCAGATAATAAATTTGCGATGCATGTTAAATAAAAAGAAAGTCAGGCGGTAGTCCTCCCGAAATCGCTATAAAATAACAGAAGACCGATCGGGTGTTTGAAGCGACGCCTTGAAGGGAGAAATGGATAAATATGATACAGTCGGGCGTTTGAGCGACATCACATAAAGGGCTTATATCAAAAGTAAATAATAATAATGCCACAGTCGGACGTCTAAGCGACATCACATAAAGGGCTTATATCAAAAGTAAATAACGAGAATGCCACAGTCGGACGTCTGAGCGACATCACATAAAGGGCTTATATCAAAAGTAAATAACGAGAATGCCACAGTCAGACGTCTGAGCGACATCACATAAAGGGCTTATATCAAAAGTAAATAACGAGAATGCCACAGTCAGACGTCTGAGCGACATCGCATAAAGGGCTTATATCAAAAGTAAATAATAATGATGCCACAGTCGGACGTCTGAGCGACATCGCATAAATGGCTTATATCAAAAGTCAATAATAATGATGCCACAGTCGGATGTCTGAGCGACATCACATAAAGGGCTTATATAATCATTCGAAACCAAGTAGCATTGTGAAGATAAATCATCTCAAGGAAACATTTAGTACAGAATAAACTGGTTAGTTCATTCAACAGAATAACATTCGGTCGGTCTACCACTCTTAGAGCTATATTAAATCACTAGAGACTGTCACGGAGACTGACATGGAGACTGACGCTTGACCATAGACATGGTTACTCGAATTGTTTTAGCTCTGCAGAGTTTGTACTCTTTAACCACAGCCAACGGATTTCAGTAGTCACATAGGACTAGTTTCGCGTATGGTATTTTAGCAGAACCACAACTAACCAGTACACACCCATTCCACATCCCGCTGCCAGGAATCACCCTAGGCAACGTTCACGAAAAACTTTAAGATGGGGAGGCTACAACCTCGAATAGCATGGGATCAAATTTATAACGCACGCTCTAAGGGGTGCCTCCCTCTCGGTCCCAACCGAAAACACCCATGCCCCCTGACCGGATGACGGGCTTTAATCCAGGGCCATGGAACCCTCATCCCGGCCCCTCTATTTGGTGTGTACAAGGAAAGAGGTTTGCAACTGACTAAACCGTATTCTTTGCAGAAGACATGTGACAGCACAAAAAGGAGACGAACGGGAACATGACTTGATCCACGTTAACATTGGAGTTAAACGGTTGACTGGCATGCTACAACATTACAAGCTTACAACCTATCATGTCACTACATGATCAGGTTGGCTCACCATCAACTTTCGAAGCTCACATGAAGCTTGTCTTGCATGTAATATAACACCCACAAAAATGCTTATTTAAACATGCCATGAGAAAAACTACTCAAGCAAACATGCAAAGCACTCATCATATCAAAGGTCCAAACATGCTTGCCTGGTTCGGAGTAGTCGGAGTCTAGCTCGGTGAAGTTCGCGGCACCGTGACCTCCTTCGGTATCTACGGATACAATAAATCGGATACTGACATAAATACCGTGCGTGCATAAAAGTTGTCCCAAATATTTTTCAAATAAATATGATAAAAAACTAGAAAGAAAAATAAAGAGGACAGAAAAAGAATCAACTCAAAATCATCTTTTTTAAAAAAGTTATTAAGGTTTTTGTCCAGGGACTTGTCTGTAATGAAACAGAAAGTTTCCTGGGGTTTGTGTATAAAAACAGAAAACTTTTCAGTAAGAAATACGCCAGCTGAAAAGGAAAAGCGTATTTTGCCCGAAGGCGTTCTCCAGAAAAACGGTTCGATTAGAACAGAGAGGCTCACGAGAGGGTCCCACCCGTCAGGTTCAAATATTCGAACAGGAAAAACAGAGTGCGTCGGCGCCCGAGAGCCGTGGTGGTCGTCGGCGCCGATCCACGGCGAGGTAGGGGGAGTGAAAGGTACCTATGGAATCACGGTGCCCTTCCGCGTCTGTGGGTGGTGGAGTTGGACGTCGGCGAGCACCACATCGACGGTGGCCTTCACTCCGGCGAACGGCGGTTCAGGCGGTGGTGGATATCGCCGGGGAGGGTTGCGAGACCAAATTGAAGCGCGGGTCAGGTATCTAGGTGCACTAGGAGGCTACTGGCACGACTAGGGAGGCGGAGGTGCTCTCACCAGAGAGAGACTTGCCGGAGCCCGAAGCGGATCGGGGCGGCCGGAGCTGGGGAAGAAGGACTCCTCGAGTTCCTTCCGGTGGCTGGGCGTGGTCTAGTGAGATGGTGGAGAGGTGTCGGGTCGAAGGCGAGCTCGGGGCCGCTATTTATAGCCGACCCGAGGCGGTTGCCGCAAACGGGATAAGTCCGGCAGGTGATTACAGCGAGGCCGTGGCCGAACAAGTGGCTTAAGTGCCTAGGCATCGAAGTGATGGTCCACTGGTTCCATCCCGATGCTAAGCTTGGCAAGACTTGGGCGTTACTGTACTTTCTCAATGGAACGGCTGCGCGGGCACGTCGGCGCCAGAGAGCGCGCTCTACGCCTCCCAGGCCACGGCGACGGTGCTGCAGCGTGCACAGGGGAGGGGACGGCCACGCGGAGGCCTCGGGTGGTTTGGGCGGTGCCGAACGGCGCCGTTTTGCAGGGTGGCCCCTGTTGGCCGCCATGGGTGGCTTTGCCACCGTGGAAGACGCCGGAGCAGGCAGGCCACGACGCCACCGACGCTCGCAACCGGCCAAGCAACCGTGCGGCGTCCAGGGTAAGGAAGAGGAGTAGTGAACAAGGCGCCAACGCAGACACTGGCGAGTTTGGCGCGGTGGTGTGACGGACACGACACTGTCGACTGAATCCCAACACTGAACTTTTCTGAATTTGAACAGTAATAGTGCATGCCAACTGTTCGACGAAATGATTCGGGCACTTGGAGAATTTTTCTGGAGCTGATCATTGGTGAGGTGGTCTCTTGATGCATCTAGAGGCTGCCTGAATTTCCACAGATTTTTAGGAAGAGAAAAAATATGAATTTCACCAAAAATGGCAAATCTGGTCCAAACTTGCAGCAAGCAAAATTTGAAAATTTTGAACTATGGACCAGTAGATCTTGATGGATCTAGGTTGAGGGTACTAAGGACTAGTCAGGGGAGTTTGTTTGGAATCAAAACTCAAAGGGAAACCAGTAGTTCCTTTGTAATTTACAAAGGTCTAATTTAAAAGACAGTAAATGTTTTGAGTGAAAAATAATTAGAATAAAAATCTAGATGAGGTTGAAACCTACTGGAATTGATGTTAGACTTGTCCAAGGTGGGAATGAAGGTTTCGGAAGAAAGAACTTCATTAGGTGTCATGGCAAAAGAAAAGTTTTGAATGGGAGAGAATAAGCCCATGGCTTTATAGGAAGGCTTTTCATAAAAAGAAATTGTTCGAAACCTTTTGAAAATAATTTGTGTTGAGCCAACACAAGGTGAAAACTCTCAAGACCAAAGATCAAGGTTGAGAAGGACACAAAAATCTTTTGTCATAAAAGATTTGAGGAGGAGGGGTTTTAAGCAAGATTTAAATAACCTCTTTCCAAGAGAATAAAGAATTTGATGAAAACAAAAATCAAAAAAAAAATTGGAGTGTTACAACACCTACCCCCTTAGGAAAAATCTCGTCCCCAAGATTTCTGCTGATCCTCAAATAGGTGTGGGTACTCAGTCCGAAGCAAATCCTCTCATTCCCATGTTGCTTCATCCTCGGTGTGATTGCTCCACTGAACCTTGAGAAACTTAATTGTCTTCTGACGGGTCCTTCTTTCAGACTCCTCCAATATTTTTATTGGACGTTCCCTGTAGGTGAGGTCTGGTTGCACATCAATGCTTTCATGGGATACATGCTTCTCTGGGTTGCTTACACACTTTCTTAACTGTGAGACGTGGAACACGTCGTTGACGTCTGACAGCTCTTTGGGTAGGTCTAGCTGGTAGGCTACTGTGCCTCTCCGTGCATCTACACGAAAGGGTCCAATAAACCGTGGTGCTAGCTTTCCTTTGACTTTGAATCATTGCAGGCCCCTCATAGGAGATACACGTAGATACACATTTTCACCGGGTTCAAAGCTGACTTCACGATGTTTTTGATCGTAATAACTCTTTTGTCGGCTCTGGGCTGTCTTCAGTCGGTCCCTGATTAGTTTAACCTTCTCCTCAGCTTCCTTGAGCATGTCTGGGCCGAAGATACGACTGTCTCCTATTTATGACCAATTTAATGGGGTACGGCATCTTCGCCCGTACAAGGCTTCAAAAGGTGCCATTTGTAGACTGGCTTGGTAACTGTTGTTGTGTGCGAACTCGGCATACGGCAAGCTTTCTTCCCAACTGGTTCCATAGGTGAGAGCACATGCCCTCAGCATGTCTTCTAGGATTTGGTTCACACGTTCAGTTTGTCCTCCAGTCAGGGGATGGTATGATGTGCTGAATACGAGTTGAGTTCCCAGAGCCTGCTGTAACTGATCCCAAAATTTAGAGACGAATTGAGTGCCTCTGTCGGATATTATAGTCTTCGGAATTCCATGCAGGCAAACTATACGGGAGAGGTAAAGTTTGGCAAGCTTCTGGGTGGTGTGGGTCGTCTTGACTGGGATGAAGTGCGCCACCTTAGTTAATCTATCTGTGATGACCCATATGGCATCATTTCCGTGCTGTGACCGAGGTAGTCCGACAATAAAATCCATCCCAATTTCGTCCCATTTCCACTCAGGTATCTTGTTTGGCTGTAATAGTCTTGCTGGTTTTTGGTGCTCGGCTTTAATGCGTTGACATGAATCACAACATGCAATGAATGTGGCTATATCCCTCTTCATACCGTGCCACCAAAATCTTTCCTGGATGTCCTTGTACATTTTGGTCCCCCGAGGGTGTATTGAATATGGAGCGGTGTGGCCTTCTGCTAATTTTCCTTTTGAGGTCCTCTATATTGGGTACGCAAAGCCTGTCCCCGAACCATAATATTCCCTCACCGTCTATGACGAATTCTGAGGATTGCCTAAACTCACTTTCCTTTTTATGCCTTCGATGCTGGGGTGTCCATGCTGAGCCTCCTTAATCTGTTCCATTAGGGTGGTCTGTATTTCCAAATTTGACACATTGCCTTCGGTGACCATCACCAAGTTGAGTTTGGTGAACTCCTGCTAAAACTCAGGTCTCAAGTTCGGTAGACTGTCGTTGTCCGAGCTGGGGTTACGACTAAGAGCATTTGCCACTACATTTGCCTTTCCTAGATAATAGTGAATGCCAACATCATAATCTTTCACTAATTCCAACCAGCGTCGTTGTCGTAAATTGAGTTCTGGTTGCGTAAAAATATATTTGAGGCTTTTATGGTCCGTATATATTTCACAACGATTTCCAAGCAAAAAGTGCCTCCACTCCTTGAGTGCATGAATGATTGCTGCCAATTCCAAGTCGTGAGTAGGATAATTTTCTTCATGCTTTCGTAGTTGCCTGGAAGTGTATGCTACTACCTTGCCTTCTTGCATCAGTACGCATCCGAGGCCCTTTCGGGATGTGTCACAATATACTTCAAAACTTTTGTGTATGTCTGGTACAACCAATACTGGGGTTGTTGTTAATTTCCTTTTGAGTTCTTGGAAGCTTTTCTCACAAGCTTCAGTCCACACAAATTTCTTATCCTTCTTGAGTAACTGTGTCATTGGTTTTGCTATGGTGGAAAACCCTTCAATATACCTTCGGTAATATCCAGCCATTCCGAGGAAACTTCGTACATCTGTTACGTTGGCCGGTGGTTTCCAGCCAAGTACGGCCTTGACTTTTTCTGGGTCTATGGCAACACCTTCTTGTGTCAATACGTGGCCTAGAAAACCAACATGTCTTAACCAAAATTCACATTTGTTGAATTTGGCATAAAGTTGATGTTTCCTTAATTCTCCCAGTACAAATCGGAGATGTTCAGCATGTTCTTCTGGTGTCTTAGAATATACCAGGATATCATCGATAAACACCACAACAAATTTGTCCATAAATTTCATAAACACTTTGTTCATGAGGTGGACAAAATATGCGGGGGCGTTTGTCAGTCCAAACGGCATTACTGTAAATTCATATAGTCTGTATCTGTAGGTGAATGATGTCTTCGGGATATCTTCTGTCCGTACTTTTAATTGATGGTACCCCGACCTTAAGTCATTTTTTGAGAAAACCTTGGCTTGTGCGAGCTGGTCAAATAAATCATTTATTCATGGCATCGGATATCTGTTTTTGATGGTGACCATGTTGAGTGCTCGATAGTCTATACACAATCTCAGTGTCCCATCTTTTTTCTTGGCAAATAATACTGGTGAACCCCAAGATGAGGAGCTGGCCCGTATAAATCCTTTGTCCAGTAATTCTTTTATTTGCTTCTTTAGTTCTACCAATTCGGAAGGTGCCATCCTATATGGTTTCTTGTAAATGGGGGTGGTTTCGGGTGCTAGCTCAATAATGAACTCTATTTCCCGGTCTGGTGGCATGCCTGGCAATTCTTCAGGAAATACGTCCGGGAACTCACACACCACTAAAACTTTGCTTAACTCTGAAGTGTCTACCTCGTTCAACCTTGGTTGCCGTGATACTGGTCTTTCTTGAGCTGCAACTCTTATCGTCTTTCCGTGATGATGAGTAAGAATTACAGTCCGATTGAAGCAGTCGATAAATCCTTTGTTGGTGGTTAACCAGTCCATCCCTAGGATAACATCTAGTCCCTTATTTTCCAATACGATGAGGTTTGCCTGAAACTTTTGTCTTTCAATCTCCATAATCACACCTTGGCAGTAACTTTGAGTGATTTGCTTACTCTCGGGGGACTTGATGGTCATTGATTTTCCCAAGGGAAGCATCGAAAAATCATGTTGCAAAGCAAAGTTCTTTGAAATGAACGAATGAGAAGCTCCAGAATCAAACAAAACCGTGGCAGGTATTGTGTTGACAGGGAACGTACCGAGTACGATATCCGGGGCACATGTGCTTCCTCCTTGGTCACAAGGTTCAGGTGGCCTTTCTTGTGGTTGTTATTGGGGTTGAAGTTGTTACGCTTGGGTGCTGAATTGTTTCCACTGTTGTTCGGCTTTGGGGCCGAGTTTCTTGGTTTTGGGCACTGTTTGGCATAGTGTCCCTCTTCTCCACAAGGGTAGCAAGTAACACCTGGTCGATACGAAAAATCCTTGTCCCTTGCATGAAATTTTTTGTTCGGGCGTGGGTCATTGGTCATGGATTTGTTCGCCCTATTTTTCTGAAAATCAGTCTTGTTCCGGTTGTTGCGAGTATGAGTAGTCTTATCCCTTTTGCGCTTGTGAATATCCTCCAAGCTGCGTTGCTCATTTTCCAAGGTAATAGCCTTGTCCACAAGTGTCTTGAAATCAGAAAAAGTGTGCACGACTAGCTGGCATTTAAGTGCTGGTGCCAGACCGTCCAGGAATTTTTCTATCTTTTTACTTTCAGTCATACGCTCTTCGTTGGCATAGCGAGATAATTGAGTAAACTGACAGTTGTACTCAGTCACTGTCATGCCCCTCTGCTTGAGGTCATCAAACTCCCTTTTCTTGATTTTCATAATGCTTCTAGGAATGTGCGCCCCATGAAAACCTTCTTTAAATTCTTCCCAGGTGATATTATTTTCATTGGGGTGCATCTGTAGAAAATTTTCCCACCATGATGCATCTGCTCCAGTGAGGTAGTGCGGTGCATAAAGTACCTTTTCACGGTCTGAACATTGTGCAATAATTAATTTCCGTTCAATGTCTCGAAGACAATCATCGGCCTCTAGAAGTCTGTCGCTGTGAGAGAATGTTGGCGGACGTGTCTTCTGTAGTTCAGACAATTTGGAATGCTGCTGATATGGTTCACGGTGATTTCCCATATTGATAACATGGTTCATCATTTCTTGGTGCTGCTGCTGGCTTTGCTCATAAAGGCGGCGTACTTGAGAAAATGTTGTTTCGCTGCCTTGCTGACTTGACTGCCCCTGCGTGAAATTGTTACTTGTCTGGGTACCAAAATTTTCTTCCGGCGGACTTGGCATGGAACGAGTCCAGGGACGAGTCATTTTCCACTCTGGGGTATTTTTTATAACTCATGAGAAAGACTGAGAGGTAAAAATAAATAACAAGTTTTACAAATACGGAAAATTTAAGACTCCAAAGATTTTTCAAGAAAAATATTTGATTGCGCATGGAGAAGGACCGCTCAGTACATATCTTACACGCAAGTCGTAATTATACAATACATCACTCAGGATGCGCGTACACATTCCTGACATGTTATTTAGGCTAGTGCACTTCTCCGAGTTCCTATATGATGCGCACACAAACTACTTCTCACCAACCTATTTTACATATAAACATATCATACAAGCGGACACATCGCGCGGTGGCTAGGCGTACTTAGTCGGAGATGGTGAAGACTTCCCTCAGCCTGCCGAGGGTAAGACCCAGTGGTGAAGGAGACTCAACCTCCTCCTCACTAATAGGCTCCAGGCACGAACTACTGGGTCGAGGAGTTGGTGCGGGTGCGGCAGGTGGTGCAGCTCTAATTGGAGTAGGAGCAATGACTTGGTCAAACTCCTCAGTGGTAGGCAGGCTGCGAGCGGTGGCTAAGATGGCAGGTGTATAGGATGCTGAGGACGAGATGTAAGTCAGTGGTGGTGATGTATGGAGGAGCTCCCTCCTGTTGGCGGAACCGCTCTGAACTAAGTCCATACGAGCAGCCACCAAGTCGTCCACAAGGTTATCAAATGCTGCCTCAAGAGCTTTGAGATATTCAACCAACATTTCGATAGCCTCATCACGCTCTCCTCTTGCGCAAGCAAACGCATAGTGACATGTGTAAGGCACATGGCATGGAAGGTAGCGGTAGCAACGAGTCTTCATCGAAGGAAGAGCATCCCGGAGACGAGCTATCGCCTCACGGGCAGCCATCTGCATGGCATGCCTCTCCGTAGGCATGGCCCTGCCCACAAATTGGAAGCGGCGTGACTCAGAACGCCCTCCCTTGAATTGCACCGCGGCCTGGTGCATCGACACGCTGTCGCTGATCTTGTGCTGGTAGAGTGTGAACTCCGGACAAGTCAATGGCCCGATCACGACCTTCGTGATGGAGACGAGGAGCTTGATAAACCCTTCAGGTATATTGGCGAACACCTATGACTCACAGTCGCTGCTGGCCATCTACAAAAGTAGACAAAAATTCCGAATAGTCAAATCATAAATTTATGATGACTAACAGAAAATTGCTACATATGTAAACTGCTGAAATAGCACTCAATATGCTAATAACTGATTAGCGATCGCACCTAGTGGCTTCCTACAGTCAGCCTGGCTCTGATACCAAGGTTGTCAGGACCGGTTTTCCAATAAAACATTTATTGAGAAACCGACCTTTTTATCGGACCAGTGTAGAAGAATCCTTCTTGCTGGTAGACGATTCCTTGATACAGAATTCCAGAGTACTAAATATTATACAGGGTTGAGCTGAGGCTGCTCAACAATTTATTACAAGCACGCCGATATTATACATAAAGCCGGATATGACACAAGGGTATGGTGGCATAACTACTGACTCGTAATAAAAGTGGTGGTGGATATGTCACAGTGTGGTGGGTGACATGACTCCAAAATCTTACAGCTCATCGAGCATCGGAGTGAGACTCGATGAATTTATTTGGGTAGCGGAAGCGTATATAATAGAGTGACTAACTCCAGGATCGCAAGAGACTGACTGGGACTCCTCTAGGCGTCGGACTCGCTATCGAACTCTTCATCCATGAGATCGCCTTCGTCAACATCTGACAAAATCAACAAGCCAGATGACTACTTTGAATGTACTCGCAAGACAGTTCGGACATAAGATATAACAAATGCAAACAGGATGCATATGAGCAGACTAGCAATGTGCACTCAGATAATAAATTTGTGCTGCATGTTAAATAAAAAGGAAGTCAGGCGGTAGTCCTCCCGAAATCGCTATAAAATAACAGAAGACCGATCGGGTGTCTGAAGCGACGCCTCGAAGGGAAAAATGAATAAATATGCCACAGCCGAGCGTCTGAGCGACATCACATAAAGGGCTTATATCAAAAGTAAATAATTATAATGCCACAGTCGGACGTCTGAGCGACATCACATAAAGGGCTTATATCAAAAGTAAATAACGAGAATGCCACAGTCGGACGTCTGAGTGACATCACATAAAGGGCTTATATCAAAAGTAAATAACGAGAATGCCACAGTCGGACGTCTAAGTGACATCACATAAAGGGCTTATATCAAAAGTAAATAACGAGAATGCCATAGTCGGACGTCTGAGCGACATCGCATAAAGGGCTTATATCAAAAGTAAATAATAATGATACCATAGTCGGACGTCTGAGCGACATCGCATAAAGGGCTTATATCAAAAGTAAATAATAATGATGCCATAGTCGGACGTCTGAGCGATATCACATCAAGGGCTTATATAATCATTTGAAACCAAGTAGCATTGTGAAGATAAATCATCTCAAGGAAACATTTAGTACAGAATAAACTAGTTAGTTTGTTCAATAGAATAGCATTCGGCCGGTCTACCACTCTTAGAGCTATATTAAATCACTAGAGACTGTCACGGAGACTGACGCTTGACCATAGACATGGTTACTCGAATGGTTTTAACTCTGCAGAGTTTGTACTCTTTAACCACAGCCAACGGATTTCAGTAGTCACAAAGGACTAGTTCCGCTTACGGTATTTAGCAGAAACACAACTAACCAGTACACACCCATTCCACATCCCGCTGCCAGGAATCACCCTAGGCAACGTTCACGAAAAACTTTAAGACGGGGAGGCTACAACCTCGAATAGCATGGGATCAAATTTATACCGCGCGCTCTAAGGGGTGCCCCCTCTCGGTCCCAACCGGAACCACCCATGCCCCCTGACCGGATGACGGGCTTTAATCCAGGGCCATGGAACCCTCATCCCGGGCCCTCTACATGGTGTGTACAAGGAAAGAGGTTTGCAACTGACTAAACCGTATTCTTTGCAGAAGACATGTGATGGCACAAAAAGGAGACGAACGGGAACATGACTTGATCCACGTTAACATTGGAGTTAAACGGTTGACTGGCATGCTACAACATTACCAGCTTACAACCTATCATGTCACCACATGATCAGGTTGGCTCACCATCAACTTTCGAAGCTCACACGAAGCTTGTCTTGCATGTAATATAACACCCACAAAAATGCTTATTTAAACATGCCATGAGAAAAACTACTTAAGCAAACATGCAAAGCACTCATCATATCAAAGGTTCAAACATGCTTACCTGGTTCGGAGTAGTCGGAGTCTAGCTCGGTGAAGTTCGCGGCTCCGTCACCTCCTTCGGTATCTACGGATACAATAAATCGGATACTAACATAAATACCGTGCGCGCCTAAAAGTTGTCCCAAATTTTTTTCAAATAAATATGATAAAAAAACTAGACAGAAAAATAAAGAGGACAGGAAAAGAATCAACTCAAAATCATCTTTTGTTTAAAAGTTATTAAGGTTTTTGTCCAGGGACTTGTCCGTAATGAAACACAAAGTTTCCAGGGGTTTGTTTATAAAAACAGAAAACGTTTCAGTAAGAAATACGCCAGCTGAAAAGGAAAAGCGTATTTTTCCCGAAGGCGTTTTCCAGAAAAATGGTTCGATTAGAACAGAGAGGCTGACGAGAGGGTCCCACCCGTCAGGTTCAAATATTCGAACAGGAAAAACAGAGTGCGCCGGCGCCCGAGAGCCGTGGTGGCCACCGGCACCGATCCACGGTGAGGTAGGGGGAGGGAAAGGTACCTACGGACTCACGGTGCTCTTCCGTATCTGTGGGTGGTGGAGTTGGTGATACGTCCAAAATGTATCTATAATTTCTGCTTGCTCCATGCCTCTTTTGTGTGATATTGCTATGATATTTATGCACTTTCATACACTTTTGATCATATTTGGACTAACCTATTAACTCAGTGCACCCCAGTGCCAGTTTATGTTTTCTGCTGTTTTTCTATTTCAGCTTTTCCCATTACTTAAATTGCCAGAAAAATTCCGGGAAAATATATAAAAAATCAGCGCTCCGGAAGCTTCCACGCGCCAGAAGTGGGCCAGAGGGGAGCCAAGGGCAGCCCAGGCGGCCTGCCCACGCGGCCCCCCTCCTGGCCGCGCCGGGGGGGGCGCCTGGGCCCCCCTTACCTCCTCTGGTGACCCCCTTTGGCATATATTTACATCGCGTCCCGAAACCCTCGAGGACGGAACCCTTTTTCGCGATCTCATCTCTGTTCCGCCGCCGCCGCGCTTCCAAGATCGGGAGCACCAGGAGAACACTTCCCGGCACCCTGCCGGAGGGGAGGACCACCACCGGGAGCTTCTCCACCACCATGGATGCTTCCCGGATGCGTTTTGAGTAATTCCCCTTGGACCATGGATCCATGACCAGTAGCTATGTGATGTTCTCCTCCCCTCTTTGTTCTTCACCGATTAGACCTCGTGAGCTGCCCTACATGATCGAGGCACATATGTAATCTTTATGCTGTTGCTATGCTGAGTTTGCTAGGATCCGATGGATTATGAGATTATGTTCAGATTGTGTGTGAGTAATATATTTGATTCACCTCTTTTATATTTATGTTCTTGAGTAATTCTTGCATGTTCTCCGTTGCTGTTTATTGCTTTGGCCAAGTAGTAGGTAGTAACTCCAAGAGGGAACGTTATGCTTGATTGTGGGTTCATGCCCCTCGATGACTAGCTTGAGTGACAGAAACATGAGTCTAGGGGATGTGCTGTTGCCACAAGGGGGAAAACAACGGTGCTTGTACTTGCGGGTGCAAGGATTGTTTACTTTACGCAAAGTTCTTTTAATGCAGTTGTCTGTTGCTTTGAGTTTACACTTTGGGTGGGACTCGCAACTTAATACCAGCGAGATGTTCTGGATAGATATCTCAAGGTGGATGATTAGTAGTAGATGCAGATGGATTTCGGTCTACTTGCCTTGGCGTACCGCCCATGCTTTTGAGCCTCTACCTTTCTTTGCAGCATAGTTAGCATTGGTTTGCGCACATAATCCTGTCAGTTGCCCAGCTGTAATTTGTTTACCTCGCTTAGCTGTTTTATCGTATTTTGGGAGAGAGACATCACTAGTGAACATCATGGGACCCCGGTCCATATTACCATCACTAATCACACCCGTTATTTACTTCCTATTCTTATTTACTAGTTGCAGTCATACCTATCACTATTATCTCTTGCGTTTGATCCTTTGTAAACGACAAGGCCGGAGGGATTGACAACCTCTCTGTACTCGTAGGGAGCAAAGTTATTTGTATCTGTGTGCAGGTCCTGTCAAGCAAAAGTCTCTGGCGCTATTGACACCTTCTTGTCGACCCTCGGAGTCTCACGGGATTCGATCCTTGGTATCTTTGCCAATGGAAAACTACCGCTACGCTACATCTCAAACCTTCCACTTGGGGTAACCAACGAGGGGCGAGAAGCCATCAAGCAAAGTTTTCTGGCGCCGTTGCCGGGGGCTCCACACTTCAAGATAGGGGAGTTGCACGCTATCTTTTATCTTTGCTTATTAGTCTTGTTAGTTTACCTTTCAGTTTTTGCTTTAGTTCCCTTTGTCAAAAATTACAAAAATAGTTATCTTGCTTGCTGCTGCTATGGGTTCCACCGAGAACACCAAGTTGTGTGACTTCACTAGTCATAACAACGACGACTTTATCTGCACGCCTATTACTACACCTGCCACTTCAGCACCTTCTTATGAGATTAAACCTGCTTTACTGAACCTAGTTATGAAAGATCAATTCTCCGGTGCTGGAGATGATGCTGCTTTGCATTTAAATAATTTTGTTGAACTCTGTGATATGCAAAAGTACCAAGAAATATATGGTAATATTGTTAAGCTTAAGCTTTTTCCTTTCTCCTTGAGAGGAAGAGCTAAAATTTGGTTTCAATCTTTGCCTAGAAATAGCATCGATTCTTGGGACAAGTGCAAGGATGCCTTTATTGGGAAGTACTATCCCCCTGCTAAAATTATCCAACTAAGGAGTAACATAATGAATTTTAAACAATTGGATAATGAACACGTTGCCCAAGCTTGGGAACGCATGAAATCTCTTGTCAAGAACTGCCCTACTCATGGTTTGACTACTTGGATGGTTATCCAAACTTTTTATGCAGGCTTGAACTTTACCTCGCGGAACTTGTTAGATTCGGCCGCGGGAGGAACCTTTATGTCAACTACACTTGGTGCTGCCACGAAGATTCTCGATGAGATGATGACCAATTATTCCCAATGGCACACCGAACGCGCTCCAACAGGTAGGAAGGTAAACTCTGTCGAGGAGATTTCCTCCCTAAATGGAAAAGTTGACTTGATCATGTCTCTACTTTCCAAGCAATCTTCTATTGATCCTCGTGATGTTCCTTTAAATTCTTTGATTGCTCAAGATCAAGTAGATGTGAACTTTATCTCTAGAAACAATTTCAATAACAATGCTTATATGAGTAATTTTGGTAGCAACCCTAGACCGTTCCCCTCTAATTCCTATGGGAACAACAATGCTTATCCTAGCACCAAGAACTCCACTTCTGAACTAGAGATTATGCTTAAAGATTTCATCACTACCCAAAAATCCTTCAATAAGAATGTAGAAGAAAAACTAAACAAACTAGATGATCTCTCTTCGAAGGTAGACAATTTAGCCCATGAGGTAGAGTTGCTTAAAATTAGAACTTCCTATGAATGCTATTCAAGTGCAAATTAATGAAAACATTAGGATGTTGGCTAAACTTAAAGAGAGATGGGCTAGAGAAAAGGAGGAAGAAGATAGAATTAAGAGCCTTCCTACCCACCACACTTTTGCTACTATCCAAGTTGTTGAGGATATCCAAACTCTTAGCACCCAATGCACTCCTGGTCCCATTGGACCTATTAATGGTGATGCTATGACCTCAACCGTAGAAACTCATATGACCATAGAAGCTACCAAACAAGTAAGTCTAAAGGACACCACTACCACTTTACTTGATAGTAGTGACCTTGATTTTGATAATTGCACCCTTTCTAAAGTTATTGATTTTCTTCACAAGATGTCTAGAGATCCCCACACTAGCACGCTTAATCTTGCCTTCACGGAACATATCACTAATGCTCTTATCAAAGCTAGGGAGGAGAAACTTAGGGTAGAAGCCTCCATACCTAGAAATCTAGAAGATGGTTGGGATCCTATGATTAAAATTAAGTTGAATAACTTCTCTTGCTATGCTTTATGTGATGTTGGAGCTAGTACCTCCGTTATGCCCAAAAGAATATATGATATGCTTAAATTGAAACCTTTTGATTCTTGTTCTTTTGGTGTTCGTCTTGTTGATTCTTCCATAAAGAAACCTTTGGGGAGGATCGACGATGTTCTTATCATTGTCAATGACAATTATGTTCCCGTTGATTTTACTATTATGGATATTGAATGTGAACTTTCTTGTCCAATTATTTTGGGACGTCCTTTTCTTCGCACCGTTGGTGCTATCATTGACATGAAAGAGGGGAATATAAAATTCCAATTTCCTCTCAAGAAAGGGATGGAACACTTCCCTAGAAAGAAGATTAAGTTACCTTTTGAGACCATTATACGGGCTAGCTATTCTTTTACTCTTGATAAAACTTGATCTCTTTGCATTATGCCAAGCTTAAAGGCATAAAAGAAAGCGCTTTTGGGAGGCAGCCCACAACGAATAAAATTTTATTTTGCTTTTGTTGTGTCTTGATGATTGTTACTACAGTAGCATCATCATTGTATCTTTACTTTTCATCTTTGTGCCAAGTTTAGCCTCCGATTGCAAGAAAGTTCAAAAGTTGTGACGTGTTGTCCAGGAAACAGATTCTGTCCTTGGACAGAAAAATTCGTATAAAATCACCAGTTAATCTTTTTGGTCTGAATTTTTTCGACAGCGTGCTCTATACAATTTGCTTTCCTGTTCTGAGTTTTTTTATTTGAGTTGCAGAAGTGCCCCGAAAAAATTATTTACTACCTGCTGGTCTGTTTTTCACAGATTCTGTCCTGTTTTGCCTTTCCTTCGTTTTGCAAACCTTGAGCTTGCTTTTTCTTTGCAAAAACCTTTTGGCAATCTTGAGAAACAGTAGCCCTTCAAGATTATCCTTATTTCCAGCAAGGAAAAATTATTTTATTATGGGTACTAACCTCGCTAATCAGATTATGATGAGTTATGTATGAAGGGAGTTTTCAAGTGTGCGAGGGAAGATGATAAAAAGATTCAGGAGGGTCAAACGCTCAAGCTTGGGGATGCCCCCGTGCACCCCCAAGAAATATTCAAGAAGACTCAAGCGTCTAAGCTTGGGGATGCCCCCGTGCATCCCCTTCTCCATCAACAATTATCAGTTCGTCTTTCGTTCCACTATATTTTAATCACTTCATGTGTTATGTGCTATGCTTGAAGCGTCTTGCTTTTAGTTTTGTTTAGCTTTGCTTGCGGTTCATAACGAGTTAGAACCCAGCTTTCTTTGTGTGGGAGAGAAACACGCTCCACTTCAACCTAGAACACAACATAGGATTTTCATGCTTATCTTTGTTGTGTATGTTCTTTGTCTTTCAATAGCTACTGTCATGTTTAGCTCTAGTTTTCATGCTTTCCTTTTTAAAGAGCTTTTGTTTAGCTGGTTGCTAAACTCTCTTGAGTGTTCATGTTTATCTTGTTAAGAGAGTTTTTCTGTTGCACTGAGTTGTGTGTCTTAACTTAAAGTAGGTAATTGAGGTTGCTATTTCATTTTAGTAGTAACTTGCAATAGTTTTGAGGTATTGCCATGAGTAATGTCTGAACTTTTGGTGTCAAGAGCTTTAGCCTATTAGTGATAGATGTCGTATTTTGGGCAATCCGTGTTTATTTCGAAAACCTACAAAATAGTTGAGAACTTTAGCTACTAAATGGATCACTAATCTTTGGAGGGATCGAATATTAGAGTACACTCACGTAGCATGGGTCGAGGATGAGCAAGGGTAACCAAACCCCCATATACACCTCCTCGGGGTACTTGTCTCTTTGTGAACCTCCTAATTAGATTGAGAGTTATCGATAATAAGTGCATGAGTTCTTCGGACTAATGTGAGTATTCGAAGGTTGACACTTCCACCTATCCATATTTTTCTAGCCTCTTCGGTACCGTGCATTGCCCTTTCTTGCCTCGAGAGTTGGCGCATACTTCGCCGGTGCATCCAAATCCTTGGCACGATACGCTCTGTCATCATAAGCCTCATTATATCCTTCCTCAAAACAGCCACCATACCTACCTATTAAGGCATTTCCATAGCCTTTCCGAGATACATTGCCATGCAACATCCATCCTCTCATGACTTGATCTTCATGTCATACATGCTTTTTGCTTGATCGATGAGCCGCATGCTAGTTGGGTCTTGCCCTAATCATTGCTACATGACGCGCTAATATCATTGCATATCCTGCTACACTAGCAAAGGCATACATTTGCATACATCATGATAGTTTCATTTTCTTTATGATGAGTACTTTTGTAAAGTGTGAAAGATCTTATATACTTCTTGTAATACATAGAGTGTTGTCCCTAAGTGAGGAAAAGATCCCAAAGAGGACAAATCAAAAGATCCCAAAGAGGACAAAATCAAAAGATCCCAAAGAGGACAAATGAGAGATAAAAAGAAAGAGCCATTGAGGCCACAAAAAAAATAAAAAAAGAGAAAAAGAAATAAAAAAAGAGAAGGGGGCACACTACTATTTCTTTTGAGAGATCCACTGTCGGGGAAACTGGTCGCCCACGAACACCTATGGGACCGGAGCCCCTTCTACGGTACGGCAAGGGTGCGGAGGGAGCACGAAGAGCAGATTGAGGGGCACACGCAGGCAGTTTACCCAGGTTCGGGCCGCGCGGACGCGTAAAACCCTACTCCTGCCTTGGTTGTATTGAGTTCGTGAGCTCGGGAGCTTGAAGATCTACAGTACCAGCTGCACCGAGCATGGGAGTGGTCAAGTTTCTGGGATCGAACCCCCTCTACGTTGTGCATGGGCCTCCTTTTATAGCTCAAAGGGGTCACCGACAGGTGTCAACGTAGAGGAGGGTAAAAGTGTAAAATCGGTGGTAGATGGAACAGTGCATGAATAGTGATCTATACCTAACCCAGACGGTGGGGGACAAAGGCATTGAATGCCCGTCGCCGTCACCCCAAAAGCGTCCGCCCGGGCGTCTCCGTTCGCCACGACGATGGCCTTGTCACCGCGGCTCGCCACCGTGTACCCCAGGCTGCACAGCCATCTGCCACGTGCCCCTAGAAGGGCCCCAGGGCGACGCGTGGACAGATGAGCTAGAGCGTGGGCACACAGTGGAAGTCGCCCCGGCAAGCACCTTGCCGGGGGTTGCCTTCTTGCCGGGCCCGGAAGCTTGTAGCTCTCCGGGTCCTGCCGGGGCGCGTGATGCGCCACGACATGTCTTCTGAGATGCTATTTTCTAGTCTTTCTGGCAAGCTCCTCTTGCCAGGGTCTTGTGAAAATAGGAGGGTCCTGTGCTTCGAGGAGCCTTCCCGGCAAGCTCCTCTTGCCGGGGCCTTGTTCTTCTGACTTGTATACTTTGTTCTTGAATGGTTCTAAAGGATCCAGAGCGGGCCTTGGCGGGCGCGTGGTAAGCCCGACCACGGGATGCTGCTACTGCCCGTGCACAAGTCGGGATACTAAGGTACCCCTACTTTAGTACACCGACAGGAGCCCCCGGGCCTGGGCCACACACGGTGCCGAGCGCTGTTGGGCCAGGCCCAAAACAGTGCACGGGCACGCGCGGCCCACGGCGCGCCATTTCCTACTCCGCATCAGCCGCATCCCTCCCTAACGGCACGCGTCGATTGCGGCGTCGTGGGAGAGATCGTGGCCTGTTTCTTTAATGGGAAAATGCGGAACGTCCCCCACTTCCCCCTTAAAAGCAGAGGAAGCAGGGGCAGTTTCCCTCCATTGCCTTCATTGTGTCTTGAATCTCCAGAAACCCCCGCCGCTCTCCGCCTCCCCAAAGGTCGACAGAGAGCCGAGCTCCACCCCTTCCTCCGCCGTTTCCAGCATCCGCCGTGCCGCCGACCCCCCTCGCCGTCCCCGCCATGGCCCCGAAGAGCGACAAGGCGAAGAGCAACAAGGCTAAGAAGGAGAAGTCCGACAAGGCGGCGAAGCTGGCAGCCATGCGGAGAAGGATGGTGGTCTTCCCGCTGAGGCTCGGCGCGAGGGAGCTGCGGGACAAGTATTACTTGTTGTGGGCGAGGGAGACGAAGGCTCACCCGCGCACTAGAGTCCTCCCCGCCGCAGCCGTCGACATGTACCCGGGAGGTTACCACTTCTTTGCTTTGTTCTTCCATTGCGGTCTCTGTCCTCCGTATTCGGAGTTTTTCTGCGACGTGATGAACATATACGGACTCCACCTCCTCGATTTCACCCCGAATGTCATCCTCACTTTGGCCGTTTTCGCACATCTGTGCGAAAACTATATCGGGGTCCATCCAAACGTAGCTCTCTTCCGCCACTTCTTCACGCCTAGAGTAGAATACGGATCTCCACTCTCCGGCGGCATCTCCTGGATCTTCAGGCTCGGCAAGAAGGAGGCGTACTTGATCGGAGAGCTCCGCGGCAAGTGGGAAGAGTGGAGGGCTGATTGGTGCTGGGTCATGGAAGATGAACCCGAGCAGTTTACCTCGCCGCGCCGAACTGCAATAGTGCGCGGCAAGGATTGGAGTATCAAGACACTGCTTCCGACGAGCCGCTCGCTCCACCCTCCCCGCCAAGGATGAGCTCCCCGGCGAGGGACAGCGCTCCGCCAAGGATGGGTACTCCGCCAAGGGTGAGTACCCCGCCAAGGGCGAGCACCCCGACAAGGATGAGCACCCCGCCAAGGGAAGGCGCCAGCGGCCCTCCGCCGGTGGGGGCTTCTATTACGCCGCCAAGGGAGAACTCCCCGGCGAGGGACCCCGTTACGGAAGAGGCCCGCGCAGGTAACCCTTGCAATCTCTTCCTCTTGGATTCTTCTTTTTGAATATTTGCTTGACGATTTTTCTTTTCTTTTTCTTCTATTAGATCCGCCCGCCCCGGAGCCGATGGAGACGGAGACCATCGCCGAGGAGGACGTGTGTGGCAATGCTGGCGACGCCACTACTACTGAGGGAACGGCTGGTGCTGACGAGTCAGCCGCCGAGGAGACCGCCCCGACCGCTGATGCCGCAGCGGGGGAAGGGAGAGGCGACTGCACTGCTGGCCCTGAGGCTGCAGGAGCGCCGGACGCTGCACCGGCCGCCGACCCTTCCGCCCCCGCGGCTGGGTCGGGTGTCTACCTGGAGGCCACCAACGGGGTCTTCAGCCAAGTCACGTGGGCGTCCTCAACAAGGGCACCCGCGGAGGGGGAGAGCTTCGACGGAGAAGTTCTCGCCTCCGGCGGGCTGAGGGTCGTCGATGCGCCCGGCAGCAGCAACGAGCCCGAAGAGGAGCAACTCTTACGCCGGCTTCTGGCCTTGTACCGGGCCATGCAGGCTAAGTTGGACTCCCGGGAGGCCCTGGCTGCCAAGGCTGGTGCTGATCTGGAGAAGCGCGCCGCGGAGCTCCGTGCCGCCAACCAAGCGGCCCTCCGGAATTTGGCGGAGGAGCGTGAAGAGCTTGCCGAGGCGCAGCAAGCATTCGTCCTCGAGAAGGCTGAGGTCGAGGAGCAGCAGCGACGGACCACCGAGGATCTGTCTCGGCGGGAGGGAGAGCTCAACCAGCGGAAGGTCGACCTTGATAGCCACGAGGACGACCTCACCGCTCGCGAGCAGGCCATTGGCGGGGCTCTGCAGGAGGCGAGGGACGCCGCCGCTGCCGCAGAGACCGCCAAGAGGGATCTGGAGGCCAGGGTGGCGCAGTTGGAGACGGGCTTGAAGGCGAGCGAGGACAGGGTTGCCGCGCTCAACGTGGCACGGGAGAAGGACGCCCACACCAATTCGGAGCTGCAAGTCCGTCTCTCCGAGAAGGGCAAAGAGCTCAACGACGCCAAGGACTCCATTGCAGACTTGGAGCTGAAGGTTTCCACCCTCACCGACTCGCTTGACGCTGCCCGGGACCGTGAAACGAAGCTGCAAGAAGACCTCCGGTCTGAAAGGGCACTGTTGGACAGTGTTGCCCTGTCGCAGAACAACTTCCAGCGGACGGTGGAGCAGTGGACTGAAGAGCTCGTCGCCTCCGCCGCCAACATCGACAGGGAGATGGTGGCGCTGAAGGCGGAGCACCTCATGTACTCCCCCGACGAGAGCCTCCCCCATAGCGCCAAGCTGAGCCTGTTCTTCAGAGGGGTGGCGCTGGCCCTCGCGCAGCTACGGGAGAGGATCCCCGCGCAGCTGGCTGACGAGGCGCGCCGGCTTTGCACGGGTACCATGGAGCGGGTGTTGTCGAAGATCGTCTATCGCAATCCCGGGATCAACCTCGTCAACGTCCTCCGAACCCTGCCACCCGAAGCTGACCAGGAGGCGTTGAAGGCACAAGTTGCCCACATCGTAGCCAAGGCGGGCAAGATCAAGAGGGTCGACGGAGACCGAAAAGACTAGGCTCCCTTCTTTCTGTTTCCCTTGCCACTGTCGATTAAGTCATGGGCAGTAGTTGGTTAGAACAGCGGCAAGTTATATTGTAATATAACTTTATTTTGGATGATTAATGCAGCGTTATCTCCCTTGCTTGGTTCCTTCACTTTGTATACTTTCCACCCTACGCTTTCAGGGAACTTGCCGGCAAAGGGATCCTTGCCGCGAGTGCTGAGTGCGGGACTCTTAGCAGCCTGCTGGCAGTGCCCTTGCCGGCAAGAAACTTTGCCGCAGCTAGTCGCATCACACTTAGATTGCTAAGCGAACTCGAAAACGAAGTAAGGGCGCGACACTTGTCGCAGCTCACTTAAGCCGTTGAGCGTGCTCGAAACAAAGTAAGGGTGCGGCTAGCCATGGGTAGGTTCCTCGGCGCACATATTTTCCATACAAAGTGTGGTTGTTCAAGGAAGATAACTAAGAATTTTTTTAAAAAAATTGAATGCTCAAACTTTGGCAACTTAGCTTTCATGGATTGTTTGCTTCCCGGCAAGGCTTCCCTTCCTTGAACAGTACTTGGTCCATACCACTATCTCCTTCCC
>LR738710.1:130228044-130240756 GCA_902687465.1 Secale cereale | reverse complement strand
CCCCCCCCCCCCGGAAAACTTGTGCGCGAGGAACACTTCTTCTGTTTAAGAGAGAAAGGAAAAGAGGAGGAAACACAAGTATGGAGCCTTGCGGCTTGTTACTGCTTACCGAGGATGTGTGCTGCACAAAGTGTCAGATGATACATGCAAGTAAAAAAGAAAGGCATGAAATGACAAATGGTGCGAAGCACAAAAGTTTTACTGATGCACGGGGTCAGCGCCCGGCTTTGTACAAAAGGTTTACATGCAACAGCGGCAAGACTTGTACAAAAGGTGGTTGCCGGAGCGGATCACGGCAACCGCGCCTCATGGGTGAAACTTGCGAAGATGCTCAATGTTCCAGGAGTTGCTCACCGGTAAGCCTTCTTCGGTCTCAAGGCGGACAGCGCCGGGCCTCGTGACTTGTCTCACCCGATAAGGGCCTTCCCACTTCGGCGTTAACTTGTTGGAATTCTTGGCAGACTGAACGCGCCGAAGAACAAGGTCGCCTTCCTCGAGACTCCTGGCCTTGACTTTGTGGCTATGATAGCAACGCAAATCTTGCTGGTATCGAGCAGCTCGTATAGCATCTTGGAGACGGTCTCCTCGAGGAGCAATGCGTCATCTTGCCGCAGTTGCTCTTGCTCGAGCTCGTCGTAAGCGAGTACTCGAGGAGACCCGTATACGAGTTCCGTGGGGAGAACTGCCTCTGCTCCGTAGAAAAGAGCAAAGGGTGTCTGTCCGGTGGCTCGATTTGGTGTCGTCCTGATTGACCAAAGAGCCGCCGGCAACTCTTCTATCCAGTTTCTTCCACACTTGTGCAGCCTGTCGAAGGTTCTTGTCTTGAGCCCGCGCAGCACTTCAGCATTGGCCCTCTCCGCTTGACCATTGCTCCTTGGGTGGGCAACAGAAGCGAAGCAGACCTTGGCGCCAAGGTCTTGGACGTACTGCATGAAGGTGCGACTTGTGAACTGTGTGCCGCTGTCGGTGATGATCCTGTTAGGGATTCCGAAACGGCAAACGATCGACCTGAAGAACCTGACTGCTGACTGTGCGGTCACCATTCTCACTGGTTCCACTTCTGGCCACTTTGTGAACTTGTCGATTGCAACGTACAAGTACTCAAAGCCCCCGACTGCGCGGGGAAAGGGGCCGAGGATGTCGAGCCCCCAGACCGAGAAGGGCCAGGACAAAGGTATCGTCTGGAGAGCTTGAGCTGGCTGGTGTATTTGCTTGGCATGGAACTGGCACGCTTCACACTTGGTTACTTGTGCAGTCGCATCTTGGAGGGCTTCTGGCCAGAAGAAACCTTGCCAGAACGCCTTCCCGGCAAGTGCTCTTGCGCCAATGTGGTGACCAGATATGCCTCCATGTATTTCTGCCAACAGCTTCTGTCCATCTTCCTGAGAAATGCACTTCAACCTGACACCATTGAGTCTTCTTCTGTATAGTTCGTTGCCGACGAACTGATACATACTTGACTGCCTGGTAATCCTCTCTATTTCTTCTGGTTCTTCGGGAAGTTCCCCAGTTTGAAGAAAGCGGACGATTTGTTGTGCCCATGCTGGAGCCTGAGGCTGAACAACAAGGACAAAAGGCATCAGTGCTGCTGCGGGGACGTCGGCTTCTACGGCAAGAACCTGCGGCTCTGCCGGAGCTGTACGCCCCCCGGCAAGCTTGCCGGGGCAAAACTTGTCGGGAACGCCTGCTTCAACTGTACAGACCCTTGGGTTTGCAGGAGCAGCTGTTCCTCAGCAACTTGGTCGTTGATCTTGGGGACCTTGGCGGCGGCTTCAGGAAGATCCGCCGGCAAGTAGTCGCCGGAGACCAACTTTCTTTTCTTGCTTTGCCCAACTGATTGTGTAACGGATGGTTGAGTTAGCTTGAGCATGAAGGTCCCTGGTTCCACAGGTAACTTCATTGCAGCACACTTTGAGAGGCCATCTGCGATATCATTCTGAGCTCTCGGGACGTGCTCCATCTGCAGGCCTTCAAAGTGTTCTTCAAGCTTCCTCACTTCATCGACATAAGCTTCCATCAAAGGACTCTGGTAACTCTTGTTTACTTGTCGGACCACCAATTGTGAATCTCCCCGCACAAACAGCCTCTTGATCCCAAGTTCGGCCGCAATTCTGAGGCCGGCAAGCAAACCTTCATACTCAGCAGTATTGTTTGTCGATTGCTCCTTGGGAAAGTGCATTTGGACAACATACTTGAGGTGTTCTCCGGTGGGTGCGACAAGCAGCACACCAGCACCGGCGCCTTGCAGCGAGAAGGCACCATCGAAGTACATTATCCATTCCTTGCTTGCTTCTTGGACGGGGATGTTTGTCTCTGGGACTTCTTCGTCTGGTGTTGGTGTCCACTCTGCTATGAACTCTGCCAAAGCTCTGCTCTGTATAGTTGAAGTACTCTCAAACTTGAGACCAAAGATCGACAGTTCTAGTGCCCACTCGACGATCCTGCCCGTTGCTTCTGGATTCTGCGATATCCTCTTCAATGGAAAGCGAGTGACCACCATTATCTCGTGTGCTTGGAAGTAGTGTCGCGGCTTTCTTGAGGCCATGAGGAGACCGAAAAGTAACTTCTGCACCCCAGAGTATCTTGACCTAGCCCCCTGCAGGAGGGAACTTACAAAATAAACTGGGCGCTGCACCATCTTCTTTCGCACTTCTCCTTGTTCCTGCGCAGACTTGTCCTTGCCGGGGCCAGAGCTTGTCGGGGAAGCCGCCTGCTTGTCGCTGGAAGTGCTTGCCGGGGCCGTGGTCTCTTCCTCTGCCTCCCTCTCCGCTACCAACGCAGCACTAACCACTTGATTGGTTGCTGCTAAGTATAGCAGCAACTTCTCTAGTGGCTTAGGTGCGACAAGTATTGGAGTAGAGGACAGGTATCCTTTCAAGTCTTGCAGCGCTGCCTCCGCTTCCGGAGTCCATTTCATAGGACCTGCCTTTTTCAAGATTTTGAAGAAAGGCAGGGCGCGTTCTGCAGACTTTGAAATGAACCTGCTTAGGGCAGCCACACAACCCGCAAGCCTTCGTACATCTTTGACGCGCTTTGGGGCTTCGATCTGCTCGATGGCCTTGATCTTGTCGGGATTGGCTTCAATCCCCCTCTGGGACACAAAGAACCCGAGAAGCTTGCCGGAGGGGACTCCGAAGACGCACTTCTCGGGGTTCAACTTGAGTTGTATCTTGCGCAGATTGTCAAAGGTTTCTTCTAAGTCTTGAATTAGGGTATCCTTGCTCTTGCTCTTGACCACTATATCATCCATGTATGCTTCTACGTTCCTGTGTATCTGTGGCTCAAAAGCAGTGTGGACCACCCTTGCAAATGTTGAGCCCGTGTTCTTCAGTCCAAAGGGCATGCGTATAAAGCAATATGTGCCACATGGAGTAATGAATGTGGTCTTCTCTTCGTCTTCCTCAGCCATGAATATCTGATGGTAACCTGAGTATGCATCGAGAAATGAAAGCAACTCACATCCAGCCGTGGAGTCCACAATCTGGTCAATGCGCAGCAAGGGAAATGGATCCTTGGGACATGCTTTATTCACATCGGTGAAGTCTATACAAAGTCTCCACTTCCCATTGGCTTTGCGCACGACAACTGGATTGGCCAGCCACGTGGGATGAAGTACACCTCTAACAAGGCCTGCTGCTTCCAACTTCTTAATCTCTTCGGCGATGAACTCTTGGCGCTCCACCGCTTGCTTCCTGACCTTCTGCTTGACGGGCCGCGCATGAGGACAAACAGCAAGCTTGTGCTCAATTACCTTCCTGGGAACGCTGGGGATGTCAGACGGTTGCCATGCAAACACGTCAACATTCGCCCGCAGGAAGGCAATGAGCGCGCTTTCCTATTTGGGGTCGAGCGTAGCACTGATGGTGAAGGTACCACCAGTGCCGTCCTCCTTGGCGGACACCTTCTTGGTTGCAGGTGGATCTGCCATTCCTTTCTTGCACTTGCCGGTGGAGCTTGATGGTGCGTCCTCGACGGCAGCGCAGCACTCCGAAGAGGTGCGTTTGCCGGAGTGGGCCCCAGAGCTCTTGCCGGACTTGGTCTTGGTCTTCCCCCCGGGAGCTTCAGCGGCAAGTGATTTGCTGTGTGCCGCGGCTGCTGCATCCCGGTAGATCTTGTCAGCGCAAATGAGCGCGTCCTTCTTGTCGCCGGGGACAGAGATGACGCTGATTGGCCCCGGCATCTTGAGCATGTTGTATGCATAGTGGGAGGCTGCCATGAACTTGGCGAGCGCAGGACGGCCAAGTATCCCATTGTATGGTAATGGGATATCGGCAACGTCGAATGTGATCCTCTCCGTCCTAAAGTTAAGCTCTCCGCCAAAGGTCACCGGCAGCGTGATCTTCCCCTTCGGCTTGCTCCTTCCCGGGTTGATTCCCTTGGAACGTCCCGGCTTCCTCGAGCTCGCTGTCGGGGATCTGCAGCTTCTTGATCACAGCGGAGGAGATCAAGTTGAGGCCGGCCCCGCCGTCAACCAACATCTTGGTGACCTTGAGGTTGCGGATAGTTGGTGAAACCAACATCGGCAAGCACCCGACCGCAGTTGTGCGGTCGGGGTGGTCCTCAAGGTCGAAGATGATGGGCGTGCCGGACCATTTCAGCAATCTGCGTGATTCGACGGGCGGCTCAGCAGCGTTCACTTCCCGCACCCATTGCTTGAGTTGGCGGTGGGAAGTGTGCAGAGAGGCACCTCCATCGACGCACATAACTTCTGTGGCCTTCTGGAACTCCTGCTCGCTGTTATCTCCGGCATCCATGTCCTCGTCATCGTCTTCGTCTTCATCCTTGTCGCGGCCCCGGGGAGGTCTGTCTCCTTGCCGCTGCTTGGCCTTGCCGCGGCGTCCTCCCCGGCCATTGAACGGCCGCTTCTTGCTGGGCTCTCCCCCGCCCCCTTGGGCCTTCTCCTTGTCGCGACGCTCGTATTCAGCCTTCTGCTGTTCTACGAGGTACTCTACCCTCTTGCAGTTCTGGAGATCGTGACCCTTGGTGCGGTGGATCTTACAGTACTGCTTGTCGGAGCCGTCCTGCTTGTCGGCTGCCGCTACAGGGGCGGCCTCCTTGCCGGAGCCACCAGCCTGTGTCTTCTTGGCGGCAGCCTCCTTGCCGGACTGCTCGACAACCAGCACCTCCTTGTTCTTCTTCTTCCTGTTATTCCACCGCCGGTTTTTCCTTGCCGGGGCGGCATCCTCGCTGTCACTCCCTCCTGCACCGGTATCCTCTCCGGGGAGTCTCCTCCCTTCTTCAGCACGGGCACACTTGTCAGCCAGAGCATAAAGCTCGCTGACGTCCCGGATCTTGGTCATCGACATCTCCTCCCTCATCCAGCGGTTACGCACGTTCTGGTGGAACGCGCTGATAACCGCGGCAGGGTGGACATCCGGGATGTTGTGCTGAACGCGGCTGAACCTTTGGATGTACTTGCGCAGGGACTCTCCCTCCTTCTGGGCAAGAATGTGGAGATCGCTCTCCTGGCCGTGGGGTTTGTGGCCGCCCGTGAAGGCGCCGACAAACTGGTGGCACAAATCTGCCCAAGAAGAGATGGAGTTCTCCGGCAAGTGCATAAGCCAAGACCTGACGTTTGGCTTAAGCACGAGCGGGAAGTAGTTTGCTAAGATCTTCTCGTCGCGTCCCCCGGCAGCCTGCACCGCAATGGTGTAGATGCTGAGGAACTCCGAGGGGTGTGTCTTGCCATCGTACTTCTCGGGTACGTCAGGCTTAAAGTTCTTCATGCTGGGCCACTGGACTTGCCGCAGCTCTCGGGTGAACGCAGGGCAACCTGCCGCGTACGGCAAGTCGCCTGGTTCACCGGGCGCGTGCATGTCGACAGCAGTCCTAGCGTGCTGGTCGGACTGTCTTCTGGCTTCTCTTCGACGCTCGATACGAGTTCGAGCGTCTTCTTGTCGCCTGTCGTCAAGGACCTGGCACTGATCGCGGCGAGCCCACGGATCCGACGATGCCGTGGAGTCATCGTCGACGTTGATCCGGTGGGGTGGCGATTTCTGCTTCCGCGGCGGGGAGTGCACGGTAGTTGCACCCCCGGCGGTCTTGTCGCCATCGGCCTTCGCTTGGTCAACTTGCCGCGGCCGCGATGTTGCCGGCTGTTGCGGCGTGTCGTTGTTGGCGAAGGAGATGAGGCTCTGAATGGTAGCCCTCCAGTCTTCGGCCTTGTTCGCCGCTGGAGGGAAGTCGAGGAGCAGCTGAGCCCTAGCTAGGGCTTCTGCTGGAGAGGAGGGAAACGGTGGCGAGCGGTGCGAGGAGCGAGATACGCTCGGACTTCTAACCGCGTTAGAAGGAGCATGTTCTCGCCCCGGCGACCGCGCCTTGCTCGTGCCAGGACGCTGGCCTTGAGCGTCCCGCGACCCGCCGGTTTGGCCACGTCCCAGCAAGCGTATGGTACCTTCGGTACCACGTCGCTGCTGGTCTGGCACCTCCTAAGAGGGACGTGGTGCGTGCACGGACGCCGAGGCTTTGGAGTTCGCCCGGTCGTCCGTCTTGTCCTTGGACTTGGTGGCGCCGTGAGTCTCCCCACCGGCGTCCACCCTTCCGCCGGCGTCTCCCCCACCAACCATCGGTTCTGGTGGTGGTGGGATCGACGCGGACGGGCCTCCGACCTCCGAAGCCTTCTTCTTCGGAGGCATGTTGATGTCGTCGATGAAGTTGCTGAAGCTAGTGAAGTTGCTGAAGGTTGCGCCCGCGTGAGCGCCGGATAAGGTTCGCACAACCTCGACGCCCCCCTACCTGGCGCGCCAAAGATGTCGGGGAAACTGGTCGCCCACGAACACCTATGGGACCGGAGCCCCTTCTACGGTACGGCAAGGGTGCGGAGGGAGCACGAAGAGCAGATCGAGGGGCACACGCAGGCAGTTTACCCAGGTTCGGGCCGCGCGGACGCGTAAAACCCTACTCCTGCCTTGGTTGTATTGAGTTCGTGAGCTCGGGAGCTTGAAGATCTACAGTACCAGCTGCACCGAACGTGGGAGTGGTCAAGTGTATGGGATCGAACCCCCTCTACGTTGTGCATGGGCCTCCTTTTATAGCTCAAAGGGGTCACCGACAGGTGTCAACGTAGAGGAGGGTAAAAGTGTAAAATCGGTGGTAGATGGAACAGTGCATGAACAGTGATCTATACCTAACCCAGACGGTGGGGGACAAAGGCATTGAATGCCCGTCGCCGTCTCCCCAAAAGCGTCCGCCCGGGCGTCTCCGTTCGCCACGACGATGGCCTTGTCACCGCGGCTCGCCACCGTGTACCCCAGGCTGCACAGCCATCTGCCACGTGCCCCTGGAAGGGCCCCAGGGCGACGCGTGGACAGATGAGCTGGAGCGTGGGCACACAGTGGAAGTCGCCCCGGCAAGCACCTTGCCGGGGGTTGCCTTCTTGCCGGGCCCGGAAGCTTGTCGCTCTCCGGGTCCTGCCGGGGCGCGTGATGCGCCACGACATGTCTTCTGAGATGCTGTTTTCTAGTCTTTCTGGCAAGCTCCTCTTGCCAGGGTCTTGTGAAAATAGGAGGGTCCTGTGCTTCGAGGAGCCTTCCCGGCAAGCTCCTCTTGCCGGGGCCTTGTTCTTCTGACTTGTATAGTTTGTTCTTGAATGGTTCTAAAGGATCCAGAGCGGGCCTTGGCGGGCGCGTGGTAAGCCCGACCACGGGACGCTGCTACTGCCCGTGCACAAGTCGGGATACTAAGGTACCCCTACTTTCGTACACCGACATCCACACTTGTACTCCATCTTACACTTTGTACTCCATAGAGATTATCATTTATGCATATAGCTATGTGGGGACCTTTACACTATAGAACTTGGCTTGTATATTCCAATGATGAGCCTCCTCAAAAGAGCTCTAGGTCTTCTTGAGCAAGCAAGTTGGATGCACCCCCACTAGTTCCATTGGAGAGCTTACCTTAGCTCATATGTGCATCCGTTGCATGGCAATCCCTAATCCTCGCATCATATCTATCATTTGGCTTTCTCTCGCCGATGATTGTCCTTATTGATGTGAGCCTTTCACACCTTTTTTGTCTTCCCCCTCTATCATCCTTCTCTATTTGCCATCCTAAGTGTCGACTTTCTTGCTTACGCTCATCCATTGCATGAGTGCTCAAAATATCGAAAGGGAGTGGATCATTTTGACTTGTACCTGGCTGACTGTCTGGGGATGAGTCAAGATAAGATTCCAAAGAAGACCAAGTGTGAAACTTTAGTAGATTAAGTTCTCAATAATACAAAAACTATGTTTTACTCTCTCATATATCCCTATCCCCTTTCTTGCACGCAAACACCATTTGGAGACATTCGAGTCACGGACAGCGAGAGCTCTTGCACCTTTATGTTCTTATGTTACTTGTTACAATGCTAATATAGACTCTTGCTTGTTATGACTTGAATTGGATTACATACCTTGATTACTTTACTTAAAAGTTCTTATATGGTTAATAGCATGTCACCACAGAAATTATGCTTGTTATCATTTACCTACTCGAGGACGAGCAGGAATTAAGCTTGGGGATGTTGATACGTCCAAAACGTATCTATAATTTCTGCTTGCTCCATGCCTCTTTTGTGTGATATTGCTATGATATTTATGCGCTTTCATACACTTTTTATCATATTTGGACTAACCTATTAACTCAGTGCACCCCAGTGCCAGTTTCTGTTTTCTGCTGTTTTTCTATTTCAGGTTTTCCCATTACTTAAATTGACAGAAAAATTCCGGGAAAAATATATAAAAAATCAGCGCTCCGGAAGCTTCCACGCGCCAGAAGTGGGGCCAGAGGGGAGCCAGGGACAGACCAGGCGGCCTGCCCACGCGGCCCCCCTCCTGGCCGCGTCGAGGGGGCGCCTGGGCCCCCCTTACCTCCTCTGGTGACCCCCTTTGGCATATATTTACATCGCGTCCCGAAACCCTCGAGGACAGAACCCTTTTTCGCGATCTCATCTCTGTTCCGCCGCCGCCGCGCTTCCAAGATCGGGAGCACCAGGAGAACTCTTCCCGACACCCTGCCGGAGGGGAGGACCACCACCGGGAGCTTCTCCACCACCATGGACGCTTCCCGGATGAGTTGTGAGTAGTCCCCCTTGGACCATGGGTCCATGACCAGTAGCTATGTGATGTTCTCCTCCCCTCTTTGTTCTTCACTGATTAGACCTCGTGAGCTGCCCTACATGATCGAGGCACATATGTAATCTTTATGCTATTGCTATGCTGAGTTTGCTGGGATCCGATGGATTATGAGATTATGTTCAGATTGTGTGTGAGTAATATATTTAATTCACCTCTTTTATATTTATGTTCTTGAGTAATTCTTGCATGTTCTCCGTTGCTGTTTATTGCTTTGGCCAAGTAGTAGGTAGTAACTCCAAGAGGGAACGTTATGCTTGATTGTGGGTTCATGCCCCTCGATGACTAGCTTGAGTGACAGAAACATGAGTCTAGGGGATGTGTTGTTGCCACAAGGGGGAAAACAACGGTGCTTATACTTGCGGGTGGAAGGATTGTTTACTTTACGCAAAGTTCTTTTAATGCAGTTGTCTGTTGCTTTGAGCTTACACTTTGGGTGGGACTCGCAACTTAATACCAGCGAGATGTTCTGGATAGGTATCTCAAGGTGGATGATTAGTAGTAGATGTAGATGGATTTCGGTCTACTTGCCTTGGCGTACCGCCCATGCTTTTGAGCCTCTACCTTTCTTTGCAGCATAGTTAGCATTGGTTTGCGCACATAATCCTGTCAATTGCCCAGCTGTAATTTGTTTACCTCGCTTAGCTGTTTTATCGTCTTTTGGGAGAGAGACATCACTAGTGAACATCATGGGACCCCGGTCCATATTACCATCACTGATCACACCCGTTATTTACTTCCTATTCTTATTTACTAGTTGCAGTCATACCTATCACTATTATCTCTTGCGTTTGATCATTAGTAAACGACAAGGCCGGAGGGATTGACAACCTCTCTGTACTCGTTGGGATCAAAGTTATTTGTATCTGTGTGCAGGTCCTATCAAGCAAAAGTCTCTGGCGCTATTGACACCTTCTTGTCGACCCTCGGAGTCTCACGGGATTCGATCCTTGGTATCTTTGCCAAGGGAAAACTACCGCTACGCTACATCTCAAACCTTCCACTTGGGGTAACCAACGAGGGGCGAGAAGCCATCAGTTGGACATCGGCAAGCACCACGTCGACGCCGGCCTTCACTCCGACGGACGGCGGTTCGGGCGGTGGTGGATATCGTCGGGGAGGGCTGCAGAGGCCAAATTGAAGTGCGGGTCAGGTATCTAGGTGCACTAGGAGGCTACTGGCACGACTCGGGAGGCGGAGGTGCTCTCACCAAAGAGAGACTTGCCGGAGCCCAAAGTGGATCGGGGCGGCCGGAGCTGGGGAAGAAGGACTCCTCGAGGTCCTTTCGGTGGCTGGGCGTGGTCTGGTGAGATGGTGGAGAGGTGTCGGGTCGAAGGCGAGCTCGGGGCCGCTATTTATAGCCGGCCCGAGGCGGTTGCTGCAAACAGGATAAGTCCCGCGGGTGATTACGGCGAGGCCGTGACTGAACAGGTGGCTTAAGTGCCTGGGCATCGACGTGATGGTCCACTGGTTCCATCCCGATGCTAAGCTTGGCAAGACTTGGGCGTTACTGCACTTTCTCAATGGAACGGCTGCGCGGGCACGTCGGTGGCAGAGAGCGCGCTCTGCGCCTCCCAGGCCACGGCGACGGTGCTGCAGCGTGCACAGGGGAGGGGACGGCCATGCGGAGGCCTCGGGTGGTTTGGGCGGTGCCGAACGGCGCTGTTTTGCAGGGTGGCCCCTGTTGGCTGCCATGGGTGGCTCTGCCACCGCGGAAGACGCCTGCGCAGGCAGGCCACGACGCCACCGACGCTCGCAACCCGCAAAGCAACCGTGCGGCGTCCAGGATAAGGAAGAGGAGCAGTTAGCAAGGCGCCAACGCAGACACTGGCGTGATTGGCGCGGTGGTCTGACGGACACGACACTGTCGACTGAATCCCAACACTGAACTTTTCTGAATTTGAACAGGATCAGTGCATGCCAACTGTTCGATGAAATAATTCAAGCACTTGGAGAATTTTTCTGGAGCTGATCTTTGGTGAGGTGGTCTCTTGATGCATCTAGAGGCTGCCTGAATTTCCACGGATTATTAGGAAGAGAGAAAATATGAATTTCACCAAAAATGGCAAATCTGGTCCAAACTTGCAGCAAGCAAAATTTGAAAATTTTGAACTATGGACCAGCAGATCTTGATGGATCTAGGTTGAGGGTACTAAGGACTAGTCAGGGGAGTTTGTTTGGAATCAAAACTCAAAGGGAAACCAGTAGTTCCTTTGTAATTTACAAAGGTCTAATTTAAAAGACAGAAAATGTTTTGAGTGAAAAATAATTAGAATAAAAATCTAGATGAGGTTGAAACCTACTGGAATTGATGTTAGACTTGTCCAAGGTGGGAATGAAGGTTTTGGAAGAAAGAACTTCATTAGGTGTCATGGCAAAAGAAAAGTTTTGAATGGGAGAGAATAAGCCCATGGCTTTATAGGAAGGCTTTTCATAAAAAGAAATTGTTCAAAACCTTTTGAAAATAATTTGTGTTGAGCCAACACAAGGTGAAAACTCTCAAGACCAAAGATCAAGGTTGAGAAGGACACAAAAATCTTTTGTCATAAAAGATTTGAGGAGGAGGGGTTTTAAGCAAGATTTAAATAACCTCCTTCCAAGAGAATAAAGAATTTGATGAAAACAAAAATAAAAAAAATTGGAGTGTTACAATCCTCCCTTGGCTAGGGCTTCTACTCCTCCTGCGGGCGCTGGTGTTCCTTCTCCTGTCCCTTCATACGCAACCTTTGAATCCATGCTGCCCCAAACACGCTGCAATCAATCTTGCCTGAGGAGATCTTTCCAATATATGCTTTGATGTTCAGATCAAACAACAAATCAAGGTGAATGATACGGTGGAGAAGGTCATACATCGAACGAGGTTTGTTTCAGATCATCTAGCCGCCATTGTTGGTGAAGCTGCAAAGTTCGAGGAAGCTGCAGGGTCGACGAACTATGGCGATAGATTGCATGCACGCAAGGAACAAGGCTGAGGTACGCTTCTGTTGAAAAAAAATATGTTCTCCATCCTTTGATTGCAGACTTAGTCTCTAATAAGCAAGTACATCCTAGGATTTTTATTTGTGGGATTTTAGAGATGTGCATCATTTGGTTACAAACCTGTTTATAGACGTGTTACTAGGATGGGTAAGATTTGTAGGTGATGTACCATCGAATTAGGGAATTCAATTCACCAAATATTGGAACGTACTTGGTACAAACTCGAGCACCTCCTCCAATTTTGTCGGAAAGTGGATAAGTTGTTTTTGGAGCATTACATCGCTTCTAGTCTACTTCTCTTTTATTCTTTCAGCAAAATCTACATGTTTGTTTTCATATGGATCTGTACTTTCAACAATGATCACCCAACGGTCCACTACGATTTGATATCTTATAGAAGCACAAAGTGTCTGTTCTGATGGATACTTTGTATACAACTGTTGGTAAACCTGGAATAGGTTATATATATATATATATATATATATATATATATATATATATATATATATATATATATATATATATATATATATATATATATATATATATATATATATATATATATATATATATATATATATATATATATATATATATATATATATATATATATATAT
>LR738710.1:130187450-130226352 GCA_902687465.1 Secale cereale | reverse complement strand
TATATATATATATATATATATATATATATATATATATATATATATATATATATATATATATATATATATATATATATATATATATATATATATATATATATATATATATATATATATATATATATATATATATATATATATATATATATATATATATGTATGTGTGGAGTAATAGTAGTATATGCAGGCAGGAGTCGGTCTACTTGTCTCGGACGTGATGCCTATATACAATGATCATGCCTAGATAGTCTCATAATTATTCGCTTTTCTATCAATTGCTCGACAGTAATTTGTTTACCCGCCGTAGAATATCGCTATCATGAGAGAAGCCACTAGAGAAAACTATGGGCCCCGGGTCTATTCTCAACATATCAATCTACATCTACTTTACTGTTATCGCTTTTATTTGATGTTCTTATAAACCCAAAATATCAAAAATATAAACTATCATCTCTATCAGATCTCACTTTCGTAAGTGATCGTAAAGGGATTGACAACCCCTTATCGCGTTGGCTGCGAAGTTCTTATTTGTTTGTGCAAGTGCGAGGGACTCGCGCGTGGTCTCCTACTGGATTGATAGCTTAGTTCTCAAAAACTGAGGGAAATACTTACGCTATTGTGCTACATCTCCCTTTCCTCTTCGAGGGAATACAATGCAAGCTCAAGAAGTAGCAAGACGAATTTCTGGCGCCATTGCCAGGGAGGCTTACGCAAAAGTCATATACCAAGTACCTATCAAAAACCCTTATCCTTCGCATTACATTTTTTGCCTCTCGTTTTCCTATCCCCCACATCACCCTTGCCGTTTTATTTGCCCTTCTTCCATCGTGTGTTTTTTGTTCGCTTGCTTCTTGTTTGATTGTGTGTGTTGGATTGCTTGTTTGTCACTATGGCTGAGAACAATACCAAATTGTGTGACTTCTCCAATACCAACAACAATGATTTTATTAGCACTCCGATTGCTCCTATTACCGATGTTGAATCTTGTGAGACCAATGCTGCTTTGTTGAATCTTGTCATGAAAGATCAATTCTCCGGCCTTCCTAGTGAAGATGCCGCTACCCATCTAAACAACTTTGTTGATTTGTGTGATATGCAAAAGAAAAGGGATACGGATAACGATATTGTTAAATTGAAGCTATTTCTGTTTTCACTTAGAGATCGTGCTAAAACTTGGTTTTCCTCTTTGCCTAGAAATAGTATTGATTCGTGGAATAAGTGCAAAGATGCTTTTATCTCTAAGTATTTCCCTCCTGCTAAGATCATCTCTCTTAGAAATGATATTATGAATTTTAAGCAACTAGATCATGAGCATGTTGCACAAGCTTGGGAGAGAATGAAATTGATGATACGTAATTGCCCTACACATGGTTTGAATCTATGGATGATTATTTAGAACTTTTATGCTGGTTTGAATTTTGCTTCTAGAAATCTTTTAGACTCGGCCGCGGGAGGAACTTTCATGGAAACCACCTTAGGAGAAGCAACCAAACTCCTAGATAATATCATGGTTAATTATTCTCAATGGCACACCGAAAGATCTACTAGTAAAAAAGTGCATGCTATTGAAGAAATTAGTGTTTTGAGTGGAAAGATGGATGAACTTATGAAATTATTTGCTGCTAAGGGTGCTTCTTCTAATCCTAATGATATGCCTTTGTCCACTTTGATTGAAAATAGCAATGAATCTTTGTATGTGAATTTTGTTGGTAGGAATAATTTTGGTAACAATGCTTATAGAGGTAATTTTAATCCTAGGCCTTTTCCTAGTAATTCCTCTCATAATTATGGTAATTCCTACAACAACACTTATGGAAAGATGTCTTCTGAATTTGAAACTAGTGTTCAGGAGTTTATGATCTCGCAAAAGAATTTCAATGCTATGCTTGAAGAGAAATTGCTTAAGGTTGATGAATTGGCTAGAAGTGTGGATAGAATTACTCTTGATGTTGATTCTTTGAAACTTAGATCTATCCCACCTAAGCATGATATCAATGAATCTCTCAAAGCTATGAGAATTTTCATTGATGAATGCAAAGAAAGAACCGCTAGAATGCGTGCTAAAAGAGAGGATTATATTAAATCGTGTTCTTCTAGTTATCATGAAAATAAAGATGAAGATCTGAAAGTTATTGATGTGTCTCCTATTAGATCCTTGTTTTCTAGTATAAATTTTGATGAAGATAGGATTGGAGATGATTCTGCTTTAAGGTGTCCCAATGATTCAGGGGTTTTAGATCTTGATGCTAAAATTGTTAAAAGTGGGAGTGAAGAGATAAAAACTTTGCATAGTGATGAACCCACTACTTTGGATTTCAAGGGATTCAATTGTGACAATTGCTCTTTGATTGATTGTATTTCCTTGTTGCAATCCGTGCTAAATTCTCCGCATGCTTAGAGTCAAAATAAAGCTTTCACCAAACACATAGTTGATGCTTTAATGCAATCTTATGAAGAAAAACTTGAGTTAGAAGTTTATATCCCTAGAAAGCTTTATGATGAGTGGGAACCTACTATTAAAATAAAAATAAAAGATCATGAATGATATGCTTTGTGTGATTTGGGTGCAAGTGTCTCCACCATCCCAAAAACTTTGTGTGATTTGCTAGGGTTCCATGAGCTTGATGATTGTTCTTTAAATTTGCATCTTGCGGATTCCACTATTAAGAAACCTATGGGAATAATTAATTATGTTCTTATTGTTGCCAATAGGAATAATGTGCCCGTAGATTTCATTGTTCTTGATATAGATTGCAATCTTTCATGTCCTATTATTCTTGGTAGACCTTTCCTTAGAACGATTGGTGCAATTATTGATATGAAGGAAGGAAATATTAGATTTCAATTTCCGTTAAGGAAAGGCATGGAACACTTTCCTAGAAATAAAATCAAATTACCATATGAATCTATCATGACAGCCACTTATGGATTGCCTTCCAAAGATGTCAATACCTAAATTTATCTTGTTTCGTGCCTAGCTAGGGGCGTAAAACGATAGCGCTTGTTGGGAGGCAACCCAACTTTATATTTTTTTTGTTTTTGTTGCTGTTAGGAATAAATATTGCATCTAGCCTCTGATTAGATGTGGTTTAATGTTTGTTAAGTGTTTGTGCCAAGTAGAACCTTTGGGAAGACTTGTGTGAAGTTTATGTGATCTTGCTGCGAAAAACGCAATCGTTAGCGCTTGCTAAAGTAGTCGTCAGATTTTACTGGAGCATGATTTTTAGTTGATTCTTTTTGCATATGATTGGTAGACAAATTGCGCAAATTTACCAATTTAGTTTGAATTTTTTGGAGTTCCAGAAGTAGGCGAAACCTGCAGATTGCTATAGACTGTTCTGTTTTTTGACAGATTCTGTTTTTCGTGTGTTGTTTGCTTATCCCGATGTATCTATGCGTAGTATTGGAAGATATGAACCATAGAGAAGTTGGAATACAGTAGGTTTCACATCAATATAAACAAAGAATGAATTCATTGATGCACCTTTGAGTAGTGGTTTGCTTTCTTATACTAACGGAGCTCATGAGAATTTTTGTCTAAGTTTTGTGTTGTGAAGTTTTCAAGTTTTGAGTATTGCTTTGATGGACTATGGAACAAGGAGTAGCAAAGGCCTAAGATTGGGGATGCCCATGTCACCCCAAGTAAAAATTCAAGATAATCAAAAGCCTGATCTTGGGGATGCCCCGGGAAGGCATCCCCTCTTTCGTCTTCATCCATCGGCAACTATACTTGGAGCTATATTTTTATTCGCAACATGATATGTGTTTTGCTTGGAGCGTCTTGTATAATTTGAGTATTTGCTTGTTAGTTTGTCACAATCTTCCTTTATGGACACACCTATTTGAGAGAGTTAAATATGGCCTAGAAATTGTTAGAACACTCTATGTGCTTCACTTATATCTTTTGAGTTGAATAGTTTTTGCTCTAGTGCTTCACTTATATCTTTTAGAGCACGGTGGTGGTTATATTTTGTAGAAACTGTTGAACTCTCATGCTTCACTTATATCCTTTTGAGAGTCTATTAAAACAGCATGTTAATGTGTTTAGGCTAAAGAAACTAGTCTTCACATGATAGACATCCAATGTCAATGTAGTAAAAAAAATCACACCAAGTGCATTGAATAGAATGAGATGTTGGATGCTTGATAATTGTTTTGAGATTTGAGGACAATGATATTAGAGTCATGCTAGTAGAGTTATTATGAAATTGATAAATACTTGTGTTAAGGTTAGTGATTCCCGTATCATGCACGTATGGTGAACCGCTATGTGACGAAGTTAGAGCATGAGGTATTTGTAAAAGTGCCAACCTTTGTGTGGAGGTCGGGGGCGCGCGATGGTTAACTCCTACCAACCTCCCCCCTAGGAGCATGCGTTGATTGCTTTTTTTATGACTCATAGATTTTTGCAATAAGTATATGAGTTCTTATGACTAATGTTGAGTCCATTGATTATACGCACTCTCACCCTTCCACCATTGCTAGCCTCTCTCGTACCGCGCAACTTTCGCCAGTGGCATAAACCACTATATATCCTTCCTCAAAACAGCCACCATATTTTTCCTCAAAACAACCACCATACCTACCTATCATGGCATTTCCATAGCCATTCCAAGATATATTGACATGCAACTTTCCACCGTTCCGTTCATATGACATGCATCATATTGTCATATTGCCATGCATGATCATGTAGTTGACATCGTATTTGTGGCAAGGCCACCATGCATAACTTTTCATACATGTCACTCTTGTTTCATTGCACATCCCGGTACACCATCGGAGGCATTCATATAGAGTCATACTTTGTTGTTGTAGTATCAAGTTGTAATATCGAGTTGTAATGAAAGTGTGATGATCATCATTATTAGAGCGTTGTCCCATGGGAGGAAAAGCTAAATCTATAAAGCCCCTCCGAAAAAAAAGAAAAAAAAAGAAGAAAGGCCAAAGAAAAAAGAAAGGCCTAAAAAAGGTAAAAAAAAGAAAAGAAAAGAAAAAGGGACAATTGCTACTATCTTTTTTTCACACTTGTGCTTCAAAGTAGCACCATGTTCTTCATTGTAGAGAGTCTCATGTTTAGTCACTTTCATATACTAGTGGGAATTTTCGTTATAGAACTTGGCTTGTATATTCCAACGATGGGCTTCCTCAAATGCCCTAGGTCTTCGTGAGCAAGCAAGTTGGATACACACCCACTAGTTTCTTTTGTTGAGCTTTCATATTTAGCTCTAGTGCATCCGTTGCATGGCAATCCCTACTCACTCACATTGATATCTATTGATGGGCATCTCCATAGCCCGTTGATACGCCTAGTTGATGTGAGACTATCTTCCTCTCTTTTTGTCTTCTCCACAACCACCTCTATTCTACCCATAGTGCTATGTCCATGGCTCACACTCATGTATTGCGTGAAAGTTGAAAGGTTTGAAAAGATAGAGTATGAAAACAAGTGCTTGGCTGAAATCGGGGTTGTGCATGATATGAATATTTTGTGTGATGAAGAGGGAGCATAGCCATACTATATGATTTTGTAGGGATAACTTTCTTTAGCCATAGTATTTTGAGAAGACATGATTGCTTTGTTAGTATGCTTGAAGTACTATTGGTTCTTATGTCAATATAGACTTTTATCTTGAATATTTCAGATCTGAACATTCATGCCACAATTAAGCGAATTACATTGAAAAACTATATTGGTAGCATTCCACATCAAAAATTCTTTCTTTATCATTTACCTACTCGAGGATGAGCAGGAATTAAGCTTGGGGATGCTTGATACGTCTCCAACGTATCTATAATTTTTTATTGTTCCATGCTATTATTTATGAAGTCTTGGATGTTTAATGGGCTTTATCTTACACTTTTATATCATTTTTGGGACTAACCTACTAACCCAAAGGCCCAAGTCCAGATTGCTGTTTTTTTGCCTATTTCAGGGTTTCGCAGAAAAACAATATCAAACGGAGTCCAAACGGAATGAAACCTTCGCGAGAGATATTTTTGGAGAAAATCACGCACACGGAGCTTGAGAACCACGTCAGGGGATCAAGAGGTGGCCCGCGAGGGTGGGGGCGCGCCCCCCTTCCCAAGGCGCACCCCCTGCCTCGTGGCCCCCTCGAGCGTCCCCCGGTGCCCTCCTTCTTCCTATATAAGTCTACGTACCCCAAAACCTCTGAAAACAGAGAGAAAACCCTAATTCCACCGTTGTACCTTCTGTTCCCGTGGAGATCCCATCTTGGAGCCTGTTCCGGAGCTCCATCGGAGGGGGATCCATCACGGAGTTCTTCATCATCATCATCATCATCGCCCTCACCATGAGTTGTGAGTAGTTTACCACAGACCTTCGGGTCCATAGCTAGTATCTAGATGGCTTCTTCTCTCTCTCTAGATCTCAATACAAAGTTCTCCTCGGTCTTCGAGGTGATCTATTTGATGTAATCTCTTTTTGCAGTGTGTTTGTCGAGATCCGATGAATTGTGAGTTTATGATCAAGGTTATCTATGAAAGATATTTGGTTCTTCTCTGAACTTTTTATGTGTGCTCATAATATCCTTGCAAGTCTCTTCGAATTATTGGTTTGGTTTGGCCTACTAGATCTATAGTTCTTGCAATGGGAGAAGTGCTTGGCTTTGGGTTCAATCTTGCGGTGTCCTTTCCAAGTGACAGTAGGGGCAGCAAGGCACGTATTGTATTGTTGCCATCGAGGATAAAAATATGGGGTTTATATCATATTGCTTGAGTTTATCCCTCTACATCATGTCATCTTGCTTAAGGCGTTACTCTGTTCTTATGAACTCAATACACTAGATGCATGCTGGATAGCGGTCGATGTGTGGATTAATAGTAGTAGATGCTGGCAGGAGTCGGTCTATTTGTCTCGGACGTGATGCCTATATACAATGATCATGCCTAGATAGTTTCATAATTATTCGCTGTTCTATCAATTGCTCGACAGTAATTTGTTTACCCACCGTAGAATATCGCTATCATGAGAGAAGCCACTAGAGAAAACTATGGCCCCCGGGTCTATTCTCAACATATCAATCTACATCTACTTTACTTTTATCGCTTTTATTTGCTGTTCTTATAAACCAAAAATATCAAAAATATAAACTATCATCTCTATCAGATCTCACTTTCGTAAGTGACCGTAAAGGGATTGACAACTCCTTATCGCGTTGGCTGCAAAGTTCTTATTTGTTTGTGCAGGTGCGAAGGACTCGCGCGTGGTCTCCTACTGGATTGATACCTTGGTTCTCAAAAACTGAGGGAAATAGTTACGCTATTGTGCTGCATCTCCCTTTCCTCTTCGAGGGAATACAACGCAAGCTCGAGAAGTAGCAATAATGCAAACTCATGTCATAATCGTTTATAAGTTCCAACCATCTCCTTTGCGTGAGGTTCAAGTCCTTCTACGTGAAGATATACTTCACACTCTTGTGATCCGTATAAACATCACAACGATTCCCAATAAGATAGTGTCTCCATGTCTTGAGTGCATGCACTACGGCTGCCAACTCCAAATCGTGTGTGGCATAGTTCAACTCATGAGGTCAAAGTTGTGGTGAGGCATAAGCTTCAACATTTCCCTGTTGCATAAGAACACCTCCAAGTCCCTGACATGAAGCATCACAATACACCTGAAAGTCCTTTTGTACATCAGGCAGAATCAGCACTGGGGTTGTAACCAAACGCTTCTTCAACTCCTGAAAGGTGGCTTCACACTCTTGAGTCCAAACGAACTTGGTGTATTTCTTCAATAACGATGTCATGGGCCATGTGATCTTAGAGAATTCTCAATAAACCTCTGGTATATCCTGCAAGTCCAAGGAAACTACAAATCTCACCAACTGTGGTGGGTGCCTTCCATTCTGTGATTGCCTCTACCTTGGAAGGGTCCACTCCAATCCCTTCACCTGACACATCATGTCCAAGAAATCCGACTTCCTTCATCCAAAACTCACACTTGCTGAACTTGGCATAAAGTTGGTGTTATCTTAGATTCTCCAGTACTAAGCGCATATGTTCCGCGTGTTCCTTCTCATTCTTGGAGTAAACCAATATATCGTCAATGAATACCACAACAAACTTATCCAAGAACTCCATGAATAACTTGTTCATCATGCTCATAAAATAGGCAGGGGCATTAGTCAAACCAAAGGACATGACTGTATACTCATAAAGCCCATACCTTGTGGTAAAAGTTGTCTTGGGTGTATCCTTCTCATGTATCTTCAACTGGTGATAACCTGATCGAAGATCAATCTTGGAGAAAGCACTAGCCCCTTCTAACTGGTCAAACAAGTCATTGATCATTGACAGAGGATACCTGTTCTTGATGGTCACCTCGTTCAGATAACGGTAATCCACACACATCCTCAAGGTTCCATCATTCTTCTCCACTAAGAGTATCGGGGCTCCCTAAGGTGATGAACTCAGGCGAATATACCCTTTCTCTAGAAACTCCTTAATCTGCTTATTGACTTCCTCCAAATCATTAGCAGGCATCTGATATAGCCTCTTGGAGATAGGTCATGTGCCTGGCAACAACTCAATCAAAAACTCAATCTCCCGATCTAGCGGCTTACCTGGTAACTCCTCTGGAAATACATCGGGATAATCCTTCACCACTGGTACTTCTTCCTGGACAACTCCCGTAAGAGAGTTCACCTGAGTCCTCCTAGGCTTAAACCTGGACACATACTTTATCCTCTTCTCCTCTGGGGTGGTGAGAAAAATTGATCTACTAGCACAATCAATGTTCCCCTCATACTTGGAAATCCAATCCATACCTAGGATTACATCCAACCCTTGCGACTCTAGTATGAGCATATCCATGGGAAAAACATGTCCCCCTATGCTCAGAGGTAACTGGAAACATCCCTGACTAGCCATAGACTCTGCTCCCGGGGAACTCACTAGGATAGGTGACTTAAGAGCTATGGTAGGCAACTTATGTTTATCAACAAATCCCCTTGATATGAATGAATGTGATGCACCAGTGTCAAAAAGAATGAGTGTTGGAAATGAATTTATGAAAAACTTACCAATGACTACGTCAGGCTACTCATAGACTTCATCCACGTTGACATGATTCACATGGCCCTTAGTGAAAGGATTGGGCTTCTTGCTTCCAGAATTCCCATTGCCATTTCCATTTCCATTTTGCGTCTTGGGACACTCGTTGGAGTAGTGTCCTGTCTTCTTGCACTTGAAGGAGGTGATGTGACTCGGATCCTTCTTCATTGGTGTAGAAGAGCTGAAATGTTGCTGATTTCCATCCCCTCCATTGCCATTGCCATTCCCATGCTTGTGACCATGGTGGTTGTGTCCATTCCCTCCATGTTGAATGTGGCCTCCATGGTTATGATGATTTTCTCCAAACTTGTTAGCTCCTGATCCAGAACTTCCTGAGTACGGGTTGTAGCGGGGTTTCTGCTGAACTCCAAAGTTTTACTTGCCCTGACCGTACTTCCTCATATGGTTCTCCATCTGCTGGTGCTTGCCTTCGAGAATGGTAGCCTTGTCAACCAGTTCCTGATAGTTTGTGAATGTCACCACTGTCAACTAAACTGTCAGCTCGTCATTCAGTCCATCCAAAAACTTCTCCTATTTGGCTGCATCAGTGGCCACATCATCTGGGGCATAATGGGCCAACCTATTGTACTCATCAACATATTGAGATACGGTGCGGCCTTGATACGTCTCCAACGTATCTATAATTTTTTTATTGGTCCATGCTATTATATTATCCTTCTAGGAAGTCTTATGGGCTTTATTATACACTTGTATATGATTTTTGGGACTAACCTATTAACCCAGAGCCCAATGCCAGTTTCTGTTTTTCTCCTGTTTTAGGGTTTTACAGAAAAGGAATATCAAACGGAGTCCAATTGACGAGCCAATTTTTTATGAATTTTTTTGGACCAAAAGAAGCCCCCGAAGCAAAAGAGTTGGGCCACGAGAGCCACGGGCTGCCCTCGAGGGTGGAGGGCACGCCCTGGGAAGGTGGTGGCGCCCTCCTATCTCGAGGACAGCCCGGAAGCCCCTTGACGTGGGACCTACGCCAAAAAATCCTATAAATATTGAAACCTTCGGAAATTAACCTAGATCGGGAGTTCCGCCGCCGAAAGCCTCTGTAGCCACCGAAAACCAATCTAGACCCCATTCTGACACCCTGCCGGAGGGGGGAACCCTCACCGGTGGCCATCTTCATCATCCTGGCGCTCTCCATGACGAGGAGGGAGTAGCCCACCCTCGGGGCTGAGGGTATGTACCAGTAGCTATGTGTTTGATCTCTCTCTCGTGTTCTTGAGATGGCATGATCTTGATGTATCGCGAGCTTTGCTATTCTAGTTGGATCTTATGATGCTTCTCCCCCTCTACTCTCTTGTAATGGATTGAGTTTTCCCTTTGAAGTTATCTTATCGGATTGAGTCTTTAAGGATTTGAGAACACTTGATGTATGTCTTGCATGTGCTTATCTGTGGTGATAATGGGATATCACGTGATTCACTTGATGTATGTTTTGGTGGTCAACTTGCGGGTTCCGTGACCTTGGGAATCTATGCATAGGGGTTGGCACACGTTTTCGTCTTGACTTTCCGGTAGATACTTTGGGGCACTCTTTGAAGTTCTATGTGTTGGTTGAATAGATGTTTCTGAGATTGTGTGATGCATATTGTATAATCATGCCCACGGATACTTGAGGTGACAATGGAGTATCTAGGTGACATTAGGGTTTTGATTGATTTGTGTCTTAAGGTGTTATTCTAGTACAAACTCTGTGATAGATTGAACGTTACTACGGACTCTTGAATAGATTGATCAGAAAGAATAGCTTTGAGGTGGTTTCGTACCCTACCATAATCTCTTTGTTTGTTCTCCGCTATTAGTTACTTTGGAATGACTCTTTGTTGCATGTTGAGGGCTAGTAATATGATCCAATTATGTTATCCTTGTTGACAGAACTTGCACTAGTGAAAGTATGAACCCTAGGCCTTGCCTATTATCATTGCAACACCATTTATGCTCACGTTTACCACTTGCTACCTTGCTGTTTTTATATTTTCTTATTATAAAAACCAATATCTACCATCCATATTGCACTTGTATCACCATCTCTTCGCCGAACTAGTGCACCTATACAATTTACCATTGTATTGGGTGTGTTGGGGACACAAGAGACTCTTTGTTATTTGGTTGCAGGGTTTCTTGAGAGAGACCATCTTCATCCTACACCTCCTGACCTCCCACGGATTGATAAACCTTAGGTCATCCACTTGAGGGAAATTTGCTACTGTCCTACAAACCTTTGCACTTGGAGGCCCAACAACGTCTACAAGAAGAAGGGTGCGTAGTAGACATCAGTCCTCCCTGGCGCAAGCTGCGAAACTCCTTCTTCTTAAGACTATGGCTCCAGCTGAGACATGAGCAGTGCGGAACGCCTGCTGGAATTGAGTCCAAGTCATAGTCTCCATGGGGTACGTGGTGGTGTAGTTCTCCCACCATGTAGCTTCCGGTCCATCCAGCTGGTGGGCAGCAAACCTCACCTTCTCAGCATCATTGCATCCTGCTGTGACCAACTATCTTCCTACCTTGCGGAGCTAGCCGTCTACGACAATCGGCTCGGTGCTGCTTGAAAACACTAGTGAGTTGATACGTCTCCAACGTATCTATAATTTTTTATTGTTCCATGCTATTATATTATCTATTTTGGATGTTTAATGGGCTTTAATATACACTTTTATATGATTTTTGGGACTAACTTATTAACCCAGAGCCCAGTGCCAGTTTCTATTTTTCCTTCTTTTTGAGTATCGCAGAAAAGGAATACCAAACGGAGTCCAATTGACTTGAAACTCCACGGAGATTATTTTTGGACCAGAAGAAGCCCACGGAGTACCGGAGATGGACCAGAAGAGCCCCGAGGCCACCACGAGGGTGGGGGCGCGCCCTACCCCCTGGGTGCACCCCGCTATGTCATGGCCACCTCGGGGACCCCCCTGACTTGTTCCCAACTCCAACAACTCTTATATATACCCAAACTTCCAAAACATAACCTAGATCGGGAGTTCCGTCGCCGCAAGCCTCTGTAGCCACCAAAAACCAATCAGGGCCCTGTTCTGGCACCCTGCCGAAGGGGGATCCCTCATCGGTGGCCATCTTCATCATCCCGGCGCTCTCCATGACGAGGAGGGAGTAGTTCACCCTCAGGGCTGAGGGTATGTACCAGTAGCTATGTGTTTGATCTCTCTCTCTCTCTCTCTCTCTCTCTCTCTCTCTCTCTCTCTCTCGTGTTCTTGAGATGGCACGATCTTGATGTATCGCGAGCTTTGCTATTATAGTTGGATCTTATGATGCTTCTCACCCTCTACTCTCTTTTAATGGATTGAGTTTTCCTATTGGAGTTATCTTATCGGATTGAGTCTTTAAGGATTTGAGAACACTTGATGTATGTCTGGCATGTGCTTATCTGTGGTGACAATGGGATATTCACGTGATCTACTTGATGTATGTTTTGGTGATCAACTTGCAGGTTCAGTGACCTTGTGAACTTATGCATAGGGGTTGGCACACGTTTTCGTCTTGACTCTTAGGTAGAAACTTTGGGGCACTCTTTGAAGTTCTTTGTGTTGGTTGAATAGATGAATCTGAGATTGTGTGATGCATACCGTATAATCATGCCCACGGATACTTGAGGAGACAATGGAGTATCTAGGTGACATTAGGGTTTTGGTTGATGTGTGTCTTAAGGTGTTATTCTAGTACGAACTCTTGAATAAATCGATCAGAAAGAATAACTTTGAGGTGGTTTTGTACCCTACAATAATCTCTTCGTTTGTTCTCCGTTGTTAGTGACTTTGGAGTGACTCTTTGTTGCATGTTGAGGGATAGTTATATGATCCAGTTATGTTATTATTGTTGTGAGAACTTGCACTAGTGAAAATATGAACCCTATTCCTTGTTTCGAAGCATTGCAATACCGTTTGTGCTCACTTTTATCATTAGTTACCTTGCTATTTTTATATTTTCATATTACAAAAACCTATATCTACCATCCATATTGCACTTTTATCACCTTCTCTTCGCCGAACTAGTGCACCTATACAATTTACCATTGTATTGGGTGTGTTGGGGACACAAGAGACTCTTTGTTATTTGGTTGCAGGGTTGTTTGGGAGAGACCATCTTCATCCTATGCCTCCCATGGATTGATAAACCTTAGGTCATCCACTTGAGGGAAATTTGCTACTATCCTACAAACCTCTGCACTTGGAGGCCCAACAATGTCTACAGGAAGAAGGTTGCGTAGTATACATCAAGCTTTTTTCTGGCACCGTTGCCGGGGAGGCTAGGTAAGCGGCACTCACATCCCGTCAACGAAGCTATTTTCTGGCGTCGTTGCCGGGGAGGTTAGTGCTTGAAGGTATATCTTTAGATCTTGCAATCGGATCTTTTAGTTTCTTGTTTTATCACTAGCTTAGTTTATAAAAGAAAACTACAAAAAATGGAATTGAGGTTGCCTCATATGCTTCATCTTTTTAATATCTTTCATTAAAACGATGGAAAGGAAAATTGTGCCAAAGTGTTAGAAGAAGAATGCATTAGAATGTTTGGCACTAAATCTTTGAATGATGAGCATGATTGCAATGTTGTTAGTACGAACTCTTTGAATATCCATATTACTAATGATGATTGCACTAGTCATGATGAAAATATCTCTTATAAGCATGTCAATTTTTGTGGAGTGCATAGAGTTTGCAAGTACACACCAAATAGGGAAGATAGATTCTGCAAGAGGCATAAGTATTTAGAAACTAAATGGTTGCAAGAAAGGATAGATGTTTGTGCTGAGAATTTAAATTTTCTTAGCCATCCTTGTGAACTTTGCAATGAACGTGATCATTTAAATATCCGATGCAAATTCTTTCATGATCGAATCGTGTCCAAAAATTGTGATGACTTGATTTCCCTTGCACATCATAATGAACTTAGTTTGCTTCTGGGTTATGAAGAAATGAAACGTATAACTAAGGATCTACCAGAATTTGTCCTTGATAAAGTTCTTGATTTTGATCTAGAGATAATTTATATGTATTGTGCGGTGAATTACATTGAAAATCCTTATATTGCCAATTACATAAAGATAAGAAAACAAATAGAAGATGAAGAGAATGCTAATGAAAGGGAAGAGGTTTCCCCGTATCCTCCTATTCTTTATCATGATGAATCAGGTAACGAGGAGGAGCCTTCTATTCAACCAATATCATTAATAAGGAACTCCAAAAAGAGGATTAAACCTACACATGATGCGAAGAAGAAAAAGAAAAGACAGAGAAGCAAAGGTAAAAAGGTATCCCTTCCAAATGATGTTGCTCCTATTACTTATTGTGATGATGATAATTTCTATACTATCGGTGCTATCCATACTATTGATGATGAGAGAGATTATGCTTATGACATGAAAAGGCCCAAGCTTGGGGATGCTATGTTTGATGAGAATGACATGTTTAATAATTTATTTGCTGCAATTAATGTTTGTCCCAAGCTTGGAGATGCTACGTTTGATGAAGATGATATTTTTAGCACCCCAAGTTTTGATATGCAAATTTATTATGATGATAGCATGGCTCCTATTTATGATGGTTATATTGATGAAAGTGGATTTGGAGAGGTCATAACTATATTTAGTAATGATTCCACTATCTTGGAAGAGGTTTCAATTGATTATGATGAGAACAAAGTTGCTACTTGTAATGATTATTGTGATGACACTTATGCTATAAAAAGTAGTGATGATTATATTTATAAAACTTGTCATGATTATGATTACCCTTTTTCTGAACATTACTCTTTTAATGTGGAGACAATTTATAGTATTCGAGTTTCTTATGATACTCCCACTATTCCGAATGAGAAGAATTTTGCTTATGTGGAGAGTAATAAAATTTATATGCTTTTGCATCATGAAAATAGTGCTTTATGTGATAGTTATATTGTTGAATTCATTCATGATTCTACAGAAATTTATTATGAAGGAGAAACATATGCTTGTAGGAATTGCAATAATATCAAGTTTCCTCTCTATGTGTTGAAAATCTTGAAGCTATGCTTGTTTTGCTTTCCCATGCTAGTTGATTCTTGTTCCATAAGTTGTTTGCTCACAAAATCCCTATGCATAGGAAGTGGGTTAGGCTTAAATGTGCTAGTCATATTCTTCATGATGCTCCAGCTATGTTTCAATTCTTATCTTTTATGCGAGCATCATTGAAATCATCATGCCTAGCTAAAAGGCATTAAAGAAAAGTGCTTGTTGGGAGACAACCCAATATTTACCCCTACTGTTTTGTGTGTTCACATGATTAAGCTACTGTAGTAATCATGTTTTATAGCTTTTGTTTCAATAAAGTGCCAAGTAGAACCATTGGGAAGACTTGGGTGAAAGTTAATGTGATCTTGCTGTAAAAAACAGAAACTTTGCGCTCACGAGATTAGCTGCCATTTTTTACAGAAGAGTGCTTTTGTAACACCCCAGATGTAAAACTTCCTTATATGGAAATATATATTTACCTCTTGGTCCTATCTTTTCCTTGGGGGTTTATCTTTCATTAATGCTTTGTCATCTTAATGCATTGTCATGTCATCATATGCATCATGGCCTCATCATATTGCATTCAACCTTGTCTTAATGCATATCCTTTTTCACCATGTGGCATTGTGGTTTCTTGCATGGTTTAGTGTTGCTTTGATCCATGTGTGATCCATGCTTGATCACTTCCAAGTTTCACCACCTCCCCTTCACTCTTTCTCTCTTTCTTTTAGTTTTGCAAAGTGCCATCTAGCCTCCTCCATTAATGTTCATCTTCTCCCAACAGATCTTGCTCTATGTCCTAAACATCTATGCCAAATTTCACCTCTTTTGAAGTTGCTTTGGTTAGGTTCAAAAAGGCCTCAAGTTTGAATTATATTCAAACTTGTTTTATTTTTCTACCTCTAAAAATGCCCAAAGTAATTTTATCAAATATAGCATAATTCCAGGAGCTCGGGGATATTTTTACTTCTCCCTAATTCTTTTCCTAGTTGCCTGTGCTTTTCATTTTGTTTATCTGTCTAAAGAAAAAGAAATGGGAAAAGCGGCAGTAGTGTTGCAGCAGCCAGCCGCAACCCACAGAGCCACCTGGGCCTCGGCCACTAGGCCGGCCCAGCAGCCAGTGCATCGCCCGCAGCCCAGCCAGACCTGCGCATCCCTCTCCCCTTTTCTCACCGGCGCACAAACTCGCCCCCTCTGCGTCGCCTCCACGTGGCCGAGCCAGGCCCACGCGTCAGCGAATGTGACCAGCTCCCGCACCCACCTTTTCGTCCAACTCGCGCCGTCGCCATAGGGACCGCGAGCACGAGCGCGACGCCGCTCTATTCCGTCGCACTGGCCCTCCTCTTAAGCCATTTTGGTGTCAACCAACCCTCTAGGGTTCCCCTCTTCCTCCTCCCCGCCGCCAGGTGAGCTCAGGGCCACCAGATCCGTCGCTCCAACGCCGTCCCGAGCACATTTGGGAACATGAGCTCGTCGCCGGCGTGAACCTCGACGACCTCCGCCTCGCCAACCTTGTCCTTCTTCTTCCCCGACGTCGACTACGTCCACTACGTCGTCTACGCGGACCCGAGCGCCTCACCTGCTTCCTCTCCTTCTTCGTCTTTGACTCCGGCCTCCGAGAGTGTTCGTCCACCCTCACCGTCGTCTCCGACCCCCTCTCGCCGAGCCAATAATGTCAACGTGTTTGTGGTGAGCTCACGAACCTGCCCGTGCTCTTTTCCCCCTCTCTAGCGCGCTCTAGCTACAAGTTCGTCGTCCGCCCGAGCTCGCCGCCATCGGACCTCGTCTCCGGCGAGTGCTCCGACCATCGTAGCCCATTTATGCATGTCCACCATCTCTGTCGTGTCGCGTAGGTGCTGCTACGTACTCTCGCCGCTCCGATAGGCCCCATAGGTGTCTCGCCGCAGCTCGTCGCCGCCGCCTCTGTTTGTTGCCGCCGCCGTCTCCGTAGTCGTCGTTAGGTGCATCCAGTTCGCGTCGCGTGTGCGGGATTCCCTCGTGGATCCATCGCGCACCTCCGCCGTCCCCTGTGGTCGTCGGAGCAGCCCGTTGCACATTACCGCCGTCTTTGTTTCGCCGGCGTCGAGTGGCTATGCTTGCATGTTGTGTTTATACTTCAGGCACGGCGCCTGTCTTCTGTCAACCACATGCATCCAGCCCAGCTGGTTCACACATCGTTTTGCTAACCCAACGACCTGCGTTCGAATCCCCCTCGGGCCAGTGGAATAAACGCCCATATTTTTTGTCTCCTCATGTCTCACTGACATCTAGGCCCCTTCTGTCATACTCTGCTCACACATGCACCCACTCCCACAATCCGCACTGCCACCTCAACGCCCCTGGACCCACTAGTCATTGGCTGAGGCTAGTCCAGGCCAGGTCAGAGGTGGATCTTTTTCTTTTTCAGTTTTGTTTTATTTTCAAACATGTTTGCATTTTGAATAGACCATGTCTTTTAAAATATGCATCTGTTTGAAATAATCTATATATGAAAACTGATTAGTTTTTAGTGTAGATTAATAATATGCAATTTTCCGGAACATAATTATGCGCATGGGATTTTTCGGAATTGTTGTTCGTTTCTTCCGGTCCAATTAAATTGCTTGCATGTTGTTGTTGGTCTTGTGATGCACTACTTGCCATGCTAAACAACATATTAAACTATTGGGTGCTTAGATAGTTCAAACTAAATAACTACATGTATATCTTAATGAATTTAATGCACATATATATTTGCAATAGGTGGAAGACTTGGCCTTATGCTTGGTGATTTGTTCCACTCATACCACCTTAGGACCCGATAAACCGGTGTTATGTACCTTGATTTTGCGTTCCTAACATGGTTGGGGTTTATGGGCCCCCTTGATAATTCGCACTGCTTAAAGCTTTTCCAGCAAGACCCAACTTTGGTACTACATTTGCCTAACAACTAAAAACTTGCATAGGGAGTTATAAACCCGAGTTCTTAATCAACAACCCGGGCCAGTGCTCCTCATGAGTGTTGGTCCAAACTAGACCCACTTGCGGTGCCACCCAGTTTCTGGGGTCTTTGGTTGCCGTACGTACTGCTCATCCGGTCGTGGCCTGAGACGAGATACGCGCGGCTACTATCAGGGTGTCGGCATGTCGGGAGGTCTTGCTGGATTAGTTTTACCTTTGTCAAAATATCTTGAGCACGGGATTTCGAGGATACTCGGGTCTTTCCAACTTGGAGTTGCGACTTCGCGGATCGTGAGCTTGTGATGGGCTAAGTTGGGACACCCCTGCAGGGTTATGAACTTTCGAAAGTCATGCGCGCGGTTATGTGGCAGATGGAATTTGTTAATATCCGGTTGTAGATAAGTTGACACCTTATCCTTAAGAATACACTACCTGTGTGAGTAACTGTGATGGTCTCTTTTTGAAGGGGTTTTCGGAAAGTGAACACAGTGGGGTTATGCATGAACGTGAGTAGCTAGGATCACTTATTGATCACCTTGGCGACCGTTGGCACATATCCTCATCTCGCTCTGAATTCGTATGCTAGTTCATTAGTGCTTGCTGCAGACACTTTATTACCTCTCCACACCTAAAGGCTTTGTTAGTTTTGATACCCGGGAATGGGATTGCTGAGTCCTTGTGACTCACAGATTACAACACACACCAGATGCAGGTACAACTGAGTACGACGTAGGAGATGGACAAGAACTTCACTAGGAGTACAATGAAGAGTGTGGTCGTATGTATGTGACGTACCCCGACGATCAGTAGTGGTTCCTACTAGGGGTGATCAGAACTTGTGGTTGTGGTATCTTTTCTCGTTTGATTCCGTCTGTAGTCAGACCCTGTGTTATCTGGATGAATGTATGATATTGTATTAATTGTGTGATTTGGCGAGTGTAAGCCAACTATTTTACTCTTTCATCCCTGTTCTTTACATGAGTTGTCCAAAGATACCACCCTTGCGATCACTCCAGAATGTGCTTATGTCTCTAACTCGTGCCTCAAAACGTAGGAGATATAGTCGCATCCTGGGAATTACAGCTTTTGAGTTGATTCTTTTCGCAGATGATTAATAGACAAATTCCTCACGTCCAACAATTTATTTTAGAATTATTAGAGTTACAGAAGTATTCGAAAGTTACAGATTACTATTCTGTTTTTGACAGATTCTGTTTTTGACAGATTCTGTTTTTGACAGATTCTGTTTTTGACAGATTCTGTTTTCTATGTGTTGTTTGCTTATTTTGATGAATCTATGAGTAGTATCGGAGAGTTATTAGACTATTCTGTTTTCACATATTCTGTTTTCTATGTGTTGTTTGCTTATTTTGATGAATCTATGAGTAGTATCGGAGGGTATGAACCATAGAGAAGTTGGAATAAAGTAGATATTACACCAATATGAATTTGGAATGAGTTCACGACAGTACCTAAGTGGTGGTTTTATTTTCTTCTACTAACAGAGCTTATGAGTTTTCTGTTGAGTTTTGTGTTTTGAACTTTTCAAGTTTTGGGTAAAGATTCGATGGACTATGGAATAAGGAGTGGCAAGAGCCTAAGCTTGGGGATGCCCAAGGCACCCCAAGTTAAAATTCAAGGACAGCCAAAAGCCTAAGCTTGGGGATGCCCTAGGAAGGCATCCCCTCTTTCGTGAGCGTCATTTTGTTTTATTTTGTTTTGCTTGTTGTTTGAATAATATCCCAAGATCTGAAATTCTTAAATTTTAGAGAGTCTTCACATAGTTACATAATTATTCAACTACTCATTGATCTTCACTTTTATCTTTTGGAGTAGTTTGCCGTTTGCTCTAGTGCTTCACTTATATCTTTTTAGAGCACGATGGTAGTTTTATTTTTGAAGAAATTGATGAACTCGCAGTGCTTCACTTATATTAATTTGAGAGTCTTTTAGAACACCATGGTAATTTTCTTAGGTTATGAATTTAGTCCTAATATGATAGGCATCCAAGAGGGATATAATAAAAACTTTCATATAAAGTGAATTGAACACTAAGAGAAGTTTGATACTTAATGATTGTTTTGAGATATGAAGATGGTGATCTTAGAGTTGTGCTAGTAGAGTAATTGTGAATTTGATGAATACTTGTGTTAAAGTTTGTGATTACCGTAGCATGCACGTATGGTGAACCGTTATGTGATGAAGTTGGAGCATGATTTATTTATTGATTGTCTTCCTTTGTGTGGAGGTCGGGATCGCGTGATGGTTAACTCCCACCAAGCCTTCCCCTAGGAGCATGCGTGTGGGTCTTTTTTTTATAACTTGTAGATTTTTGCAATAAGTATATGAGTTCTTTATGACTAATGTTGAGTCCATGGATTATACGCACTCTCACCCTTCCACCATTACTAGCCTCTCTAGTATCGCGCAAATTTCGCCGGTACCATACACCCACCATATACCTACCTCAAAACAGCCACCATACCTACCTATTATGGCATTTCCATAGCCATTCCGAGATATATTGCCATGCAACTTTCCACCGTTCTGTTCATTATGACACGCTTCATCATTGTCATATTGCTTTGCATGATCATGTAGTTGACATCGTATTTGTGGCAAGGTCGCCATGCATAATTTTCATACATGTCACTCTTGATTCATTGCACATCCCGGTACACCGCCGGAGGCATTCACATAGAGTCATATTTTGTTCTAGCATCGAGTTGTAATTCTTGAGTTGTAAGTAAATAAAAGTGTGATGATCTTCATTATTAGAGCATTGTCCCAATGAGGATAGGATGATGGAGACTATGATTCCCCCACAAGTCGGGATGAGACTCCGGACGAAAAAAAGAGAAAAAAAGAGGCCGTAAAAAAGGAGAAGGCCCGAAAAAATGAGAGAAAAAGATAGAAGGGCAATGCTACTAGAGAGTCTCTTGTTTTGTCATCTTCATATACTAGTGGGAATTCTCATTATAGAACTTGGCTTGTATATTCCAATGATGGGCTTCCGCAAAATAACATAGGTCTTCGTGAGCAAGCGAGTTGGATGCACACCCACTTAGTTTCTTTAGTTGAGCTTTCTTACACTTATAGCTCTAATGCATCTGTTGCATAGCAATCCCTACTGACTCACATATATATTGGCAATAGGTGGAACGCTTGGCCTTATGCTTGGTGATTTGTTCCACTCATACCACCTTAGGACCCGATAAACCGGTGTTATGTACCTTGATTTTGCGTTCCTAACATGGTTGGGGTTTATGGGCCCCCTTGATAATTCGCACAGCTTAAAGCTTTTCCAGCAAGACCCAACTTTGGTACTACATTTGCCTAACAACTAAAAACTTGCATAGGGAGTTATAAACCCGAGTTCTTAATCAACAACCCGGGCCAGTGCTCCTCATGAGTGTTGGTCCAAACTAGACCCACTTGTGGTGCCACCCAGTTTCTGGGGTCTTTGGTTGCCGTACGTACTGCTCATCCGGTCGTGGCCTGAGACGAGATACGCGCGGCTACTATCAGGGTGTCGGCACGCCGGGAGGTCTTGCTGGATTAGTTTTACCTTTTTCGAAATATCTTGGGCGCGGGATTTCGAGGATACTCGGGTCTTTCCAACTTGGAGTTGCGACTTCGCGGATCATGAGCTTGTGATGGGCTAAGTTGGGACACCCCTGCAGGGTTATGAACTTTCGAAAGTCGTGCGCGCGGTTATGTGGCAGATGGAATTTGTTAATATCCGGTTGTAGATAAGTTGACACCTTATCCTTAAGAATACACTACCTGTGTGAGTAACCGTGATGGTCTCTTTTCGAAGGGGTTTTCGGAAAGTGAACACGGTGGGGTTATGCATGAACGTGAGTAGCTAGGATCACTTATTGATCACCTTGGCGACCGTTGGCGCATATCCTCATCTCGCTCTGAGTTCGTATGCTAGTTGCTTAGTGCTTGCTGCAGACACTTTATTACCTCTCCACACCTAAAGGCTTTGTTAGTTTTGATACCCGGGAATGGGATTGCTGAGTCCTTGTGACTCACAGATTACAACACACACCAGATGCAGGTACAACTGAGTACGACGTAGGAGATGGATAAGAACTTCACTCGGAGTACAATGAAGAGCGTGGTCGTATGTATGTGACGTACCCCGACGATCAGTAGTGGTTCCTACTAGGGGCGATCAGGACTTGTGGTTGTGGTATCTTTTCTCGTTTGATTCCGTCTGTAGTCGGACCCTGTGTTATCTGGATGAATGTATGCTATTGTATTAATTGTGTGATTTGGCGAGTGTAAGCCAACTATTTTACTCTTTGATCCCTGTTCTTTACATGAGTTGTGCAAAGATAGCAACCTTGCGATCACTCCAGAATGTGCTTATGTCTCTAACTCGTGCCTCAAAATGTAGGAGATATAGTCGCATCCTGGAAATTACAGCTTTTGAGTTGATTCTTTCCGCAGATGATTAATAGACAAATTCCTCACGTCCAACAATTTATTTCTGAATTATTAGAGTCACAGAAGTATTCGAAAGTTACAGATTACTATTCTGTTTTTGACAGATTCTGTTTGTGACAGATTCCGTTTTCTATGTGTTGTTTGCTTATTTTGATGAATCTATGAGTAGTGTCGGAGAGTTATTAGACTATTCTGTTTTTGACAGATTCTGTTTTCTATGTGTTGTTTGCTTATTTTGATGAATCTATGAGTAGTATCGGAGGGTATGAACCATAGAGAAGTTGGAATACAGTAGATATTACACCAATATGAATTTGGAATGAGTTCACGATAGTACCTAAGTGGTGGTTTTATTTTCTTCTACTAACGGAGCTTATGAGTTTTCTGTTGAGTTTTGTGTTTCGAACTTTTCAAGTTTTGGGTAAAGATTCGATGGACTATGGAATAAGGAGTGGCAAGAGCCTAAGCTTGGGGATGCCCAAGGCACCCCAAGGTAAAATTCAAGGACAGCCAAAAGCCTAAGCTTGGGGATGCCCCAGGAAGGCATCCCCTCTTTCGTGAGCGTCATTTTGTTTTATTTTGTTTTGCTTGTTGTTTGAATAATATCCCAAGATCTGAAATTCTTAAATTTTAGAGAGTCTTCACATAGTTACATAATTATTCAACTACTCATTGATCTTCACTTTTATCTTTCGGAGTAGTTTGCCGTTTGCTCTAGTGCTTCACTTATATCTTTTTAGAGCACGATGGTAGTTTTATTTTTGAAGAAATTGATGAACTCGCAGTGCTTCACTTATATTAATTTGAGAGTCTTTTAGAACACCATGGTAATTTTCTTAGGTTATGAATTTAGTCCTAATATGATAGGCATCCAAGAGGGATATAATAAAAACTTTCATATAAAGTGAATTGAACACTAAGAGAAGTTTGATACTTAATGATTGTTTTGAGATATGAAGATGGTGATATTAGAGTTGTGCTAGTAGAGTAATTGTGAATTTGAGGAATACTTGTGTTAAAGTTTGTGATTACCGTAGCATGCACGTATGGTGAACCGTTATGTGATGAAGTTGGAGCATGATTTATTTATTGATTGTCTTCCTTTGTGTGGAGGTCGGGATCGCGTGATGGTTAACTCCCACCAACCCTTCCCCTAGGAGCATGCGTGTGGCTCTTTTTTTTATAACTTGTAGATTTTTGCAATAAGTATATGAGTTCTTTATGACTAATGTTGAGTCCATGGATTATACGCACTCTCACCCTTCCACCATTACTAGCCTCTCTAGTATCGCGCAAATTTCGCCGGTACCATACACCCACCATATACCTTCCTCAAAACAGCCACCATACCTACCTATTATGGCATTTCCATAGCCATTCCGAGATATATTGCCATGCAACTTTCCACCATTCCGTTCATTATGACACGCTTCATCATTGTCATATTGCTTTGCATGATCATGTAGTTGACATCGTATTTGTGGCAAGGTCGCCATGCATAATTTCGATACATGTCACTCTTGATTCATTGCACATCCCGGTACACCGCCGGAGGCATTCACATAGAGTCATATTTTGTTCTAGCATCGAGTTGTAATTCTTGAGTTGTAAGTAAATAAAAGTGTGATGATCTTCATTATTAGAGCATTGTCCCAGTGAGGAAAGGATGATGGAGACTATGATTCCCCCACAAGTCGGGATGAGACTCCGGACGAAAAAAAGAGGCCGTAAAAAAGGAGAAGGCCCGAAAAAATGAGAGAAAAAGAGAGAAGGTCAATGCTACTAGAGAGTCTCTTGTTTTGTCATCTTCATATACTAGTGGGAAGTCTCATTATAGAACTTGGCTTGTATATTCCAATGATGGGCTTCCGCAAAATAACATAGGTCTTCGTGAGCAAGCGAGTTGGATGCACACCCACTTAGTTTCTTTAGTTGAGCTTTCTTACAACTATAGCTCTAATGCATCTGTTGCATAGCAATCCCTACTGACTCACATATATATTGGCAATAGGTGGAATGCTTGGCCTTATGCTTGGTGATTTGTTCCACTCATAACACCTTAGGACCCGATAAACCGGTGTTATGTACCTTGATTTTTTGTTCCTAACATGGTTGGGGTTTATGCGCCCCCTTGATAATTCGCACTGCTTAAAGCTTTTCCAGCAAGACCCAACTTTGGTACTACATTTGCCTAACAACTAAAAACTTGCATAGGGAGTTATAAACCCGAGTTCTTAATCAACAACCCGGGCCAGTGCTCCTCATGAGTGTTGGTCCAAACTAGACCCACTTGCGGTGCCACCCAGTTTCTGGGGTCTTTGGTTGCCGTACGTACTGCTCATCCGGTTGTGGCCTGAGACGAGATACGCGCGGCTACTATCAGGGTGTCGGCACGCCGGGAGGTCTTGCTGGATTAGTTTTACCTTTGTCGAAATATCTTGAGCACGGGATTTTGAGGATAATCGGGTCTTTCCAACTTGGAGTTGCGACTTCGTGGATCGTGAGCTTGTGATGGGCTAAGTTGGGACACCCCTGCAGTGTTATGAACTTTCGAAAGTCATGCGCGCGGTTATGTGGCAGATGGAATTTGTTAATATCCGGTTGTAGATAAGTTGACACCTTATCCTTAAGAATACACTACCCGTGTGAGTAACCGTGATGGTCTCTTTTCGAAGGGGTTTTCGGAAAGTGAACACGGTGGGGTTATGCATGAACGTGAGTAGCTAGGATCACTTATTGATCACCTTGGCGACCGTTGGCACATATCCTCATCTTGCTCGGAATTCGTATGCTAGTTGCTTAGTGCTTGCTGCAGACACTTTATTACCTCTCCACACCTAAAGGCTTTGTTAGTTTTGATACCCGGGAATGGGATTGCTGAGTCCTTGTGACTCACAGATTACAACACACACTAGATGCAGGTACAACTGAGTATGACGTAGGAGATGGACAAGAACTTCACTGGGAGTACAATGAAGAGCGTGGTCGTATGTATGTGACATACCCCGACGATCAGTAGTGGTTCCTACTAGGGGCGATCAGGACTTGTGGTTGTGGTATCTTTTCTTGTTTGATTCCGTCTGTAGTCGGACCCTGTGTTATCTGGATGAATGTATGCTATTGTATTAATTGTGTGATTTGGCGAGTGTAAGCCAACTATTTTACTCTTTCATCCCTGTTCTTTACATGAGTTGTGCAAAGATACCACCCTTGCGATCACTCCAGAATGTGCTTATGTCTCTAACTCGTGCCTAAAAACGTAGGAGATATAGTCGCATCCTGGGAATTACGGCTTTTGAGTTGATTCTTTTCGCAGATGATTAATAGACAAATTCCTCACATCCAACAATTTATTTCAGAATTATTAGAGTCACAGAAGTATTCGAAAGTTACAGATTACTATTCTGTTTTTGACAGATTCTGTTTTTGACAGATTCTGTTTTCTATGTGTTGTTTGCTTATTTTAATGAATCTATGAGTAGTATCAGAGAGTTATTAGACTATTCTGTTTTTGACAGATTCTGTTTTCTATGTGTTGTTTGCTTATTTTGATGAATCTATGAGTAGTATCGGAGGGTATGAACCATAGAGAAGTTGGAATACAGTAGATATTACACCAATATGAATTCGGAATGAGTTCACGACAGTACCTAACTGGTGGTTTTATTTTCTTCTACTAACGGAGCTTATGAGTTTTCTGTTGAGTTTTGTGTTTTGAACTTTTCAAGTTTTGGGTAAAGATTCGATGGACTATGGAATAAGGAGTGGCAAGAGCCTAAGCTTGGGGATGCCCAAGGCACCCCAAGGTAAAATTCAAGGACAGCCAAAAGCCTAAACTTGGGGATGCCCCAGGAAGGCATCCCCTCTTTCGTGAGCGTCATTTTGTTTTATTTTGTTTTGCTTGTTGTTTGAATAATATCCCAAGATCTGAAATTCTTAAATTTTAGAGAGTCTTCACATAGTTACATAATTATTCAACTACTCATTGATCTTCACTTTTATCTTTCGGAGTAGTTTGTCGTTTGCTCTAGTGCTTCACTTATATCTTTTTAGAGCACGATGGTAGTTTTATTTTTGAAGAAATTGATGAACTCGTAGTGCTTCACTTATATTATTTTGAGAGTCTTTTAGAACACCATGGTAATTTTCTTAGGTTATGAATTTAGTCCTAATATGATAGGCATCCAAGAGGGATAAAATAAAAACTTTCATATAAAGTGAATTGAACACTAAGAGAAGTTTGATACTTAATGATTGTTTTGAGATATGAAGATGGTGATATTAGAGTTGTGCTAGTAGAGTAATTGTGAATTTGAGGAATACTTGTGTTAAAGTTTGTGATTACCGTAGCATGCACGTATGGTGAACTGTTATGTGATGAAGTTGGAGCATGATTTATTTATTGATTGTCTTCCTTTGTGTGGAGGTCGGGATCGCGTGATGGTTAACTCCCACCAACCCTTCCCCTAGGAGCATGCGTGTGGGTCTTTTTTTTATAACTTGTAGATTTTTGCAATAAGTATATGAGTTCTTTATGACTAATGTTGAGTCCATGGATTATACGCACTCTCACCCTTCCACCATTACTAGCCCCTCTAGTATCGCGCAAATTTCGCCGGTACCATACACCCACCATATACCTTCCTCAAAACAGCCACCATACCTACCTATTATGGCATTTCCATAGCCATTCCGAGATATATTGCCATGCAACTTTCCACCGTTCCGTTCATTATGACACGCTTCATCATTGTCATATTGCTTTGCATGATCATGTAGTTGACATCGTATTTGTGGCAAGGACGCCATGCATAATTTTCATACATGTCATTGTTGATTCATTGCACATCCCGGTACACCGCCGGAGGCATTCACATAGAGTCATATTTTGTTCTAGCATCGAGTTGTAATTCTTGAGTTGTAAGTAAATAAAAGTGTGATGATCTTCATTATTAGAGCATTGTCCCAGTGAGGAAAGGATGATGGAGACTATGATTCCCCCACAAGTCGGGATGAGACTCCAGACGAAAAAAAGAGAAAAAAAGAGGCCGTAAAAAAGGAGAAGGCCCAAAAAAATTAGAGAAAAAGAGAGAAGGGCAATGCTACTAGAGAGTCTCTTGTTTTGTCATCTTCATATACTAGTGGGAATTCTCATTATAGAACTTGGCTTGTATATTCCAATGATGGGCTTCCGCAAAATAACATAGGTCTTCGTGAGCAAGCGAGTTGGATGCACACCCACTTAGTTTCTTTAGTTGAGCTTGGATACACTTATAGCTCTAATGCATCTGTTGCATAGCAATCCCTACTCACTCACATTGATATCTATTGATGGGCATCTCCATAGCCCATTAATACGCCTAGTTGATGTGAGACCATCTTCCCCTTTTTGTCTTCTCCACAACCACCACTCTATTCCACCTATAGTGCTATATCCATGGCTCACGCTCATGTATTGCGTGAAAATTGAAAAAGTTTAAAAAAAATAAAGTATGAAACAATTGCTTGGCTGAAACCACGGTTGTGCATGATTTAAATATTTTGTGTGATGAAGATAGAGCATATCCAGACTATATGATTTTGTATGGATAGCTTTCTTTGGCCATGCTATTTTGAGAAGACATGATTACTTTGTTAGTATGTGCTACTTCTCGAGCTTGCGTTGTATTCCCTCGAAGAGGAAAGGGTGATGCAGCAAAGTAGCGTAAGTATTTCCCTCAGTTTTTGAGAACCAAGGTATCAATCCAGTAGGATACCACGCGCGAGTCCCTCGCATCTGCACAAACAAATAAGAACCTCGTAGCCAACACGATAAGGGGTTGTCAATCCCTTCACGGTCACTTACGAGAGTGATATCTGATAGATAGGATAGGATAATATTTTAGGTATTTTTGGTATAGAAACAGAAAGTAAATAAAGCAAAGTAAAGTAGATGGAAGATTAATATGATGAGAATAGACTCGGGGGCAATAGGTTTCACTAGTGGCTTCTTTCATGAAAGCAGAATTCTACGGTGGGTGAACAAATTACTATCGAGCAATTGATAGAAAAACGCATAGTTATGAGAATATCTAGGCAGGATCATTGTATATAGGCATCGCATCCGTGATAAGTAGACCGAAACAATTTTGCATCTACTACTATTACTCCACACATCGACCGCTATCCAGCATGCATCTAGAGTATTATGTTCATAAGAATAGAGTAACGCCTTAAGCAAGATGACATGATGTAGAGAGATAAACTCAAGCAATATGATATAAACCCCATCTTTTTACCCTCGATGGCAACAATACTATGTGTGCCTTGCTGACCCTACTGTCACTGGGAAAGGACACCGCAAGATTGAACCCAGAGCCAAGCACTTCTCCCATTGCCAGAACTATAGATCTAGTAGGCCAAACCAAACCAATAATTCGAAGAGACTTGCAAGGATATTATAATCATACATAAAAGATTTAAGAAAAGAATCCAATTTTCTTCATAGATAATCTTGATCATAAACCCACAATTCATCGGATCTCCACAAACACACCGCAAAAAGATTACATCGAATAGATCTCCTCGAAGATCGAGGAGAACTATGTATTGAGATCCAAAGAGAGAGAAGAAGCCATCTAGCTAATAACTATGGACCCGAAGGTCTGTGGTAAACTACTCACAACTCATCGGAGAGGCTATGGTGTTGATGTAGAAGCCCTCCGTGATCGATGCCCCCTCCGGTGGAGCTCCGGAACAGGCCCCAAGATGGGATCTCACGGGAATAGAAGGTTACGGTGGTGGAATTAGGGTTTCTTCGTGCTCCTCGATGTTTTCAGGGTATATGGGTATATATAGGAGGAAAAGGTATGTCGGTGGAGCAACATGGGGCCCACGGGGGTGGGGGCATGCCTACCCCCCTGGGCGCACCCTACCCCCTCGTGGGCACCTCGTTTCTTCTTTGACTTGTACTCCAAGTCTCTCGCGAAGGTATCATTCCAAAAATAACTCTCCTGAAGGTTTCATTCCGTTTGGACTCCGTTTGATATTCCTTTTCTGCGAAACACTAAAATAGGCAAAAAAACAGCAATTTGCACTGGGCCTTGGGTTAGTAGGTTAGTCCCAAAAATAATATAAAAGTCTATAATAAAGCCCATTAAACATCCAAAACAGAATATATAATAGCATGGAACAATCAAAAATTATAGATACGTTGGAGACGTACCAAGCATCCGAAATGGCATAATTCATGCTCGTCCTCGAGTAGGTAAATGATAAAAAACAGAATTTTTGATGTGGAATGCTACCTAACATAATTCTCAATGTAATTTTCTTTATTGTGGCATGAATGTTCAGATCCGAAAGATTCAATACAAAAGTCTATATTGACATAAGAATAATAATACTTCAAGCATACTAACAAAGCAATCATGTCTTCTCAAAATAACATGGCCAAAGAACATTCATCCCTACAAAATCATATAGTTAGGCTATGCTCCATCTTCATCTGTGACGCCCGAAGACCGACGTCCCAGAAGATTCCAGAAGATTCCAGATGTTCCGGGTTCTCCCGTGTGTTCATTTGTGCTTGCGTTTTTTTTTTTTTTTGCATTGCATCATGTCATATTTATCTTTGCATCTCAACTTAAATAAATTGTGTGGACCTTCGGTCCATTTAAATCGAGGGAATGATGACTTCTCTTTATAACATATCCTCCCAATAATTAGGGTGCTATATAATAAATATTCCATTCCTTGGAATCACCTATAACACAATTGCACCATTCTACAATTTTCTTTTATCCAATTCAACTTCATTTCTTCCTTTGAGGCCTTTTAGTAAAATTGTGTTGCAATTTTACTTCATCCACAAATGTTCCAAATCTTCTCATAAATCACATCTAATGTGTAGGGCCATCTCTTGAAATTCCACCCCTTTTAAATTTCATCTATAGGGATTTCTAAATTAAAACAGTTTGACTTTTATTCAAACTTGTTGAATTTTCATCTTCCAAAAGTCCTCAGACAATTTTAATTAAATTCCTTACATTTTTGTGAGCCCAGGGAATTTTACCCTAAGCCTATTCCTATCTCCTCCTTTCTTTTCTTTTCCTTTGTGGTTTTCTGTTTTTTTTATAATAGCATAGCATAGAGCAGCCGCAGCTGGCCCAACAACATCCTCCTCCTGGCCTTTTTCCCCTCCAAGGCCCAAGGCCCAACTTCTCCCCTTTGGCCCAGCGGCGACCTAACCCTAGCCTCTCCCCCTCGTCCATTCTCTCCTCCCAGCGCCACCGCAGCACTCCCCTCGCTCGATTCCCTCGAACCCCCCCTCGCTCTCTCAGCCTCGCTCTCTCCAGCCCCGATTCCCCCGCGCCTGGAGCCCCGCTCCCTCCTCTCGGCTCGAACCGCCAGGTCGCTTCGCGAGGAGTGCCTCTTCTCGAGCGCTCCCTGACCTCGCCGCGCCTGGCTCCTCCTCGCCACCTCCTGGCCGCGACCTCCCTCCGGTCTTCTCCAGCGCGCCCGCGCGCCGTGGCCTCTCCAGCGCCGCGGCCGGAACCCGCCAGGTCGCCTCGGCCCTCCGACCAGAGCGCGCCATGGCCCCGCGCACCCTCCTCCTCCCGCGGCCAGGCCCGCCTCCCGCCGTCCCGTCCGCGCCTCGTCAGTTCGCCAGCACCGAGCGCGCCCGTCCTCGCTCCTCCCGGCTGGCCAGAGCCGCAGCGGCCGCGCGCCTCGGCCATCCAGGCCGCACGCAGCGCCTAGGCCGCAGCTTCCAGCGCGCCTCGCACCAGCCCCGCATCTCCAGCGCCGGCCGGGCGCCCCGTCTCCTCTGCTGCCAGGAGCTGCCGCCATGCTTCGTCCGCGCGAGCCCAGGCAGCAGCCGGCTGCGCCCTGCCTCGCCCCCCGAGCTTCGCCTTCGCTGCGTCGCGCCCGCCGACCACCTCTGCTCCGATCTTCCTCGCCTCCCGAGCCGGCCCTCAAGCCGTCGTCTTAACCGCGTCACTGGAGCCGTGCTGCTTTTGCTTGCTGCCATAATATGCCGCGCCTCTTTTGCTTGCTGCCGTGATGCCGAGTTCTTCGAACGAGGGACCCCGAGACCGCCAAGTACCCTTTCGGATACGCCAAGTTCGACTACGCCAAGTACCACGATGGCAGCCCGAAGCACCAAGTACCACGACGACCCGAACGGCTACGAGACGTGAACAACCACCGTCGCCGAGGCGTAAGTACCTCTACGAACGTGTACCCCTACGTCGACGACGATCCCGACAAGTACCTCTACACGCGGCATGAACATCTACGATACGAGAACGACGACACAAGAGGACGCGACAAGTACCTCTTCGGAGACGAAAACGCCAATGTGTACAACTACCGTCGCCACGTGAACAACTACTTCCACTACGTCCCTCGACGATCTCGAACCCCTCCGAGAACGATGTTCCGAAGGTATAACCCCGAGACGATGACCCGTGGATGAATGCATGTGTTGTATGAAATGTTTGCCCTTGTGTGCACCGTGCCCGTTTCGTCCGTTTGTCATGTTCCTCGGTTGCCTCGTCGCCGACTCGTGGGAACCCGGTGACGGGATCACCCCACCTTCCATCTTGCTCGACTCGCTCTCCGCCATCTTTCTTTTGCTCCGGACTCTCAACGAGTTATCGGAACCGAGATGTTGCCGTTGTAGCATTTTCGGATCGTTGTCGTGGCACCCTTTTCTTTCCACCACGTTGACAAATGCTTCATATCTTCATGTTAACTTTTAATAAAAAATGCATAAACTTGATCATGTCATCCGCATCATGTTAACAACACTAAAATGTTTAATTGTTGTTTGCTTAAAATTGCTAAACATGCTCATGAGGATTTTTCCAAAATTGTTGTTGTTATTTCCGGCCTCATTTAAAATTCTAAATAGTGTAGTTTCTTTATGCTTCACCTCTTGACATGTTAACAAACATTTAATCTTGTCTTGTAAATAAACGAGAGTCAATTAAAGAATTAAAATGTGGTGTTTCGTCAATATGCAACTCGTTGCATATTGAGCTCCACTTAACTTGTAGTTTTGTTTCTGCACATTGCCATGACATGCATATTTAAACCGGACATGCATCATACTGGGATGTGCATCGTATGCCATGTTTATGCTTGTGTGTTTACCGAGTTGTTTGCTTCTTTCCGGTTGCTTCTCTTGTTAGCTTCGGTTTCGTTCCAGAGTTGTGAGGATTCGCTCGACTATTGCTCCGTCTACTTCATGGATCCGTTCTTCTCCCATGCGGAATCCCAGGCAAGATGATCATACCCTTGGATACCCTTACTACCATTGCCATGCTTAGTTGTCTCGATGCTATCGTCAAATGTCGCGCTACCCATCTTTTATGTCAGCCTCTCCTTGTTGCCATGAAACCTCTAACCTTTTGACACCTTCCTAGCAAAACCACTGTTTGGCTATGTTACCCGCTTGCTCAGCCCTTCTTATAGCGTTGTTAGTTGCAGGTGAAGATGAAGTTTGTTCCAGGAGGGAACTTGTTGTTGGTATATCACAATATCTATAATTATTATTAACACACCTATATACTGGGCATGGGTGGAAGGCTTGGCCTTTTGCTCGGTGTTTTGTTCCACTCATGCCACCTTAGGCGCCGATAAACCGGCATTATGTTCCTTGATTTTGCGTTCCTTACACGATGGGTGGATGGGGACCCCTTGACGGTTCGACTTTGAATAAAACTCCTCCAGCAAGGCCCAACATTGGTTTTAATTTGCCTCATAATAACAACTTAAATAAATAATTAAATTTGCATAGGGGGTCGCACCCTCGGGTTCTTAATTCTACATTGCAGGAGGGGCCAGTGCTGATGGTGTTGGTCCCAAACTAGAGCCACTTGTGGTGCCACCCAGTTATCTGGGATCTTCGGTTACTGTACGTAGCGCTCATCCGGACGTGGCCTGAGACGAGATGCGCGCGGCTACCATCAGGGTGTCGGCACGCCGGGAGGTCTTGCTGGACTTGTTTTACCATTGTCGAAATGTCTTGTGCTACCGGGATGCCGAGCCTGATCGGATTTCCCTAAGATAAGGGGTGATGATATTATATTTATCACTTCAGCTAATCGTGAGAGCTTGTGATGGGCTAAGTTGGAACACCCCTGCAGGGTTACGATCTTTCGAAAGCCGTGCCCGCGGTAATGTGGCAGATTGGAATTTGTTAATGTCCGGTTGTAGAAAACTTGACAGATGATCCGAAGTAAAACACACAACTGTGTGAGTAACCGTGACTGTCTCTTTTCACTTTGAGAAGAGAACACGGTGGGGTTATGTTTGACTCGTATGTAGTTAGGATCTTTAGCGATCACTACTTGCGACTGTTTGTGTAGATGCTCATCTTATTCTGGTACTCGTAAGTTAGCCACCATATTTGCTTAGCCGCTGCTGCAACCTCACCACTTTACCTCTTCCTACGCACAAAGCTTTGCTAGTCTTGTTACGCATGGTTATGGGATTGCTGAGTCCTCGTGGCTCACAGTTACTACAACACCAGATGCAGGTTCAGCCGAGTTTGATGCAGAAGCTGGTTCAAGTACTTCACTGGGAGCTCGATGAAGAGAGTGGTCGTTTGCTTGTGACGTTTTCGACGACCAGTAGTGGTTTCTACTAGGATTCGATCTGGACCTATGGCTTTATGTTGTTTTGGTATCTTTCTTTTGGATCTTCGCCCGTAGTCGGGTTGTGATGTTTTGAATGATGTTTGACTTATGTAATGTATTGTGTGAAGTGGCGAGTGTAAGCCAACTATCTCCTTTTGCAATTTAATCCCTCTTTTACATGAGTTGTGCAAAGATACCAAACTTGCGATCATTCCAGAATGGGCTTATATCTTTAAGTCGTGCCTCGACACGTAGGAGATATAGTCCCATCCTGGGCATTACAAGTTGGTATCAGAGCCTTCTCCGACCTAGAAGCCCCCACTGATTGATCGAATCGTTGACGGTTGAGTCTAGAAACACACTTGAAAATGTTTTGAGTCCTATATTTATATCGGAGAGTAGGATTTCTTTTGCTCCTCATCTCTTTTCACTCTGGTGAGGACTCCTGACGATTACTCTTGCCTCTTCTACTTTCAAAAATTGCACCAAATTTTTCTTAGGATCTCGCGAGTATTGTTTGGATTGTTCCGATGTCTTTGTGACGAGAACATTGTTCTCGATGCCTCCTGTCATTAGGGGTTGTAGCAGTGTCCCAGGGAGTTGAGCTCCGAGGTGTTGTCGTCACAAATCCATCGCGGCAGTACTAGAATACTTAAGACGGCCGACATCGAAAACTCTCCTATGCGGTTAGTGGCAAGATAACCCCGACATCACCCAGTACTGGGGAGGTAGTTCGGGAGTATTGCCATAGCTTGTATAGTGGATGCGTTTCGAAGGTCCGAGGTAAACGATTTCCGAGAAAGACTGGTTATGTGTTGAAGGATGGATACAGCTGGATGTAGGATTAGAGTTGAGTGCGCGGTGCTTCCCCTGTATCCCCAACACCTGATTGCATAACTGGAAACTTTCGGAAATTAATAGGTGGGTTCATCTAGTAGTTCTAGGCATTCTTCCAACGAATGCATGATATGGAGTTTGGGGTTCTACATTGAGTGAAGTGGTTTTATGGGCTTGTTCCGATCGGGAGTTGCATCTTAAAGGGTCCTTGGCTATGCTGATCCGGGGATTGCAAAACCCTTTTGTAACACGTTCCATGAGCTTTCAGCACGAAGATGTCGAATGAAGCTTCTATCTTGTATTTGTTCTATCTGATCCTTGTTCCTTTTTATTTACCTTTTCTTCTCCAAGTGGCTTCTCGACAAGCTGATGTACCTACGGAATTCATTCGTTCAATTCTCTGTTCGGATAGATATGTTGCAACATAATCTTCTTCATAAACATATCTATCCTTTGTTTTGTTTTGATTCTGGTATTCGAGTTGCTTCGATGTCAAATGTTGATTCCATACCTTTCCTAATCGGTATTCTCATATTTCTATGGGAGTGCTAGTCCTTCTTAACCATCAAGATTTTCATGTTAATTCTTTTCAACCGGTGTGCCTTCTCTTCAAGTTATTCCTTACGGATGTCGTTGAGAAATCTGACAATTTGTCTGTTTTATTCATCCCAAGTTGTCTTTGTTTTCCCCACCCTCCCACCCTTCTTCTTCTCGGAACAAGAGATTCTCAAATGAAATATCCATTTTATTCATGTGATATTTCTTCATTCTTTTCCTTCAATGTTCTTATCCGATGATTCTCAGGAAGATGCTCAAGAGCTTCAAGTTCATCATTCTTCGTTCTCGTTTCTTCTGCCGGTGGATGTAATTCAAGATTTCGGTGTTGATCTTATCCTTTTTCCTCATTTCATAATGCTTTCTTATTCCGGTGCACCAATTAATCATTCTCCTCTCGCTATTCATATCCGGAGTGCTCAAAATTCATAATTCCATTCTTAATCCGTTCAAATTATTTTGAGGATTATCATCTTACTCAAGCCATTTAATTCAACCGGTGCAATATCTCTTAAGCAATCTTTTTTTTCAACGGTGATTTCTTTGAGTGGGCCCTAACCCACAGGTCTTTTCCCAGGATCTTACCTGACTCTTCTTTTTCCGGAGAATTCTTTTCTTAGTGTGACGTAAGTATGATTTCCATCAGTCACATGCCTTCTCCAAGCTTGTTTTCAATTATTTCCATCTTTTGCTCCACCTTCCTCTTGTCATTCGTCCGGAGTATCTCGAAATTCTTCATGGCATTTCTCGTATTCACTCTCAACATTGAAGACCGGAGAAGAGTTTCTCTTAAATCCTGGCCGTTCTCTTCAAGATTCGTGGTTCTAGCTTCTTGCCATCCTCATTATTGTTCCGATTGTGAGGAATTTGTTTTTATACCCATCCGAAGCATTTCATTAATTCTTTTCTTTGTGATCCTCCGAAGGCCATCATTTCAGAATATTTCTTCGTTCTTAGTTTTCAACTTCGTCCTCCAAATATGCTTCATTGATGTCTCTTTGTTCGTCTCCATATTCTTACGGTGGTTCTTTCTAGTTTACTCTTCCTTGTTTTTCGTATTAATTCACGCGTTCTTTTCATAATCCTACCGGTGGTTCGTTGAAGATTTACCCAAGCTTGTGCTAGATCTCTCTTAATCTTTTCCAACAAGAATAAGTAGTATGCCAAATCCTTTGGTTGTCATCAATTAAATTGGTGAAGGAGATGCATGACATAATTCTTATTCTTATTCCTTCAAGGTGATTTAATTCTTTTGTCTGGAGCTTGTTCACCATATCATATTCTCGGTTCTAAGTTGTTCATCTTGTGTTCCGGAGCTTCAAATTATTTCAATTATATCGTTTCAAGTTCCATCTAATTCATCGCAGGCCTTGAATCTTATTCTTTTCATCTTTCATTTCTCATGCTTTCATTACCGGAGTTCTCTTGGTGGTTCATCATGTTTTAATTCATCCTCGAAGTCTTCATCAAGATTCTTGTTGGAGCTCAAGCATTCTTCATCATGCTTTCCAATTGCAATCCTTCCACTTTATCTTTTCAGATGGTGTTATGTCATTCTTGACAATTCCTTCATGTTTCATGATTCACGAGTTATCAAGAATGAGATAATTAAAACCATCATTTTCCTTGTTCAGGAGATCCTTTCAACCCCTCATTTTTATTTCTTGGAGTTATCTTGGGTTGTATTTCACCTAAAAAGCTTTCCCTAAGGATTGTTGCTATTATGGTGCTTATAAATGACCCAAGTTCATCATTTATCATTCCGGTGAAATAACTTTTTCGTCTTCTTGTTGATTTCAATCCAGTTAAATGTTTCCGTCTGTGGCTGGTTGTCACCTCATAATTTTGAGATGCTTTCCATAAGCCCACAACGAGCTTATTCTTTTCATTGTTGATTTTTTCCTGACAACTCCGTTCAACCCTTCTTCGTAAGGATGCCTTCGAAATCATTTCTAGTTGAAGAAGTTATTATTCTTTGATCTTTTCACTCCATTATTCGTTCCGGAGGCTTTGTGATGTGGATCTCTCCAAGCCATCATCTCGTTTTTATCGAGATCATATTCTCCCTTGCTTGTCTAGTTAACCGGAGTGTTGTGACCTCCATTCTAATTCCCTCATCTTATCAAGTTTTGCCTATCTTTTTCAACCGGAGTGCTGTCTGAAGTCTTTCTTAACCTTGTGCCATTCTTTTAATTGTTTCGGAGGCAATATGCTGTTGATTTCATCCAATATCTTCTCATCTCCTCAAGCTCATGTTAATTCCTTCCATTTTCAGACGGAGTGCTGTCCAAATTCTGTCATTCTTATTCCCTGGCTATACCATTGCGGTTTCTTATTCTTTTGGTTCGTAAGCTCTTGTTTCATGTCTTTCAACCTACAAGGTTCTCGTTATGTTCCTTGTTCCTCCTTTTTACCGGAGTGCTCTTAACTTCGTTCATCTCTGTTGTATTCTTCTTTCATTTTGTCAACCTGTCAGGTTCCTGGTTTCACTCGTCTGTCAGAGAAGCAACTGTGTTTTACCTCCTCCTTTTTCCGTTTTTTTTATCCGGTGCTATCTCTAGGATCTCGGGTCGAGATCCTCTATTAGTGTGGGAGAGTTGTGACGCCCGAAGACCGACGTCCCAGAAGATTCCAGTTGTTCCGGGTTCTCCCGTGTGTTCAATTGTGCTTGCGTTATTTATTTATTTGCATTGCATCATGTCATCATGCCATCATGTCATATTTATCTTTGCATCTCAACTTAAATAAATTGTGTGGACCTTCGGTCCATTTAAATCGAGGGAAGGATGACTTCTCTTTATAACATATCCTCCTAATAATTAGGGTGCTATATAATAAATATTCCATTCCTTGGAATCACCTATAACACAATTGCGCCATTCTACAATTTTCTTTTATCCAATTCAACTTCATTTCTTCCTTTGAGGCCTTTTAGTAAAATTGTGTTGCAATTTTACTTCATCCACAAATGTTCCAAATCTTCTCATAAATCACATCTAATGTGTAGGGCCATCTCTTGAAATTCCACCCCTTTTTAATTTCATCTATAGGGATTTCTAAATTAAAACAGTTTGACTTTTATTCAAACTTGTTGAATTTTCACCTTCCAAAAGTCCTCAGACAATTTTAATTAAATTCCTTACATTTTTGTGAGCCCAGGGAATTTTACCCTATGCCCTAAGCCTATTCCTATCTCCTCCTTTCTTTTCTTTTCCTTTGTGGTTTTCTGTTTTTTTATAATACCATAGCAGAGAGCAGCCGCAGCTGGCCCAACAACATCCTCCTCCTGGCCTTTTTCCCCTCCTAGGCCCAAGGCCCAACTTCTCCCCTTTGGCCTAGCGGCGACCTAACCCTAGCCTCTCCCCCTCGTCCATTCTCTCCTCCCAGCGCCGCC
>LR738710.1:130144451-130187415 GCA_902687465.1 Secale cereale | reverse complement strand
CCCCCTCGCTCTCTCAGCCTCGCTCTCTCCAGCCCCGATTCCCCCGCGCCTGGAGCCTCGCTCCCTCCTCTCGCCTCGAACCGCCAGGTCGCTTCGCCAAGAGTGCCTCTTCTCGAGCACTCCCTGACCTCGCCGCGCCTGGCTCCTCCTCGCCACCTCCTGGCCGCGACCTCCCTCCGGTCTTCTCCAGCGCGCCCGCGCGCCGTGGCCTCTCCAGCGCCGCGGCCGGAACCCGCTAGGTCGCCTCGGCCCTCCGACCAGAGCGCGCCATGGCCCCGCGCACCCTCCTCCTCCCGCGGCCAGGCCCGCCTCCCGCCGTCCCGTCCGCGCCTTGTCAGTTCGCCAGCACCGAGCGCGCCCGTCCTCGCTCCTCCCGGCTGGCCAGAGCCGCAGCGGCCGCGCGCCTCGGCCATCCAGGCCGCACGCAGCGCCTAGGCCGCAGCTTCCAGCGCGCCTCGCACCAGCCCCGCATCTCCAGCGCCGTTCGGGCGCCCCGTCTCCTCTGCTGCCAGGAGCTGCCACCCTGCTTCGTCCGCGCGAGCCCAGGCAGCAGCCGGCTGCGCCCTGCCTCGCCCCCCGAGCTTTGCCTTCGCTGCGTCGCGCCCGCCGACCACCTCTGCTCCGGTATTCCTTGCCTCCCGAGCCGGCCCTCAAGCCGTCGTCTTCACCGCGTCACCGGAGCCGTGCTGCTTTTGCTTGCTGCCATATTATGCCGCGCCTCTTTTGCTTGCTGCCGTGATGCCGAGTTCTTCGAACGAGGGACCCCGAGACCGCCAAGTACCCTTTCGGATACGCCAAGTTCGACAACGCCAAGTACCACGATGGCAGCCCGAAGCACCAAGTACCACGACGACCCGAACGGCTACGAGACGTGAACAACCACCGTCGCCGAGGCGCAAGTACCTCTACGAACGTGTACCCCTACGTCGACGACGATCCCGACAAGTACCTCTACACGCGGCATGAACATCTACGATACGAGAACGATGACACAAGACGACGCGACAAGTACCTCTTCGAAGACGAAAACGCCAACGTGTACAACTACCGTCGCCACGTGAACAACTACTTCCACTACGTCCCTCGACGATCTCGAACCCCTCCGAGAACGATGTTCCGAAGGTATAACCCCGAGACGATGACCCGTGGATGAATGCATGTGTTGTATGAAATGTTTGCCCTTGTGTGCACCGTGCCCGTTTCGTCCGTTTGTCATGTTCCTCGGTTGCCTCGTCGCCGACACGTGGGAACCCGGTGACGGGATCACCCCACCTTCCATCTTGCTCGACTCGCTCTCCGCCATCTTTCTTTTGCTCCGGACTCTCAACGAGTTATCGGAACCGAGATGTTGCCGTTGTAGCATTTTCGGATCGTTGCCGTGGCACCCTTTTCTTTCCACCACGGTGACAAATGCTTCATATCTTCATGTTAACTTTTAATAAAAATTGCATAAATTTGATCATGTCATCCGCATAATGTTAACAACACTAAAATGTTTAATTGTTGTTTGCTTAAAATTGCTAAACATGCTCATGGGGATTTTTTCCGGAATTGTTGTTGTTATTTCCGGCCTCATTTAAAATTCTAAATAGTGTAGTTTCTTTATGCTTCACCTCTTGCCATGTTAACAAACATTTAATCTTGTCTTGTAAATAAACGAGAGTCAATTAAAGAATTAAAATGTGGTGTTTCGTCAATATGCAACTCGTTGCATATTGAGCTCCACTTAACTTGTAGTTTTATTTGTGCACATTGCCATGACATGCATATTTAAACCGGACATGCATCATACTGGGATGTGCATCGTATGCCATGTTTATGCTTGTGTGTTTACCGAGTTGTTTGCTTCTTTCCGGTTGCTTCTCTTGTTAGCTTCGGTTTCGTTCCAGAGTTGTGAGGATTCGCTCGACTGTTGCTCCGTCTACTTCATGGATCCGTTCTTCTCCCATGCGGAATCCCAGGCAAGATGATCATACCCTTGGATACCCTTACTACCATTGCCATGCTTAGTTGTCTCGATGCTATCGTCAAATGTCGCGCTACCCATCTTTTATGTCAGCCTCTCCTTGTTGCCATGAAACCTCTAACCTTTTGACACCTTCCTAGCAAAACCACTGTTTGGCTATGTTACCCGCTTGCTCAGCCCTTCTTATAGCGTTGTTAGTTGCAGGTGAAGATGAAGTTTGTTCCAGGAGGGAACTTGTTGTTGGTATATCACAATATCTATAATTATTATTAACACACCTATATACTGGGCATGGGTGGAAGGCTTGGCCTTTTGCTCTGTGTTTTGTTCCACTCATGCCACCTTAGGCGCCGATAAACCGGCATTATGTTCCTTGATTTTGCGTTCCTTACACGATGGGTGGATGGGGACCCCTTGACAGTTCGACTTTGAATAAAACTCCTCCAGCAAGGCCCAACATTGGTTTTAATTTGCCTCATAATAACAACTTAAATAAATAATTAAATTTGCATAGGGGGTCGCACCCTCGGGTTCTTAATTCTACATAGCAGGAGGGGCCAGTGCTGATGGTGTTGGTCCCAAACTAGAGCCACTTGCGGTGCCACCCAGTTATCTGGGATCTTCGGTTACTGTACGTAGCGCTCATCCGGACGTGGCCTGAGACGAGATGCGCACGGCTACCATCAGGGTGTCGGCACGCCGGGAGGTCTTGCTAGACTTGTTTTACCATTGTCGAAATGTCTTGTGCTACCGGGATGCCGAGCCTGATCGGATTTCCCTAAGATAAGGGGTGATGATATTATATTTATCACTTCAGCTAATCGTGAGAGCTTGTGATGGGCTAAGTTGGAACACCCCTGCAGGGTTATGATCTTTCGAAAGCCGTGCCCGCGATTATGTGGCAGATTGGAATTTGTTAATGTCCGGTTGTAGAAAACTTGACAGATGATCCGAAGTAAAACACACAACTGTGTGAGTAACCGTGACTGTCTCTTTTCACTTTGAGAAGAGAACATGGTGGGGTTATGTTTGACTCGTATGTAGTTAGGATCTTTAGCGATCACTACTTGCGACCGTTTGTGTAGATGCTCATCTTATTCTGGTACTCGTAAGTTAGCCGCCATCTTTGCTTAGTCGCTGCTTCAACCTCACCACTTTACCTCTTCCTACCCACAAAGCTTTGCTAGTCTTGTTACCCATGGTTATGGGATTGCTGAGTCCTCGTGGCTCACAGTTACTACAACACCAGATGCAGGTTCAGTCGAGTTTGATGCAGAAGCTGGTTCAAGTACTTCACTGGGAGCTCGATGAAGAGAGTGGTCGTTTGCTTGTGACGTTTTCGACGATCAGTAGTGGTTTCTACTAGGATTCGGTCTGGACCTGTGGCTTTATGTTGTTTTGGTATCTTTCTTTTGGATCTTCGCCCGTAGTCGGGTTGTGATGTTTTGAATGATGTTTGACTTATGTAATGTATTGTGTGAAGTGGCGAGTGTAAGCCAACTATCTCCTTTTGCAATTTAATCCCTCTTTTACATGAGTCGTGCAAAGATACCAAACTTGCGATCATTCCAGAATGGGCTTATATCTTTAAGTCGTGCCTCGACACGTAGGAGATATAGTCCCATCCTGGGCATTACATCATCATACAAAATACTCAAATCATGCACAACCCCGGTTTCAGCCAAGCATTTGTTTCATACTTAAATATTTTCAAAGTTTTCAACTTTCACGCAATACATGAGCGTGAGCCATGGACATAGCACTATGTGGAATAGAGTGGTGGTTGTGGAGAAGACAAAGAGGAAGATGGTCTCACATCAACTAGGCGTATCAATGAGCTATGGAGATTCCCATCAATAGATATCAATGTGAGTGAGTAGGGATTGCCATGCAACGGATGCACTAGAGCTATAAATATATGAAAGCTCAGCAAAGGAAACTAAGTGGGTGTGCATCCAACTTGCTTGCTCACGAAGACCTAGGGCATTTGAGGAAGCCCATCGTTTGAATATACAAGCCAAGTTCTATAATGAAAATTCCCACTAGTATATGAAAGTGATAAAACAAGAGACTCTCTATCATGAAGATCATAGTGCTACTTTGAAGCACAAGTGTGGAAAAATAGAGTAGCATTGTCCCTTTTTCTTTTCTTTTCCCCCTTTTTTCTTATTTTCTTTTCTTTTCTTTTTTTCTTTTCCTTTTTTTCTTTTTTTCTCTTCCTTTTTTTTGGGCCTTTCTTTTTTTTCTTTGGCCTTTGTTCTTTTTTTTTTCTTTCGGACAATGCTCTAATAATGATGATCATCACACTTATATTGATTTACAACTCAATATTACAACTTGATACTAGAACAAAGTGTGACTCTATATGAATGACTGCGGCAGTGTACCGGGATGTGCAATGAATCAAGACTAACATGTATGAAAAATTATGCATGGTGACCTAGCCACAAATACGATGTCAACTACATGATCATGCATGGCAATATGACAATGGTGAAGCGTGTCATAGCAAACGGAACGGTGGAAAGTTGCATGGCAATATATCTCGGAATGGCTATGGAAATGCCATGATAGGTAGGTATGGTGGCTGTTTTGAGGAAGGTATATGGTGGGTGTATGGTACCGGAGAGAGTTGCGCGGTACAAGAGAGGCTAGCAATGGTGGAAGGGTGAGAGTGTGTATAATCCATGGACTCAACATTAGTCATAAAGAACTCACATACTTATTGCAAAAATCTACAAGTCATCAAAACAAAGTACTACACGCATGCTCCTAAGGGAAGGGTTGGTAGGAGTTAACCATCGCGCGATCCCGACCTCCACACAAAGGATGACACTCAATGAAATACTTCATGCTTCAAATTTGTCACACAACGGTTACCATACGTGCATGCTACGGGACTTGCAAACCTCAACGCAAGTATTTCTCAAATTCACAACTACTCTACTAGCATGACTCTAATATCACCATCCTCATATCTCAAAACAATCATCAAGTATCAGACTTCTCATAGTATTCAATGCACTTTATATGAAAGTTTTTACTATACTCATCTTGGATGCCTATCATATTAGGACTAGTTTTATAACCAAAGCACATTACCATGTTGTTCTAAGAGACTCTCAAAAAGATATAAGTGAAGCACGAGAGATCAATAATTTCTAAAAAAACAAAACCACCACCATGCTCTAAAATATATAAGTGAAGCACTAGAGCAAAACTATCTAGCTCAAAAGATATAAGTGAAGCACATAGAGTATTCTAACAAATTCTAAATCATATTTATCTCTCTCCAAAGGTGTGTCCAGAAAGGATGATTGTGGCAAACTAAAAAGCAAAGAATCAAATCATACATGACGCTCCAAGCAAAACACATATCATGTGGTGAATAAAAATATAATCTCAAGTAAAGTTACCGATAGACGAAGATGAAAGAGGGGACACCTTCCCGGGGCATCCCCAAGCTTAGGCTTTTGGTTGTCCTTGAACTTTACCTTGGGTGCCTTGGGCATACCCAAGCTTAGGCTCTTGCCACTCTTTCTTCCATTGTCCATCATATCCATACTCAAAACTTGAAAACTTCACAACACAAAACTTAGCCAAAATTCTCGTGAGCTCCGTTAGTATAAGAAAACATACCACTACTCAAAGGTAATATAATGAACTCATTCTTTGTTTATATTGGTGTTAAACCTAGTGTATTCCAACTTCTCCATGATTCATACCCCCGATACTACTCATAGATTCATCAAAATAAGCAAACAACACACGAAAAACAGAATCTGTCAAAAACAGAACAGTCTGTAGTAATCTGTAACTTTCGAATACTTCTGTAACTCCAAAAAATGAAATAAATTGGTAAACGTGAGGTATTTGTCTATTAATCATCTACAAAAAGAATAGACTAAATAGCACTCTCCAGTAAAAAATGACAGCCAGTCTCGTGAGCGCGAAAGTTTCTGTTTCTTACAGCATGATCACATAAACTTCACACAAGTCTTCCCAAAGGTTCTACATGGCACAAACGCTAATTAAAACACAAAACCACATCTAAACATAAGCTAGATGCAATATTTGTTCCCAAACAGAAGCAAAAAAAATTGGGTTGCCTCCCAACAAGCGCTATCATTTAATGCCCCTAGCTACGCACGATACAATAATAGATCTAGTTATTGCCATATTTGGTAGGCAATCCATAAGTGGCTCTCATAATAGATTCATAAGGTAATTTGATTTTATTTCTAGGAAAGTGTTCCATGCCTTTCCTTAACGGAAATTGGAATCTAATATTTCCTTCCTTCATATCAAAAATTGCACCAATCGTTCTAAGGAAAGGTCTACCGAGAATAATAGGACATGAAGGATTGCAATCTATATCAAGAACGATGAAATCTACGGGCACATAATTCCTACTGGCAACAATAAGAACATCATTAATCCTTCCCATAGGTTTCTTAATGGTAGAATCCGCAAGATGCAAATTTAAAGAACAATCATCAAGTTCATGGAATCCTAACATATCACACAAAGTTTTTGGAATTGTGGAAACACTTGCACCCAAATCACACAAAGCAAAGCATTCATGATCTTTAATCTTAACTTTAACAGTAGGTTACCACTCATCACAAAGCTTTCTAGGGATAGAAACTTCTAATTCAAGTTTTTCCTCATAAGACTGCATTAAAGCATCAACTATGTGTTTGGTAAAAGCATTATTTTGACTATAAGGATGCAGAGAATTTAGCACGGATTGCAACAAGGAAATACAATCTATTAAAGAGCAATTGTCATAATTGAATCCCTTGAAATCCAAGATAGTGGGTTCATCGCTATGCAATGTTTTGATCTCTTCAATCTCACTTTTAACAATTTTAGCATCAAGATCTAAAAACTCTGAATCAATGGGACGCCTTTTAACTAAAGTAGACTCATCTCCAGTCCCATCTTTATCAAGATTCATACGAGAAAACAAGGATTTAATAGGAGAGACATCAATCACTTTCAGATCTTCATCTTTATTTTCTAATTCTTCCGGTTTAGCAGCCATCTTATTAACTAAGGTGGATTGCTTGTCTGAAATTTGGGCTATTAAGTTCTCAAGATGAGCAAACTGAGATTTCAAACCATAAAATTCCTTAGACATATCATCAAGCTCTTTATTCATGTACTCCATAAAACTTTTTTGTTCTTTAAGCTCGCTTCTAAAGAAATCACTGTGCTCAAATTGCACAAACATAAAATTTCTAACATTGTTTTCAATCTCCTCCAACCTCTTAAGTTGATGGTCAACACTAATAGGGGGAGCCATAGAGACGAACAGGCAATCCAACACACAAGCGAACGGTAAAACACACGGAAGAAGAAGGGCGAATAAAACGACAAGGGTGAAGTGGGGGAGAGGAAAACGAGAGGCAAATAATGTAGTGCGAGGGATAAGGGTTTGCGATAGGTACTTGGTATATGACTTTTGCGTAGATCTCCCGGGCAATGGCACCAGAAATTCTTCTTGCTACTTCTCGAGCTTGCGTTGTATTCCCTCGAAGAGGAAAGGGTGATGCAACACAGTAGCGTAAGTATTTCCCTCAGTTTTTGAGAACCAAGGTATCAATCCAGTTGGAGACCACACGCGAGTCCCTCGCACCTGCACAAACAAATAAGAACCTCGCAACCAATGCGATAAGGGGTTGTCAATCCCTTCACGGTCAATTACGAGAGTGAGATCTGATAGATAGGATAGGATAATATTTTTGGTATTTTTGGTATAGAAACCGAAAGTAAATAAAGCAAAGTAAAGTAGATGGAATATTAATATGATGAGAATAGACCCGGGGGCCATAGGTTTCACTAGTGGCTTCTCTCATGAAAGCAGAATTCTACGATGGGTGAACAAATTACTGTTGAGCAATTGATAGAAAAGCGCATAGTTATGAGAATATCTAGGCATAATCATTGTATATAGGCATCACGTCCGTGACAAGTAGACCGAAACGATTCTGCATCTACTACTATTACTCCACACATCGACCGCTATCCAGCATGCATCTAGAGTATTAAGTTCATAAGAACAGAGTAACGCCTTAAGCAAGATGACATGATGTAGAGAGATAAACTCAAGCAATATGATATAAACCCCATCTTTTTATCCTCGATGGCAACAATACTATGCGTGCCTTGCTGCCCCTACTGTCACTGGGAAAGGACACCGCAAGATTGAACCCAAAGCCAAGCACTTCTCCCATTGCAAGAACTATAGATCTAGTAGGTCAAACCAAACCAATAATTCAAAGAGACTTGCAAGGATGTTATAATCATACGTAAAGATTTCATAAAAGAATCCAATTTTGTTCATAGATAATATTGATCATAAACCCACAATTCATCGGATCTCGACAAGCACACCGCAAAAAGATTACATCGAATAGATCTCCTCGAAGAACGAGGAGAACTTTGTATTGAGATCCAAAGAGAGAGAAGAAGCCATCTAGCTAATAACTATGGACCCGAAGGTCTGTGGTAAACTACTCACAACTCATCGGAGAGGCTATGGTGTTGATGTAGAAGCCCTCCGTGATCGATACCCCCTCCGGCGGAGCTCCGGAACAGGCCCCAAGATGGGATCTCACGGGAACAAAAGGTTACGACAGTGGAATTAGGGTTTCTTCGGCCTGGATGTTTTCAGGGTATATGGGTATATATAGGAGGAAAAAGTATGTCGATGGAGCAACGTGGGGCCCACGAGGGTGGGGGCGTGCCTACCCCCCCTGCGCGCACCCTGCCCCCTCGTGGGCACCTCGTTTCTTCTCTGACTTCTACTCCAAGTCTCTCATGAAGGTATCGTTCCAAAAATAACTCTCCCGTAGGTTTTATTCCGTTTGGACTCTGTTTGTTATTCCTTTTCTGCGAAACACTGAAATAGGCAAAAAACAGCAATTTGCACTGGGCCTTGGGTTAGTAGGTTAGTCCCAAAAATAATATAAAAGTGTATAATAAAGCCCATTAAACATCCAAAACAGAATATATAATAGCATGGAACAATCAAAAATTATAGATACGTTGGAGACGTATCAGTATGCTTGAAGTATTATTATTTTTATGTCAATATTAAACTTTTGGCTTGAATCTTATGGATCTGAATATTCATGCCACAATAAATAGAATCACATTGATAATTATGTTTGGTAGCATTCCACATCAAAATTTCTGTTTTTATCATTTACCTACTCGAGGATGAGCAAAATTAAGCTTGGGGATGCTTTATACATCTCCAACGTATCAATAATTTTTGATTGTTCCATGCTATTATATTATCTATTTTGGATGTTTAATGGGCTTTAATATACACTTTTATATGATTTTTGGGGCTAAACTATTAACCCGGAGCCTAATGCCAGTTTTTGTTTTTTCCTTGTTTTTGAGTACCGCAGAAAAGGAATACCAAACGGAGTCCAATTGACCTGAAACTCCACGGAGATTGTTTTTGGACCGGAAGAAGCCCATGGAGTACCGTAGATGGACCAGAAGAGTCCCAAGGCCACCACGTGGGTGGGGGCGCCCTACCCCCTGGGCGCGCCCCCTATCTCGTGGCCGCCTCGGGGACCCCCTGACTTGTTCCCGACTCCAACACCTCTTATATATACCCAAACTTCCAGAACATAACCTAGATCGGGAGTTCCGCCGCCGCAAGCCTCTGTAGCCACCAAAAACAAACCAGGACCCTGTTCCGGCACCCTGTCGGAGGGGGGATCCCTCACCGGTGGCCATCTTCATCATCCTGGCACTCTCCATGACGAGGAGGGAGTAGTTCACCTCGGGGCTGAGGGTATGTACCAGTAGCTATGTGTTTGATCTCTCTCTCGTGTTCTTGAGATGGCACGATCTTGATGTATCGCGAGCTTTGCTATTATAGTTGGATCTTATGATGCTTCGCCCCCTCTACTCTCTTGTAATGGATTGAGTTTTCCCTTTGAAGTTATCTTATCGCATTGAGTCTTTAAGGATTTGAGAACACTTGATGTATGTCTTGCATGTGCTTATCTGTGGTGACAATGGTATATTCACGTGATCTACTTGATGTATGTTTTGGTGATCAACTTGCGGGTTCAGTGACCTTGTGAACTTATGCATAGGGTTTGGCACACGTTTTCGTCTTGACTCTCCGGTAGAAACTTTGGGGCACTCTTTGAAGTTCTTTGTGTTGTTTGAATAGATGAATCTGAGATTGTGTGACGCATGTTGTATAATCATGCCCACGGATACTTGAGGTGACAATGGAGTATCTAGGTGACATTAGGCTTTTGGTTGATGTGTGTCTTAAGGTGTTATTCTAGTACGAACTCTTGAACAGATCGATCAGAAAGAATAACTTTGAGGTGGTTTCGTACCCTACCATAATCTCTTCATTTGTTCTCCGATATTAGTGACTTTGGAGTGACTCTTTGTTGCATGTTGAGGGATAGTTATATGATCCAGTTACGTTATTATTGTTGAGAGAACTTGCACTAGTGAAAGTATGAACCCTATGCCTTGTTTCAAAGCACTGCAATACCGTTTGTGCTCACTTTTATCATTAGTTACCTTGCTGTTTTTATATTTTCAGATTACAAAAACCTATATCTGCCATCCATATTGCACTTGTATTACCATCTCTTCGCCGAACTAGTGTACCTATACTATTTACTATTGTTTTGGGTGTGTTGGGGAAACAAGAGACTCTTTGTTATTGAAGGAAATATGCCCTAGAGGCAATAATAAAGTTGTTATTTATATTTCCTTATATCATGATAAATGTTTATTATTCATGCTAGAATTGTATTAGCCGGAAACTTAGTACATGTGTGAATACATAGACAAAACAGAGTGTCCCTAGTATGCCTCTACTAGACTAGCTCATTGATCAAAGATGGTTATGTTTCCTAACCATAGACATGAGTTGTCATTTGATCAACGGGATCACATCATTAGGAGAATGATGTGATGGACAAGACCCATCCGTTAGCTTAGCACTATGATCGTTTAGTTTTACTACTATTGCTTTCTTCATGACTTATACATGTTCCTATGACTATGAGATTATGCAACTCCCGAATACCGTAGGAACACCTTGTGTGCTATCAAACGTCACAACGTAACTGGGTGATCATAAAGATGCTCTACAGGTGTCTCTAAAAGTGTTCGTGGTGTTGCCATAGATCAAGACTAGGATTTGTCACTCCGAGTGTCGGAGAGGTATCTCTGGGCCCTCTCGGTAATGCACATCATAATAAGCCTTGCAAGCAAAAGACTAATGAGTTAGTCACGAGATGATGTATTACGGAATGAGTAAAGAGACTTGCCGGTAACGAGATTGAACTAGGTATAGAGATACCGACGATCGAATCTCGGACAAGTAACATACCAATGACAAAAGGAACAACGTATGTTGTTATGCGGTTTGACCGATAAAGATCTTCGTAGAATATGTAGGAGCCAATATGAGCATCCAGGTTCCGCTATTGGTTATTGACCGAAGATGAGTCTCGGTCATGTCTACATAGTTCTCGAACCCGTTGGGTCCGCACGCTTAACGTTTGATGACGATCGGTATTATGAGTTTATGAGTTTTGATGTACCGAAGGAGTTCGGAGTCCCGGATGAGACCGGGGACATGACGAGGAGTCTCGAAATGGTCGAGACGTAAAGATCGATATATTGGACGACTATATTCGGACATCGTAAAGGTTCCGAGTGATTCGGGTATTTTTCGGAGTATATGTGCCTTATTGGGCCATACGGAATAGAGGAGAAAGGCCAAAAGGAAGGAGGCGCCCCCCCCCTCTCGTCCGAATTGGACAAGGGGTGCAGCCCCCTTTTCCTTCTCCCTCTCCACCTCTTTCCTTCTCTCCTACTCCGGAAAGGAAAGGGGGATCCTACTAGGACTTGGGAGTCCTAGTAGGACTCCCCACACTTGGCGCGCCCCCTCTAGGGCCGGCCTCTCCCTTGCTCCTTTATATACGGGGGCATGGGGCACCCTAGAACACACAAGTTGAATTGTTTTAGCCGTGTGCGGTGCCCCTCTCCATAGAAACACACATCGGTCATACCGTTGCAGTGCTTAGGCGAAGCCCTGCGCCGGTAGATACATCATATCTGTCACCACACCGTCGTGCTGGCGAAACTCTCCCGTGAAGATCAACTGGATCAAGAGCTCGTGGGATGTCATCAAGCTGAACGTGTGCTGAACGCGGAGGTGTCGTACGTTCGGTGCTTGATCGGTTGGATCGCGAAGAAGTTCGACTACATCAACCGCGTCACTAGACGCTTCCGCTTCCGGTCTACGAGGGTACGTAGACACACTCTCCCCCTCGTTTCTATGCATCTAGTAGATAGATCTTGCGTGATCGTAGGAAAATTTTGAAAATACTATGTTCCCCAACAGTGGCATCATGAGCCAGGTCTATGCGTAGATGATCTGCACGAGTAGAACACAATGAGTTGTGGGCGATACTAGTCATACTGCTTACCAGCATGTCATACTTTGCTTCAGCGGTATTGTGAGATGAAGCGGCCCGGACCGACATTACGCGTACGCTTACGCGAGACTGGTTTCACCGTTATGAGCACTCGTTGCTTAAAGGTGACTGGCGGGTGTCTGTCTCTCTCACTTTAGCTGAATCAAGTGTGGCTACGCCCGGTCCTTGTGAAGGTTAAAACAACACATACTTGACGAAACATCGTTGTGGTTTCTGTATGCGTAGGTAAGAACGGTTCTTGCTAAGCCCGTAGCAGCCACGTAAAACTTGCAACAACAAAGTAGAGGACGTCTAACTTGTTTTTGCAAGGCATGTTGTGATGTGATATGGTCAAGACATGATGAGATATACGGTTTTGTATGAGATGATCATGTTTTGTAAAGTTATCGGCAACTGGCAGGAGCCATATGGTTGTCGCTTTATTGTATGAAATGCAATCGCCATGTAATTGCTTTACTTTATCACTAAGCGGTAGCGATAGTCGTAGAAGCAATAGTTGGCGAGACGACAACGATGCTACGATGGAGATCAAGGTGTCGCGCCGGTGACGAAGGTGATCATGACGGTGCTTTGGAGATGGAGATCAAAAGCACAAGATGATGATGGCCATATCATGTCACATATTTTGATTGCATGTGATGTTTATCGTATTATGCTTCTTATTTTGCTTAGAACGACGGTAGCATTATAAGATGATCCCTTACAAAATTTCAAGATACAAGTGTTCTCCCTGAGTATGCACCGTTGTGAAAGTTCTTCGTGCCGAGACACCACGTGATGATCGGGTGTGATAAGCTCTACGTTCAAATACAACGGGTGTAAGCCAGTTTTGCACACGCAGAATACTCGGGTTAAACTTGACGAGCCTAGCATATGCAGATATGGCCTCGGAACACTAGAGACCGAAAGGTCGAGCGTGAATCATATAGTAGATATGATCAACATAAGATGTTCACCATTGAAACTACTCCATCTCACGTGATGATCGGACATGGTTTAGTTGATTTGGATCACGTGATCATTTAGATGACTAGAGGGATGTCTATCTAAGTGGGAGTTCTTAAGTAATATGATTAAATTGAACTTTAATTTATCATGAACTTAGTCCTGGTAGTATTAGCATATCTATGTTGTAGATCAATAGCTCGCGATGTTGCTCCACGTTTATTTTTGTATATGTTCCTAGAGAAAACTAAGTTGAAAGATGTTAGTAGCAATGATGCGGAATTGTTCCATGATCTGAGGATTATCCTCATTGCTGCACAGAAGAATTATGTCCTTGATGCACCGCTAGGTGACAGACCTATTGCAGGAGCAGATGCAGACGTTATGAACGTTTTGAAAAAAGCTCGGTATGATGACTACTTGATAGTTTAAGTGCACCATGCTTTACGGCTTAGAACCGGGACTTCAAAAATGTTTTGAACGCCACGGAGCATATAAGATGTTCCAAGAGTTAAAATTAGTATTTCATACTCATGCCCGTGTCGAGAGGTATGAGACCTATGATAGTACTTTGCCTACAAGATGGAGGAGAATAGCTCAACCAGTGAGCATATGCTCAGATTGTCTGGGTACTACAATTGCTTAAATCAAGTGGGAGTTAATCTTCCAGATAAGATAGTAATTAACAAAGTTCTCTAGACACTATCACCAAGTTAGTAGAACTTTGTGATGAACTATAATATGCAAGGGATGACGAAAGCAATTCCCGAGCTCTTCGCGATGCTGAAATCAGCGAAGGTAGAAATCAAGAAACAACATCAAGTGTTGATGGTTAACGAGACCACTTTTTTCAAGTAAGGGCAAAAGGATAGAAAGGGAACTTCAAGAAGAATGACAAGCAAGTTGTCACTCCCGTGAAGAAACCCAAAGCTAAACTCAAGCCTGAAACTAAGTGCTTCTACTGCAAAGGAAATGGTCACTAGAAGTGGAACTGCCCTAGATACTTGGTGGATAAGAAGGATGGCAAAGTGAACAAAGGTATATTTGATATACAGATTATTGATGTGTACTTTACTAGTGTCCATAGCAACCCCTGGGTATTTGATACCAGTTCAGTTGCTAAAATTAGTAACTCGGAACGGGAGTTGCAGAATGAACAGAGACTAGTTAAAGGTGAAGTGATGATGTGTGTTGAAAGTGGTTCCAAGATTGATATGATCATCATCGCACACTCCCCATACTTTCGGGATTAGTGTAGAACCTAAGTAAATGTTATTTGGCATTTGTGTTGAGCATGAATATGATTTGATCATGTTTGTTGCAAAACGGTTATTCATTTAAAGTTATAGAATAATTGTTATTCTGTTTACATGAATAAAGCCTTCCATGGTCATACACCCAATGAAAATAGTTTGTTGGATCTCGATCGTAGTGATACACATATTCATAATATTGAAGCCAAAAGATGCAAGGTTAATAATGATAGTGCAACTTATTTGTGGCACTGCCGTTTAGGTCATATTGGTGTAAAGCGCATGAAGAAACTCCATAGTGATGGACTTTTGGAATCACTTGATTATGAATCACTTGATGCTTGCGAACCATGCCTCATAGGCAAGATGACCAAAACTCCGTTCTCCGGAACTGTGGAGCGAGCAACAGATTTGTTGGAAATCATACATGCTGATGTATGCAGACCAATGAGTGTTGAAGCTCGCGGCGGGTATCGTTATTTTCTGACCTTCACTGATGATTTGAGCAGATATGGGTATATCTACTTAATGAAGCACAAGTCTGAAACGTTTGAAAAGTTCAAAGAATTTCAGAGTGAAGTGGAGAATCATCGTAACAAGAAAATAAGAGTTTCTACAATATGATCGTAGAGGTAAAATATTTGAGTTAGCGAATTTGGCCTTTAGTAAAAACAATGTGAAATAGTTTCACTACTCACGCCACCTGGAACACCACAGTGTAATGGTGTGTCCGAACGTCATAACCATACTTTATTAGATATGGTGCGATCGATGATGTCTCTTATCGATCTACCACTATCCCTTTTGGGGTTATGCATTAGAGACAACTACATTCACGTTAAATAGGGCACCATCTAAATCCGTGGAGATGACACCGTATGAATTGTGGTTTGACGAGAAACCTAAGCTGTCATTTCTTTAAGTTTGGGACTGCGATGCTTATGTGAAAAAGTTTCAACATGATAAGCTCGAACCCAAATCGGAGAAGTAAATCTTCATAGGATACCCAAAAGAAACTGTTGGGTACACCTTCTATCACAGATCTGAAGGCAAGGTCTTTGTTGCTAAGAGTGGATCCTTTCTAGAGAAGGAGTTTCTCTCGAAAGAAGTGAGTGGGAGGAAAGTAGAACTTGATGAGGTAATTGTACCTTCTCCCGAATTGGAAAGTGGAACATCACAGAAACTAGTTCCAGTGATTCCTACACCAATTAGTGAGGAAGCTAATGATGATGATCATGAAACTTCAGATCAAGTTTCTGCTGAACTTCGTAGATCAACCAGAGTTCGTTCCGCATCAGAGTGGTACGGCAACCCAGTTCTGGAAGTCATGTTACTGGACCATGATGAACCTACGAACTATGAGGAAGCGATGATGAGCCCAGATTCCGCAAAATGGCTTGAGGCCATGAAATCTGAGATGGGATCCATGTATGAGAACAAAGTGTGGACTTTGGTTGACTTGCCCGATGATCGGCAAGCCATCGAAAATAAATGGATCTTCAAGAGGAAGACTAACGCTGACGGTAATGTTACTGTTTACAAAGCTCGACTTGTTGCAAAAGTTTTTCAACAAGTTCAAGGAGTTTACTACGATGAGACTTTCTCACCCGTAGCGATGCTTAAGTCTGTCCGAATCATGTTAGCAATTGCCGCATTTTATGAAATCTGGCAAATGGATAACAAAACTGCATTCTTTAATGGATTTATTAAAGAAGACTTGTATATGATGCAACCAGAAGGTTTTGTCAATCCTAAAGGTGCTAACAAAATGTGCAAGCTCCAGCGATCCATCTATGGACTGGTGCAAGCATCTCGGAGTTGGAATATACGCTTTGATAAGTTGATCAAAGCATATAGATTTATATAGACTTGCGGTGAAGCCTGTATTTACAAGAAGTGAGTGGGAGCACTACAACCTTTCTGATAAGTATATGTGAATGACATATTGTCGGTCGGAAATGATGTAGAATTTTCTGGAAAGCATAAAGGAGTGTTTGAAAGGAGTTTTTCAAAGAAAGACCTTGGTGAAGCTGCTTACATATTGGGCATCAAGATCTATAGAGATAGATCAAGACGCTTGATAAGACTTTTGATGAGTACATACCTTGATAAGATTTTGAAGTAGTTCAAAATGGATCAGTCAAAGAAGGAGTTCTTGCCTGACTTGTAAGGTGTGAAGTTGAGTAAGACTCAAAGCTAGACCACGGTAGAAAAATATAGAGAGAATGAAAGTCATTCCCTATGCCTCGGCCATAGGTTCTATAAAATATGACATGTTGTGTACCAAACATGTTGTGTACCTTGCCATGAGTTTGTCAAGGGGGTACAATAGTGATCCAGGAGTAGATCACTGTACAACGGTCAAAATTATCCTTAGTAACTAGATGACTAAGGAAATGTTTCTCGATTATGGAGGTGATAAAGAGTTTGTCGTAAAGGGTTACGCCGATGCAAGCTTTGACACTAAATCCAGATGACTCTAAGTATCAATCTGGATGCGTATTGAAAGTGGGAGCAATTAGCTAGAGTAGCTCTATGAAGAGCATTGTTGACATAGAAATTTGCGAAATACATACGGATCTGAATGTGACAGACCCATTGACTAAACTTCTCTCACAAGCAAAACATGATCACACCTTATTACTCTTGGGTATTAATCACATAGCAATGTGAACTAGATTATTGCCTCTAGTAAACCCTTTGGGTGTTGGTCACATGGCGATGTGAACTATGGGTGTTATTCACATAACGATGTGAACTATCGGTATTAAATCACATGGCGATGTGAGCTAGATTATTGACTCTAGTGCAAGTGGGAGACTGAAGGAAATATGCCCTATAGGCAATAATAAAGTTGTTATTTATATTTCCTTATATCATGATAAATGTTTATTATTCATGCTAGAATTGTATTAACCAGAAACTTAGTACATGTGTGAATACATAGACAAAACAGAGTGTCCCTAGTATGCCTCTACTAGACTAGCTCATTGATCAAGGATGGTTATGTTTCCTAACCATAGACATGAGTTGTCATTTGATCAACGGGATCACATCATTAGGAGAATGATGTGATGAACAAGACCCATCCGTTAGCTTAGCACTATGATCGTTTAGTTTTACTGCTATTGCTTTCTTCATGACTTATACGTGTTCTCATGACTATGAGATTATGCAACTCCCGAATACCGTAGAACACCTTGTGTGCTATCAAACGTCACAACGTAACTGGGTGATCATAAAGATGCTCTACAGGTGTCTCCGAAAGTGTTCGTGGTGTTGGCATAAATCAAGACTAGGATTTGTCACTCCGAGTGTCGGAGAGGTATCTCTGGGCCCTCTCGGTAATGCACATCATAATAAGCCTTGCAAGCAAAAGACTAATGAGTTAGTCACGAGATGATGTATTACGGAACGAGTAAAGAGACTTGTCGGTAATGACATTGAACTAGGTATAGAGATACCGACGATCGAATCTCGGGCAAGTAACATACCGATGACAAAAGGAACAACGTATGTTGTTATGCGGTTTGACCGATAAAGATCTTCGTAGAATATGTAGGAGCCAATATGAGCATCCAGGTTCCGCTATTGGTTATTGATCGGAGATGAGTCTCGGTCATGTCTACATAGTTCTCGAACCCGTAGGGTCCACACGCTTAACGTTTGATGACGATCGGTATTATGAGTTTATGAGTTTTGATGTACCGAAGGAGTTCAGAGTCCCGGATGAGACCGGGGACATGACGAGGAGTCTCGAAATGGTCGAGACGTAAAGATCGATATATTGGACGACTATATTCGGACGTCGGAAAGGTTCCGAGTGATTCGGGTATTTTTTGGAGTATATGGGCCTTATTGGGCCATACGGGAATAGAGGAGAAAGGCCAAAAGGAAGGAGGCGCGTGCCCCCCCTCTGGTCCGAATTGGACAAGGGGTGCAGCCCCCTTTTCCTTCTCCCTCTCCACCTGTTTCCTTCTCTCCTACTCCGGAAAGGAAAGGGGAATCCTACTAGGACTTGGGAGTCCTAGTAGGACTGCCCACACTTGGCGCGCCCCCTCTAGGGCCGGCCTCTCCCTTGCTCCTTTATATACGGGGGCAGGGGGCACCATAGAACACACAAGTTGAATTGTTTTAGCCGTGTGCGGTGCCCCTCTCCACAGAAACACACCTCGGTCATATCGTTGCAGTGCTTAGGCGAAGCCCTGCGCCGGTAGATACATCATATCTGTCGCCACGCCGTCGTGCTGGCGAAACTCTCCCGTGAAGCTCAACTGGATCAAGAGCTAGTGGGAAGTCATCAAGCTGAACGTGTGCTGAACGCGGAGGTGCCGTACGTTCGGTACTTGATCGGTTGGATCGCGAAGAAGTTCGACTACATCAACCGCGTCACTAGACAGTTCCGCTTCCGGTCTACGAGGGTACGTAGACACACTCTCCCCCTCGTTGGTATGCATCTAGTAGATAGATCTTGCGTGATCGTAGGAAAATTTTGAAAATACTACGTTCCCCAAAAATTATTTGGTTGAAGGGTTATTTGAGAGAGACCATCTTCATCCTACGCCTCCCACGGATTGATAAACCTTAGGTCATCCACTTGAAGGAAATTTGCTACTATTGTACAAACCTCTGCACTTGGAGGCCCAACAACGTCTACAAGAAGAAGGTTGCGTAGTAGACATCATGGGTTCAACCTCAGGAAATGGGTATGGCTATCCACTTGGGGTGGCAGTGATGGGTTGTTGTTGTTGTTGTTGTTGTTGTTGTTGTTGTTGTTGTTGTTGTTGTTGTTGTTGTTGTTGTTGTTGTTTTGATTCTGGTTCTGGTTCTGGATGAGCGTCTGTATAAGAGCATTCTGCTGCTGGATCAACTAGGTAAGTTCCGGTGGAAAGTTGGATCCCGGATCACGTCTCAGAGGCATCTTATGGGTTTAGAGTGGATGAGAAGTTACAATAGAATGAGGGCCTAACCAGTAAACTCACACTACCCATATGCACATGATAGCGGCAGAACTTCAAATCACTCCAATTCAATTTCAATCAAACGGGTTCACGCGAATAGTCAAACCTAAGGTAAGTCATGTCACAAGATTTGACAAGGTCTCACAAATGAATAAAACTAATCGGATGATGAAATCGAATTCCTAAACTCTCATGGTGGTATATGTTGGGGATCGTTGCAGAAATTCAAAAAAATTCTACGCATCACCAAGATCTATCTATGGAGTTACTAGCAACGAGAGGGGAGTGCATATTCATACCTTTGTAGATCGCGATGTGGAAGCGTTGCAAGAACGCGGTCGGTGGAGTCGTACACGAAGCGATTCAGATCGCGGCCGAATCTGATCTAAGCATCGAACAACTATGCCTCCGTGTTCAACACACATGCAGCCCGATGACGTCTCCCGCGCCTTGATCCAGCAAGGAGAGAGGGAGAGGTTGGGGAAGACTCCGTCTAGCAGCAGCACGACGGTGTGGTGGTGATGGAGGAGCGTGGAACTCCGGCAGGGCTTCGCCAAGCTTCACCGGAGAAGAGGAGGAGTTGGGAGGGGGAGGGCTGCGCCGGGCTATGGGGTGCGGCTGCCCTCCCACCTCCTCTCTTTATATAGGGGCAAGGGAGAGGGGGGTTGGCACCCTCAGATCCAATCTGAGGGGGGGTGGCGGCCAAGGGGAGGACTTGCCCCCCAAGCAAGGTGGAGGCGGCCCCACCCCCTAGGGTTTCCCAACCCTAGGCGCCTTGGGCCCGTGGGGGGCGCGCCAGCCCACCAGGGGCTGGTTCCCCTTCTTACTTAGTCCACTTGGCCCACCGGGGTAGGTGGCCCCACCTGGTGGACCCCCGGACACCTTCCGGTGGTCCCGGTACTATACCTGTGACCCCCAAAATCACTCCGGTGACCAAAACAGGACTTCCCATATATAAATCCTTACCTCCGGACCATTCCAGAACTCCTCGTGACGTCTGGGATCTCATCCGGGACTCCGAACAACATTCGGTAACCACGTACATACATTCCCTATAACCCTAGCGTCATCGAACCTTAAGTGTGTAGACCCTACGGGTTCGAGAACCATGCAGACATGACCGAGACATCTCTCCGGCCAATAACCAACAGCGGGATCTGGATACCCATGTTGGCTCCCACATGTTCCACGATGATCTTATCGGATGAACCACGATGTCAAGGATCCAATCAATCCCGTATGCAATTCCCTTTGTCTATAGGTATAGTACTTGCCCGAGATTCGATCGTCGGTATCCCGATACCTTGTTCAATCTCGTTACCGGCAAGTCTCTTTACTCGTTCCATAACACATCATCCCGTGACCAACTCCTTATTCACATAGAGCTCATTACAATGATGTCTTACCGAGTGGGCCCAGAGATACCTCTCCGTCAAGTGTTGATGGTTAACAAGACCACTAGTTTCAAGAAAAAGGGCAAGGGAAAGAAGGGGAACTTCAAGAAGAATAGCAATACAGTTGCTACTCCCACGAAGAAACCCAAGTCTGGAGCCAAGCCTGAAACTGAGTGCTTCTACTGCAAGGGGACTGGACACTGGAAGCGGAATAGCCCCAAGTATTTGGCGGATAAGAAGGATGGCAAGGTGAACAAAGGTATATGTGATATACATGTTATTGATGTGTACCTTACTAATGCTCATTGTAGTACCTGGGTATTTGATACCGATTCGGTTGCTAATATTTGTAACTCGAAACAGGGACTACGGATTAAACGAAGATTGGCTAAGGACGAGGTGACGATGCGCGTGGGAAATGGTTCCAAAGTCGATGTGATCGCCGTCGGCACGCTACCTCTACATCTACCTTCGAGATTAGTTTTAGACTTGAATAATTGTTATTTGGTGCCAGCGTTAAGCATGAACATTATATCGGGATCTTGTTTGTTGCGAGACGGTCATTCATTTAACTCAGAGAATAATGGTTGTTCTATTTTTATGAATAATATCTTTTATGGTCATGCACCCTTGAAGAGTGGTCTATTCTTGTTGGATCTCGATTGTAGTGATACACATATTCATAATATTGAAGCCAAAAGATGCAAGGTTAATAATGATAGTGCAACCTATTTGTGGCACTGCCGTTTAGGTCATATTGGTGTAAAGCACATGAAGAAACTCCATAGTGATGGACTTTTGGAATCACTTGATTATGAATCACTTGGTGCTTGCGAACCATGCCTCATGGGCAAGATGACTAAAACTCCGTTCTCCGGAACTATGGAGCGAGCAATAGATTTGTTGGAAATCATACATACTGATGTATGCGGACTAATGAGTGTTGAAGCTCGCGGCGGGTATCGTTATTTTCTGACCTTCACTGATGATTTGAGCAGATATGGGTATATCTACTTAATGAAGCACAAGTCTGAAACATTTGAAAAGTTCAAAGAATTTCATAGTGAAGTAGAGAATCATCATAACAAGAAAATAAAGTTTCTGTGATCTGATCGTGGAGGTGAATATTTGAGTTACGAGTTTGGTCTTCATTTGAAACAATGTGGAATAGTTTCACAACTCACTCCACCCGGAACACCACAGCGTAATGGTGTGTCCGAACGTCGTAACTGTACTTTATTGGATATGGTGTGATCTATGATGTCTCTTACCGATTTACCACTATCGTTTTGGGGTTATGCTTTAGAGACTGTTGCATTCACGTTAAATAGGGCACCATCTAAATCCGTTGAGACGACGCCTTATGAACTATGGTTTGGCAAGAAACCAAAATTGTCGTTTCTTAAAGTTTGGGGCTTCGATGCTTATGTGAAAAGCTTCAACCTGATAAGCTCGACCCAAGTCGGAGAAATGTGTCTTCATAGGATACCCAAAAGAGACTGTTGGGTACACCTTCTATCACAGATCCGAAGGCAATATATTCGTTGTTAAGAATGGATCCTTTCTAGAGAAGGAGTTTCTCTCGAAAGAAGTGAGTGGGAGGAAAGTAGAACTTGATGAGGTAATTGTACCTTCTCCCGAATTGGAAAATAGAACATCACAGAAACTACTTCCAGTGATTCCTACACCAATTAGTGAGGAAGCTAATGATGATGATCATGAAACTTCAGATCAAGTTTCTGCTGAACGTCGTAGATCAACCAGAGTACGTTCCGCACCAGAGTGGTACAGTAACCCAGTTCTGGAAGTCATGTTACTAGACCATGATGAACCTACGAACCATGAGGAAGCGATGATGAGCCAAGATTCCTCAAAATGGCTTGAGGCCATGAAATCTGAGATGGGATCCATGTATGAGAACAAAGTGTGGACTTTGGTTGACTTGCCCGATGATCGACAAGCCATCGAAAATAAATGGATCTTCAAGAGGAAGACCGACACAGACGGTAATGTTAATGTTTACAAAGCTTGACTTGTTGCGAAAGGGTTTCGACAAGTTCAAGGGGTTGACTACGATGAGACTTTCTCACCTATAGTGATGCTTAAGTCTGTCCGAATCATGTTTGCAATTGCCGCATTTTATGATTATGAAATCTGGCAAATGGATGTCAAAACTGCATTCCTGAATGGATATCTCAAAGAAGAGTTGTATATGATGCAACCAGAAGGTTTTGTCGATCCAAAAGGAGCTAACAAAGTATGCAAGCTCTAGCGATCCATCTATGGACTGGTGCAAGCATCTCGGAGGTGATCAAAGCATATGGTTTTATACAGACTTTTGGAGAAGCCTGTATTTACAAGAAAGTGAGTGGGAGCTCTGTAGCATTTTTGATATTATATGTGGATGACATATTGTTGATTGGAAATGATATAGAATTTCTGGATAGCATAAAAGGATACTTGAATAAGAGTTTTTCAATGAAAGACCTCGGTGAAGCTACTTACATATTAGGCATCAAGATCTATAGAGATAGATCAAGACGCTTAATTGGACTTTCACAAAGCACATACCTTGATAAAGTTTTGAAAACATTCAAAATGGATCAGTCAAAGAAAGGGTTCTTGCCTGTGTTACAAGGTGTGAAGTTGAGTAAGACTCAATGCCCGACCACTGCAGAAGATAGAGAGAAAATGAAAGTCATTCCCTATGCCTCAGCCATAGGATCTATCATGTATGCAATGTTGTGTACCAGACCTGATGTGTGCCTTGCTATAAGTCTAGCAGGGAGGTACCAAAGTAATCCAGGAGTGGATCATAGGACAGCGGTCAAGAACATCCTGAAATACCTAAAAAGGACAAAGGATATGTTTCTCGTGTATGAAGGTGACAAAGAGCTCGTCGTAAACGGTTACGTCGATTCCAGCTTTGACACTGATCCGGATGACTCTAAGTCACAAACCGAATATGTATTTTTATTGAACGGTGGAGCTGTGAGTTGGTGCATTTCCAAGAAGAGCGTTGTGGTGGGATCTACGTGTGAAGCGGAATACATAGCTGCTTCGGAAGCAGCAAATGAAGGAGTCTGGATGAAGGAGTTCATATCCGATCTAGGTGTAATACCTAGTGCATCCGCTCCAATGAAAATCTTTCGTGACAACACTGGAGCAATAGCCTTGGCGAAGGAATCCAGGTTTCACAAGAGAACAAAGCACATCAAAAGACGCTTCAATTCCATCCGCGATCTAGTCAAGGAGGGAGACATAGAGATTTGCAAGATACATACGGATCTGAACGTTGTAGACCCGTTGACTAAGCCTCTTCCGCGGGCAAAACATGATCAGCACCAGGACTCCATGGGTGTTAGGATCATTACTTTGTAATCTAGATTATTGACTCTAGTTCAAGTGGGAGAGTGAAGGAAATATGCCCTAGAGGCAATAATAAAGATGTTATTTGTATTTCCTTATATCATGATAAATGTCTTTTATTCATGCTAGAATTGTATTAACCGGAAACTTAGTACATGTGTGAATACATAGAAAAAATAGTATGTTCCTGGTATGCCTCTACTAGACTAGCTCATTGATCAAAGATGGTTATGTTTCCTAGCCATAGACATGAGTTGTCATTTGATCAACGGGATCACATCACTAGGAGAATGATGTGATGGACAAGACCCATCCGTTAGCTTAGCACTATGATCATTTAGTTTTACTGTTATTGCTTTCTTCATGACTTATACATGTTCCTATGACTATGAGATTATGCAACTCCCGAATACCGTAGAACACCTTGTGTGCTATCAAACGTCACAACGTAACTGGGTGATCATAAAGATGCTCTACAAGTGTCTCCGAAAGTGTTCGTGGTGTTGGCATAGATCAAGAATAGGATTTGTCACTCCGAGTGTCGAAGAGGTATCTCTGGGCCCTCTCGGTAATGCACGTCATAATAAGCCTCGCAAGAAAATGACTAATGAGTTAGTCACGAGATGATATATTATGGAACGAGTAAAGAGACTTGCCGGTAACGAGATTGAACTAGGTATAGAGATACCGACGATCGAATCTCGGGCAAGTAACATACCGATGACAAAGGGAACAACGTATGTTGTTATGCAGTTTGACCGATAAAGATCTTCGTAGAATATGTAGGAACCAATATGAGCATCCAGGTTCCGCTATTGGTTATTGACCGGAGATGAGTCTGGGTCATGTCTACATAGTTCTCGAACCCGTATGGTCCGCACGCTTAACGTTTGATGACGATCGGTATTATGAGTTTATGAGTTTTGATGTACCAAAAGGTAGTTCTGAGTCCCGGATGAGATCACGGACATGACGAGGAGTCTCAGAATGTCCGAGACGTAAAGATTGATATATTGGACGTCTATATTCGGACACATGAAGTGTTCCGTAAAGTTTCGGAATTAACCGGAGTACCGGGGGGTTACCGGAACCCCCTGGGGAAGCTATGGGCCTTAATAGGCCATAGGATAAAGAGAGAAGGAGGGCCGGGGCTGGGCCATGCGCCCCCCACCCCTTGGTCCGAATTGGACAAGGAAGGAGGGGGGGTCGGCGCCCCTTTCCTTCTCCTTCTCCCTCTCCTTCCTTCCACCCTTCTCCTTCTTGGTGGACTCCTACTAGGAATAGGATTGAAATCCTATTCCTAGTAGGATTGCCTTTCCTGGCGCGCCATAGAGGGCCGGCCGGCCTCCCCCTTGCTCCTTTATATACGGGGGCAGGGGGGCACCCTAGGACACACAAGTTGATCAGTTGATCTCTCCCAACCGTGTGCGGTGCCCCCCTCCACAGTAACACACCTCGGTCATATCGTTGTAGCGCTTAGGCGAAGCCCTGCGACGGTAACTTCATCATATTCGTCACCACGCCGTCGTGCTGACGAAACTCTCCCGTGAAGCTCAACTGGATCAAGAGCTCGTGGGACGTCATCAAGCTGAACGTGTGCCGAACGCGGAGGTGTCGTACGTTAGGTACTTGATCGGTTGGATCGCGAAGAAGTTCGACTACATCAACCGCGTCACTAGACGCTTCCGCTCCCGGTCTACGAGGGTACGTAGACACACTCTCCTCCTCGTTGCTATGCATCTAGTAGATAGATCTTGCGTGATCGTAGGAAAATTTTAAAATACTACGTTCCCCAACAGTGCGTGTGTGTTTTTTCAAACAGAGAACTAAAGTAGCCCTAAACAAAATCAAAAGAATTAATAAAAATATCACAATAATTTCGAAAATCTTTATACAGCGTGATGAACATTTTGTTCTGCTCAAATAATTTTGAAAATATTTTCCTAATGCAATTAATGCACTTTTTGAAAATAAAATAAATACCAAATGAATTCTAGAAACTCCAAATAATATTCAAATGAAATTTCCAACTCTTTTATATTTTGAGGAAGGCATCTTATCCCCTCTCATTTGTTTTTCTCGAGTGGAAAATATTTGAATATTTGAGAGAAATTCAAAAATGCAATAAAATATGATATGCATTGATGAATCTATTAACATCCAAATTAATAAAAACTGGGATGTTACATTATAATTTAGTTATGTTAATCAAATTACTAATGAACTCCCACTTAAATCAACATCCTCAAGTTGTCTAAGTGGTACATGATGCAAATCGACTAATCCATGTGCGATCATCACGTGAGATGGGGTAGTCATCAATGATGAACATCTTCATGTTCATCATATTAACTATGTGACTCATGTTTTTTGACCTTTCAGTCTCATGTGTTCGGATTTTATAAAGTTTGGATTTTGCCTCTGGAGAAATGTACATCTTTTATGTTTTATTTTTATGATCATTTTGATACATATATATTGTTTATATAAAATGTTTTTCATTTTCTGTGATTGTTTTTTATTTTCTGTCAGTTTTTAAAGGACTTTTTTACAAAAGGTAACCTCAGGGAGCCGGCCAGGCCATCCGGACCAGCGAGCACCCGAGTCGCGGCTAACCGGCCTGCCCCAACAGCGCTGACGCCCGAAGCCCCTCCCCTCGGTCGCCCGATCTCTCTCTTCTCTCTTCTCTCTCGCAGTAACCCGCGGGGCCCGCCCTATCCCTAACCCATTGCCCACGCCGCGCCGTGCCAGTGCACGTCCAAAGCGCACCCATCGCCGCTATATTCCCGGGATCACGCGCCGCCTCGACCTCCTCCTTAAGGAACTTATCCTATAAAGCCCCCTCGCAGTCCTACCTCGACCCCCGTGAAACCCCTTGCAAAACCCTCCCACCGAGTCACACTCACCGTTCCGATCTAGTTCTGCCGCCGCCGTTCACCGTTGTATCGATGTCGCCAGTGGAGCCTCCTCTTGATCCTTCTCTCTGTCATTTTCAATAACTTATGGGTGCGCAACGTTTTGACATGGTTTTGTCTTCTTCTCTCAACCACAACAATGACCCCGAGCATCGCCGAGCCGTCGCTGGAGCTGCAGTTCACCTGGGCGCTGCCGCCATCGCCTCTGCCGTCTCCGCCGACCCCGAGCTCCACAAAGGCCACCCCGACCTCCTCTCGCTCCGCTGCATCCGCCCGACCACTTTGCCGACGTCCCCGACCGCTGGAACGTCACCACCCTCGACGCCCGAGCCGCCGCCATCCATCGTCTCTGGCCACACCTCTGTAAGCCAGCGCCCCCCTCTCCATCGTCCGATCCTAAACCGATGGCTTAGATTAGATGGATGAAGAGTTAGGTTTATTTCTATTAGATCAGTTTTTATTTACGGGATTTATGGTTTAGGTCTAATCGTTTAGCCGGTCGATTTTTCTTTTATCATACGCACAAGTTTAGTTAAATAACGACTGAGCACAATATAGCTACAGATCGCCCACCGCTTAGCCCAATAGAAGCCTGACACGTAGCTAGTGTTTGTTTTGTTTTTTTAGTATTTTTGTTTCTGTTTTAAAAACAGAAAAAGTTCCAATTTTAGTTTTTAAATATCTCCTAGGTTATTTAATATTTTATTTTGATTCTTTTTGTTCCATATTGAAAATTTCTTTAAAGTTTCTGTAGATATCAAATTCGACCACGTTTTAAATTTTTAAAATTGATTTATATGAATTTTGTTCAGATTGCTATTTTTTTCAATATCTTGAGATAGGATTTATATTTTTTTAGTGATTCCTTTTGCTACTGGTTTCTTATGACTTTGCCTACCAGTAGGTGTAATTTGGTGAATTTTAGAATTAACTAAAATGAGTTTATAACGAAAACAGTATTGTTTTGTTTTTATACCTTTTGTGTTATTTTCTTTTGTTTTAAATTGCTTTAAATTATTTTCTTTTTGATCTTTTTGACATGTTCAGATTAGTTTGTGTAGTGTTAACAGTAGCAATTTTATTTATAGGAAAACATATTTTAGTAGTTTATTTTCTTTTTGTTTGCTAGGAAAACTGTTTTAAGCATATTAGGAGTTTCATAAAAGGTTTTAAAGTAATTATTTTTGCATAAAATTTTATTCGTGTTTTCCTTTCTTTTATTTAGAAAAAACTTATTTTTGTTCTGTTAAAGAAATTTTTAGTAATAGAAAACTATTTTATAACTTGTTTCACCTGTAGGGAAGTTTTTGCATTGTGTTTTATGACTTCTTTGGTTTTATTGTTGGTTTTCTTTGTGTGTGTGTGTGTGTGTTAATGATTGTGTTGTAATTAGTATTACTTGATGTTGTAAGGTTATTTGTATGATGGTGTGCTTATTTGTGTATTGTTTGTTTCGATAGAATTCCTGGAGTGCGAGGCTTGCTATCACAAGTCGTTAGCGTTCGAAGATCGTCAGCAAGGCAAGTCTTTGATCATGAATTTTTATTACCTATGTTTTATTGCATCAGTTGATATCCTCCCCACCATGCGTGCAGTAGGAGAATTTTAAGTTATGTTCTTGAGTAGTATCATGTGGTAGGTTGAACCAATTCCCCATGTTAACAATGCCCCGGACGCTGTAGTTAATTGCTATGCTTCGTAGACGGGGTTGGTTGAGTGATTCACATGGGAGATGTGAGAGGCAATATGAAGACAACCTCAAGACTTTAAGATGCTCAAGATGGACTTCAAATTCATTACTGGGTGGAGTACAGATGGAAGGGCACTCTGGAGTACCCAGTGGTTGACCCAGGGATGCATGGAGAAGCGCCATGACATCTTGCAGAAAGCTTCACCCAGCCATGAAGATATGCACCTTGATCGGAAGCTTGCATGTGCAGCCGCAAGTCACTATGGGCTCTGGCTGGGGCGACCTAGGCGTGACTCTGGACGGACGGTGCCAGCAGATGTAGAAGAATGGTAGGAAATGGATGGGCGCCGGCAGTGGCCCAGAGGAACTCTACGGAAGACACTGTTTTGTTCATCCCGTCCTCAAACACCAAGCAGTGCGAGGATATAGAGGAGGGAATGATTCTTGCAGGTACAGTGCACAATACTCTAAAGAGTGGAATCTAACCGATTAGCCATGTCCCCGGTTACGTACAAATGAGCCTCTGGAATTGGAGTTATTCAAAAATCTCAACACCAAACATAATTAATTAATTATTGGGTTATTAATGATTTTGGGTATGAGACACTAGTTGGCAAAACCATCTCAATAACAACAAATGTTTTGTAGTAAATGCAAGCAAGTCCTTTTGTTGTATGAAAAAATTGGCTTTTCGCAAAAAACTTAAACTTAGAGCCCCACATCCAAAATTGCATATAGTGATAGCATTTTATTGTTATTCTCTCTCTGACTTGTCAGCATATTCAAAATGTTGACCTACACGACTGCAACATCTCATGTTGTGGAGGATTTTTTCCGACCATGACTGAGGCTACGATCTAGGCTCGGTGATTGCCCTTTGGAGTCGGATGGACTCGCTCATCGTCTACGCTTCCGCATTTATTTTTTTCTCATGAGTTGGCCTTCAGCCGAATTTATTATGATGTAATAAAGACTCTATACGAGAATCATGTAATAAATCAGGTGTACTTGAACTTTGAAATTATCATAAATGTACTGTGTGTGCCAGCATGATCTTGGGATGGTACAGATACACAGAGACTTGACCGATTTCATGTCGGGTCGCTACAGAGAAGCTTAACCCTTAGTTTATGTGTTATTACGTAGGGGGGGCTGATTTGGATCCATATGTTTCATGCTATGGTTAGATTTATCTTAATTCTTTTTTCGTAGTTGCGGATGCTTGCGAGAGGGAGTAATCATAAGTGGGAGACTTGTTCAAGTAAGAACAACACCCAAGCATCGGTGCACCCACATATGAAATTATCAAAGTAACGAACGTGAAACAACTAAACATGATGAAAGTGACTAAATGATATTCCCATGTGTCCACGAGAATGCGTTGCTTCATATAAGAGAACGTTTCGACTTGTCAATTACTATAAAAAGGATTGGGCCACCTTGCTACACCTTTGTTACTATTGTTACTTGTTACAGATTATCTTGCTACCAAACTATGTGTTACCGCCATTTTCAGTACTCGCAGAGAATACCTTGCTGAAAAACCGCTTATCATTTCCTTCCGCTCCTTGTTGGGTTCGACACTCTTACTTATAGAAAAGACTAGATTGACCCCCTATACTTGTGGGTCACCAAAAAACCCAAGTGAACTCAATAAATAGATGTATGCTCCCCGGCGACGGGGCGAGAAAAAGGTCGTGATAACCCACAAGTATAGGGGACCGCGACAGTCTTCGAGGGTAGTATTTCACCCAAATTTGTTGATTCGGCATAAGTGGAGCCAAAGAATATTTACGAGCCTTGGCAGTTGAGTTGTCAATTCAACCACACATGGGAAATAGTATCTCTGCAGCAAAGTGTTTAGTAGCACAATAGTTTGATAGATTTGATAGTAGTTGTAATAGTAGCAATAGTATCGGGAACAGGAATAATACGGTTTGTGATGATTGTAACAACAACAGTAGTAGTAAGTTAGCAAAGATCAATATGAGAAAAGCGTAAGCATTGGATCGGCGATGGATATTTGTGGTTGATGACATTCATCATATAACAGTCACATCCTAGAGCGATACGTAGTAGCTCCAATTCATCAAGGTAATGTAGGCATGTACTCCGTATATAGTCACACATGCTTATAATAAGAACTTGCATGACATATTTTTTCCTACCCTTCCGTGGCAGCGGGGTCCAAAGGGAAATTAAGGTCTCCTTTTAAAAGAGAACCGGAACAAAGCATTTACACATGGTGATTACATGAACTCCTTGAATTGCAGTCATCCCCGAAGAGTATCCCATCATTTTGGGGTCTACAGTTCAGAACAATAACAAGTGCATGTAACTTGCAGATAGGATCAAGAACTCAAATATATTCATGAAAGCATAGAGGATTCGGATATAAAATCATGGCACTCAGGCCCTAGTGACAAGCATTAAGCATAACAAAGTCATAACAACATCAATCTCGGAACATAGTGGATATTAGGGATCAAGCCCTAACAAATTGACTCGATTACATGAAAAATCTCATCCAACTCCATCACCGTCCAACAAGCCTACGAAGGAATTACTCACTCCCGGTGGTGAGCATCATGAAATTGTTGATGAAGAAGGATTGATGATGACTACGGCGACGAATCTCCCTCTCCGGAGCCTCGAACGGACTCCAAATTAGCTCCCCCCGATGAAGAACATGAGGTGGCGGCGACTCTTTATCGTAAAACGCGATGAAACTTTCTCTCTGATTTTCTCTCCGTGAGATGGTACTTATGGAGTTGGAGTTAGGGCTAACGGAGGCTCATGGGACCCATGATCTCACACGGCGTGCCCTAGCGGGGCGCCCCTAAGCTTGTGGCTCTCTGGTGGCCCCCCTCTAGTAGCTCTCTTTGCCAATATTTTCTGTATATTCTGGAAATATTCTTCGTAAATTTATAGGCCAATTCGAGAACTTTTATTTCTGCACAGAAATAACACAATGACAATTATGCTGAAGATAACGTTAGTCCGGGTTAGTTTCATTCAAATCATGCAAATTAGAGAATCCAAAACAAAAGTAAAATTGTTTGAAAAAGTAGATATATTTGGGACGGATCACCCTCATCCTCATAAACTCATCAATCCGACAAAGCATGTGTTGTTGCATAAGACACATAGGGCCATGTGCAAATTAATTTTGTAAAATAATACTCATTACGTTTCAAATTAATTGAAGCTCTAGTTTTATACCGAGTTATTTTCTTAAGTTTCACCAAACCAATAGGGAGATATATCAATAGTTAAAACATCAAATTGATTTTGTTATATTCATTATAAAATAGATTTGATGATTTTCTTCGAGTAAAATAGATTCAATGATGTAGGTATTAACACATTTTCCTGTGGACTTAGTCAAATATAGAGACGTTTGACCTATAACAAAGCTATAACTTTGAAATGGAGGGAGTACTTTCTAGTTGCGAACGAAAAAAACAAAGCAATCTAGATCTAAACAAGTCAATGCATATATTTTTTATGTGCATGCAATTTTTTGGACAAAAATGTCAACTTTGCTTCGGTGTAAAAAACCAAGGCCAACATATACTTTTTTCTAGTAAAGATAGGTGTATGTTGCGGTTCTATGTTTTCATTAAGTTTAATATATAGTTTTGTCGGAAAAATGTTTGTGGAGGAAAACACCTATTTATATCCCTCTTAACACAGATTTTTTCGTTGTGGAGGGAAAATTTGACAAGCCATATGAGACTTTATATGTAGGTTTGTTACTCTTGAGTTCGTTGTGTTTTTTATATCAATTTCTTTGTGATTTCATCATTTTCTTTTGTTTCTTTGACCTTTCCTTAAAAACATACTATTCCAAAATAAGTGTCACAGATTTGAATTGGATATAACAATAGCAGTTTTGAATTGGAGTTAGTTCAAAATCGTGACACTTATTATGGATCGAAGGTACCCCCTCCGTCCCACCATAAGAGCATGTACAATGGTTCAATCTTAGGGATGCCACGTAGAATAAATAATGATGTGGATGAGAGAGAAATCATAAGAAAAAACTTGTCTTCTCTTATTTAAGAGAAGACAAGAGATGAATCTCTTAGCACAATATGTCTCATCATATTTTTAGGAATAACTAGTTATTGAAAATAAGGCTAAGAAATGACCCATTGTACACATATTTTTTTGTCATTTATAAATTATATGCAAGACTTAAGATAATACTTTCTCCGTAAACTAATATAAAAGCGTTTAAAATACTAAAATAGTGATCTAAACGCTTTTATATTAGTTTACAGAAGAAGTACTATCTTATCAACCATTGTACATGCTCTGATAGGCTGCAAACGTTTTTTCAGACAATAATAGGCTGCAAACTGAAATAACAACAAATGGAGAGAGAGAGCGTGAAGCCCATCCACCTATGACCCAAAACGGTTTCGGCCCAGTGCATCCATCACCGTCCGACCGCACAAGTTAGGACGGGTGTCCCGATCCAACGTCTGCGCGACATCGGCTCAGTCGATAAAGGCAGCGCCACTCGGGAAGCTTCCGGACTCCACACGAACCTTGATCTCCTCTCCTTCCTCCCCTCGGGCGGCGCCACTCCGATCGATCCTCCCCTTCCGCGGTAAGCTTCGCTCGATTTGCTCGGTAGCTTGGTTGCCTGTGATCATCCGTCTGATATACTTCACCTAATCACCACGATGTATTCCTGATTCCGGATTTCGTATGATCCCCGAGGAAATTTAAGCAGTTTATATTCCAGAATTATTATTGCCGGTCCTGATTGACGATTCCGCTCATGACATAATCTTGATAGAAGATGTAAGTGGATGATGGATTGCGGTCGTAATCGCGTCTCAGATCTGTTGGTTCGTTAGACTCTCTGGATAGGTCTGAAGCAAATTCGCCGCAGCAGCGTTATATAGTGTAGTCGTTGCTCTTAATTTTTGGGTGCCAGTGTTCATGTTCGTTCACGCGCATGATAACTGTGGGGGTAGCCGCTGTTTCATTGTAACCTGTTTGCTTTTCCCTTGGGTTGATTCGAGAAAGTATTCTTGTGATCTCCTAATAGATATACTCCCACGGGCCTGATAGGTTGGTTAATTGTAGGTGTACTTAAAAAGTCCTGTTCGCCCTTTGACCCTGCGGGCCTGATAGCTTTAGTCTTTTAGATGATAGCTTGTGCTCGCTATTGGCTTTTCTATACTTCATTAAGATCAGGCAAAATAGCTGAGATCTGTAATGAACTATCCCTGCGAAGTCATATAAGTTACTTTTAGGAAGGTAATTATATATGAACTTGCAAACTTGTGTTTTAGTGTCATCTTCAGCAATTAATGTGTGCATCAATGTAACTATGTATCATTGATTAAATTTTAAATGAGAAAACATGTGATGATGAAGCAATGACATCTTGTACAATGGACAGAATAATGATGTTTTGAGCGCGAAGCGATCATTACAATCTTCTCCCTATTCGAACATAGATTATCCCTTGAAGTTAATGCTTGATGGTTAGGTTATCCCTTGCTTAATCTTCACTGTGCATACGTTGTTGATTTATGAAGTATATGTCCATATAGGGTAGTATGGTCATTTTGTGGCGCGTGGAATTGTTTTAGAAATAATGCTTTATTGTTTTATGTAGACCAATATGAGAAGGGGCTACAGCTACAGTCCATCCCCACCACCAAGAGGCTACAGGGGAAGGGCCCGAAGCCCAAGTCCCCGTGATCGTTATGATGGTCGGGGTAGAGATCTCCCAACCAGTCTTTTGGTCAGGAACCTTCGCCGTGACTGCAGGTAAGGTTTTCACAGAACTTCCCAGGCTAGTACTAGCATGTATTTTTATATTTCTTACCTAATCTCATCTTGGTGTTAAAACATGTTCAGATAGTATGGTAAATGCATCTGTGACATTCTATCCTCATTTTATTTTGATGAAGAAATGTGTGTTTATCTTCAACTAAGATAGTTTTGTAAGTCTAATAGTATACACATTTAGTTTAAAATATAGCTTGGTGGTATGATAAAATAAGCCCATCTTCGGTTGTTGCCCTGTGCCTTTCCATGTGGGGGATTCAGCACTAATGAGGCATCAATTTCAAAACGCGTCCAGAATAGACAATTTGTTGTATGTGTTAGCTAAACTTTCTCCTAGGCCAAACTAGCATGCATTTTCGTATCTTAGTGCAACACATTCAGAAAATATGGTAAATGCATCTTTGATGTTCTATCTCATTCTATTTTGAAGCAAGGGTGTATTCATGTTCAACTAAGGTAGTCTTTTCAGTCTATACATTTAGTTTTGAATATAACTTGGTGGTAATAAAATAAGCCCATCTCCAATTGTTACCCCAAGCCTTTCCATGTGGGAGATCAGCACTAACCAATAGGGATCAACTTCAAAATGCATCCTTGAATAGGCAATTAGTCATATGTGTTACCTCTTGCTATGTGCTGCTTAACTGGCTTTCGTCTATGCAAGTCTCTCCTCCCTTCCTACCTTGCTGTTTCTTAAGTTATCATTTTTTTTATTCTTTTAATGTAAGTGATGTGAATTTCTTCTTTCAATGCAGGCCAGATGACCTTCGCCGACCATTTACACAGTTTGGTCGTCTTAAAGACGTATATATTCCAAGGGATTACTATACTCAGTAAGGCACTCTATCTAGACTTGTTCATTGTCCGTTACGACTGCAGATATTAGCAAAAAAAATCAGTAACATACTGCCATATCCATATTTGCTATTCGAGCTTTTAGGATATCACATGCCGCTTTAGTCATAGGATAATCCACCTCGCAAGATAGTTGTTTGCAGTATAGTTGTATCAGCGTACATTAAATACTTTTGTCAACCCCTTGGAATTAACAGTGGAAGTAATCTTTTGAAGACAAGTGTTAAGAGTACTGTTGAAGAGAAGGAAAGATAGAGAAGTTGCAAGTTAAGAAACATGCGGTTAAAGATTATTGTTGAAGAGAATGGAAGAAATAGAGACTTGCAAGTTAAGAGACATACAAATGCAACTAAGATCACTATTGAAGAGAACGGAAGATATAGTTACAGGTTTAAGAGATTTGCAAGTGATCATGAAGAGTTCGAAGTCTGTATTAGAACTCTTATGAAGTGCAAGGTCAGCAGCCGAGTGCACTTTTTACTTGTTTTACTTAATCTGCGTGTGTCTTTGACTATTGGAAGTTGACACTGGTTTGATTGCTGTGTACTACTTTGAAGAAATTCTGTTATATTGCTCAGGACCATAAGTTTGTATAACCCTTTTTAAGGATGGATATGATCTTTCTACTTTGTTGGGTCTGTTGCAGGGAGCCGCGTGGATTTGGGTTTGTGCAGTACTTTGATCCCGACGATGCGGCAGACGCAAAATACTACATGGATGGACAGGTCATTCTTGGTAGAGAAGTTGCAGTTGTTTTTGCACAGGAGAACAGAAAGAAGCCTGCTGAGATGAGAACCAGAGAAAGGTTTGCTGCTTGTTTCTCTGCACTACCACATAGCTTGTCATAACTCCAAATGCTGGCGACTCAATTGACTATTTGTTTGCACATCCTGCAGTAGCAGAGGTCGGTCTTACGATCGGCGGCACTCTCCTTCCCCAAGGGGGCGGCCATCTTACCGCGGCCGAAGCTACTCCAGGTGTGCATGCTCTTCTTTCCAGCTTTCAGTGTAGCTGCTGGAGACTTTAATACAGTACGATTCTTGATCTTTTTCTCCACCTGATGATATGCTCGGCCTGCCGCCTTTTGACAGGTCTCCATCACCTCGGCCCGCAAGGCGGAGGTTCAGAGATGAGTCCCCCTCACGCTCCCGCTCGCCTGTGCACAGCGGATCGAGGAGCGCGAGTCCATTGGATGGGAAGTACGGCAGGTCCTCACGAAGAGAGAGGTCGATTTCGGTTAGCGGATGAAGCAGCAGTAGCTTGCTCTGCTCGGGTTTCTAGAACACTGTAGTGGACTTGCTCGTGGGAATCTAAGTTTGCTATCACTTTTGTGAACCGCGCTATCCGTGGATTTATAGAGAAGATTGCCGTCATGTACCAGTACCAGCAAGAGTGTCAAACTGTGTCGCGACTCTCTGTCCTTTTGCACTAGATTATTCAACGCATAAATAAAGATGACTCTGCATTTTATATTCGTCGCGGGCTGGGTTAAATCTTACAAGGGAGTAGTTGACAGCAGAGCAGCACATAAGCTTGGTCCACAAAATGATCGAAACAAGGAACTGTCCAAGCTGAAATGCTGTCATCTCATTTTTAGCTTCTGAATTTGAAGCTAATTTTGTGCAAAGTCTCTCCTATGCACAGATTATAATTTCTAACAGATCATTCTTGTTGACCAAAAAAGTGAGTGGCGCAGCGTTGTTTGTAACGGTCCATTTTTCCTTGAATTCTGTACCCTTTTGATGGGAATACCTGCACGTGAATGTTTCTTTTTCCTGCCAGATCGGTACACGTGATGAACATAATAAAACATGAATATAGGCGCATCATCGTTTCCACGGCCGGTGATGTGAACACAAGAGTACACAATGCCAGATAGACAGGCGCAGCGTACATGAACGAAGAGATGTTTTTTTTAGGCAAATTGGCAACAAATTTCCTTCCAGCCGTCTCACGATCGCGAGAAGGCCGCGTGGGACGCCATGGGCAGCTGCTTTGGGCCGTTTGCGTCACTGCTCTTGGGCCGACAGCCTGGAATGAATGCCCAGACCTGCGTCTGGGGGCAGCGGTGGGCATGCAATGGGCGTACAAACGGTTTCGTTTAGTCCCACCTCGCCTGGCTGAGGAGGGAGGGGAGGGAGCTCGGCTATATAAGGGAGCGTAGTGCGAGCTGTGAAAGGCACGCAGCTGCGTGGTGAGCACAAAGCGAACTATTCTTTCGCCTTTTACTAAAGAATACCGTGTGCACGCCACACTAAGCAGCATACGCTAATTTTTGAAGGGTGTCTTCTCCCTGTGAGAAGGCCCCACCAAACCTGAATTTTAAAATTTTGCTTTTGAAAGGTGCATTTTCATGTGAGAATGCCCCCATAATCCTGATTTTCAAATTTGTATTTTCATTTTTTCCTCCTGAGTGCATGTCTGTTTTTGTGCGAGTTTCAGTTAAGCAAGTCAGGACTGAATGTTCTTAGTATTTGTCTGCGCATCCTCTCTGCGGCCGAAGCAACTAGTGCTCTGCATCACCAGCCTCTCTGCTAGAGACAGAGTCTTCCTTGATCTATTTCACTCCCGCCGAACATGCTAATCGATTTCTGCTAGCGGATGAGAAGTGTAGTGGATGTCTGCTATCTCGCTTTGTGAACCGTGCTATCTCTGGATATCCATGGAGATCACCCTGGCGTATATTAGCAAAGACTATGTCAAACTGCGTGTGTTCTGTTAAAGAAAAGAGGGCCTATGAACTTTGTAACTGAGTATTCAGCGTACAAATAAAGATGACTACATATTCGTTGCGGGCAAGCACGGCTGAACGTAGCAGATACTGCTCTGCTCGGTGCTCGCTGCGATGGACCTGATACATGAGCATGTTCCACATGTAAGCACCAGCTCGATGAACAGCCCGACAGGCGACAGATAAAGGGTTTGGTCGACAAAAAGGATCCGAACCACAAGCCTCCAATGGCACTGTGCAAACTGTCCAAGCTGAAATGCTGTCATACCACTTTCAGTTTCTGAAAATCAAGCTCATTTTCTGCGAGGTCTCTCCTGTCCTATGCACTGGCGGCTGACCTCATCTAAAGATTCTTCCTCTTGCGTTTGAACTTGGGAACAAAATCCCGCCGATGCCCATGGCCTTGATGCGTTTTTTTTTGGAGGCAAATGCCATTGATGCGTGTTCTAGGCGGATCGGCCCTGCGCTCAGAGGTAGCAAAATTTCCACGCGCAGGCCGTCGCTCCTTTGGGCTTTTTGGGCAGTGTATATGCCACGCGCAGGCTGGCGTCACTCCTTTTGGGCTGAGCAACTTGAAACGCACAGACCCACACTAAGCAGCATACCCTCATTTTTAGAGGGTGTCTTCTCCCTGTGAGAAGGCCCCAACAATTATGAATTCAAAATATTTTGTGGTGTTTTGTCAAAAAATGCCTGAAAGAAAATGGTTTGCTGTAGTGATGGTTGGTAACCAGTTATTCCAATGTTATGGAGGTCTTTCGGAAAGAACAGTTATTCCACTTACTCCCCAGTTCTTTGTCTGAATGTTATCGAGTGGTATTGCTGAACATCACGTGGGTCTTGTCACTTGCAAGGCCCAAACAAGCGAAGCTAGACAGTGCGAGTATAAATCAAAAAGTTTTTTTTAATAAAAAAGACTATATAAAAAAACTAACCACCAGCTGTTGCCGAGGTTTGTCTCTTTCAAGTCGCGAGTCTCTTTCACACACGAACGTGGGTGAGCTGATCGAGGTGGATTTCACATGAGGCTACGCTGCCTTCTCCTTGACATTTTGACTTGACCCTCGTTATACGTTGAGTCATGGCGAGGCAGTAAACCTTTTTCCATGCGACCAAATGTCGGGGTGAAATCAAGAAGACGCGTGTTGACCCCGTTCGGGATTGTGCGAAACAAATGTCGGGGTCATACGAGAGATTCCGTCAATTCGTTTAGGTAGCTCGTCAACATCCTTCCATTCCTCATGAGACGCCAAAGGATAAACTTGTCCTGAAAAGAAAAAAACAAGATGCTGAGGATAATGGAATGAGAAGCCCCGGGTCCCTGTCGTTTGCTTACTTCATCATGATAAAAAAAATTGAGGGCTTCATGAGAATTTCTAGCCACTGGCTTGGCTTAATTAGGTACTGTCTGTATCCATCGTGGAATGCGGTTGCTGATGGAGGCCAGTCACATTACTTATAGTACATGATGCTCGCGGTGTTAGACGTAAGACAGAACGGTTTAATTGATGAGCCGTCCGCGAAGCCGACGTACGTCCCAGCGGTCGATCGATAGCTACATCCATGAATCCATCGGTAGGCTGGGTTAGCGATCAGCTTTAAGCATGGAGAGCTTCCAATAATTGGACACTTTCTTCATCTTTGGCTGTCGATCGGCCATCGCATCATCCTTGTAAACCACATCATGTAGACAAGATCGACAGCCAAAATCATCGAGAGTCTACAGAGTCCACATGCAGTACGCAGACTCTCGATGCCCTCAAGCCAGGAGAATATAATACTGGCAGCCAGTACTATATTGTAGCACGATCTGTAGACAAGGATATATAGCGCGCATGATTTTGTATGCGGCATCCTGCTACAAAAAACTGTTACCGAATCAAGGACGATCAGCAAGTACATACAAAATCTCACAGGAAATGAATTTTCTATGCTGAGTCGCCTTCCAAAGAAAGAAAAATATTGGAAGCATATGGAGCTTCACATGTCACTAGGATATCACTGCCCCCAAAATCCAAATGCGTACTGCACGCTGCAATTAGTCCACGGCTGAAAGAAAAAAGGGGCTCCTAATCGTTGATTAATGCAGCACACAGCTGGACACGCCGTTGGACAAGCTGGAGCCTCTTGATCCCTACGTACACACGCCATTCTTAATACCAAATCATGCTGCTATTACTATACTGGGGAGATGCATTTGCTTACATTGAGTTGTTATCAGTGGTGGTGGTGATTAATTATACTCATATGTCCAATAAAACAGTACATGGGGAAGGCAGGCCGGTGGCTCAATCCAATCCACATCTCCCTCTCTTGCCTGCCTACTCATCTGGGATTTCTTTGTATTCTTTCGTGTATTATTAAGTCAGACGGGTTAGAGGTGTACTTTTAACCTAACATCTCATAAACTAAGACTATTATTCATGCGCATCAAGATCATGGAGCATGGATTGGAGTTGAATGCCGGGGCTGCCTTTCCCAGCTGTCCTGTGTAGAGCAGTAGAGGTGGTACCTGCTGATTATTGCTTGATCTGGATCGATCTGTGCAAATAATTGTGTGCACTCATTAAGCTAGTAGGTCATAGGGACATGTTAGATTGTTTCATCCTTGTAAGCTATAGCTGAAGAAAGTCGAAATTTGTCCGGTTATACATTGGGTTTCACCGATGAAATTTAGCTTTGAGGTGGGTTATGCTAATCCTGTTTTAAAAAAATGTCTTGCATATTGTTTCATCTGTCTAATAAACTTTTCCTTGCTTTCATGGTTGATCTGCCATAGTATTTTAGAAATTAAACACATTGTCTACAGCGGATCCTGCAGGATTCGGTCGGCAGTGGTCTTCGATAGATATGCTTTGATCCAATCTTCGTTTGTGTGTTTACATGTTGGATCCTTCCGACCTACGCTTCTCTCATCCTCAACGGTTGTTTCTCTGATGCGTTGGTCCTATTGGGTCTTATTAGCACGACGCAATAAGGTTTGCCCAGCTCCGGTAACATAGGGCGATGACGGTGGCACCCCTTCGAATCGCTTCAGTGTTTGTACTCATTGCTAGGTGGTTTACAGACTTGTATATAATTTTAATTATGATGTTCTTTGTACTATCATGATAGTCGATGAAAATATCAAACTTTTCCCATGTGTTTTCTTACCACATCATGATTTACCAACCTGGTTTTGAGGAAGACCCAATGTAATGTTTCTCAAACAGAAAAATAATAATATAAACCTAATGGAATGCAGCAAGATCATATCGCATTCATCTGTAGACTAGTTTCAATGTATAAGAATTGGTCGTGCAGAGTTATATGATGACCCAAAGACTACTAGAAGAAGAAAACAATGGGGACTCGGGTTTCATGTACACCGTGCCATGAGAATTTAGAGTTAAAAAAAAAAAAAGCTCTTTTATGGTGCCCACGTATAAAATATCACACATGATCTAGTTTAAAAAAACGAATATTCCCCTTTTCCAAAACTTAGCAAACACGAGTTCGTAAAGAAGACTTTTATTAATCTTCTGGCTTCTATATGAAGAAGGTACACATGACCCATCGAACACAAGGAAAATATCAGGCTCCATAAATTCCCTCTACAATGATATGCACTTTGTTTTTTCAAATGTAGGAAAGAAAATCACATGCGGTGCATCCATGTGAATTTTAGTTAGAAATATGAATAAGTATATTTTTCGTCCTCAAACTCTTCCGTGAGTTTAGAAATCATCCCTCAACTCAAAACCGGATAGTTTTCGTCCCCCAACTATCAAAACCGGATAATTTTCGTCCCTCACGCCGCTTCGGGCGGTTTTCGTCTTTATGAACAGTAAACTGATAAACAGTAAATTCAAAAAATAGCAAAAAAATTAAAAAATATCTGAAAATTTGTGGGATCAAAATTCCTCTGCTGTGTAAGGTGCATGAATTTTTTTGTGCTATTTAGACATTCCAGGAGCTCGTGACAAAGAAAGAACATAAATATTTACGTTGGTGAACAGTAAATTCAAAAAAATAAATAGAAAACAAATTCAAAAAAATATGAAAAAATGTTGACATACAAGATGCTCGGGTGCTCAATGTGCCTGCAAAATTTTATAGTGTTTGGACATTGTGGGAGCTCGTGGTAAAAAAGAAATTTGGCTAGGAAAAAAACTTTGATCCCATAAATTTTCAAACAATATGAAAATTTGTACGCACCTTGCGCACCCGAGGAATTTTGATCTCACAAATTTTCAGTTTTTTTTTGCTATTTTTTTGAATTTACTAGTTCATGACGGACGAAAACCGCCCGAAGCGGCGTGAGGGACGAAAACTATCCGGTTTTGATAGTTGAGGGACGAAAACTATCCGGTTTTGAGTTGATGGATGATTTCTAAACTCTCGAAATAGTTTGAGGACGGAAAATATACTTATCCCTTAGAAATATGACAGATTGCAAGACATGCAAATCATAATCGAGGTATTGTGCAATAGACTACAGAGCATGTGGTGCAAATTGGTTTACAAAATTCACACTATGTCACTTTCGCAAGTCTTTCCGTCAAATAGTTATGAACATGG
>LR738710.1:129989254-130137125 GCA_902687465.1 Secale cereale | reverse complement strand
TGTCTTTCTTTTATTTTTCTTTTGATTATATTTCTTTTCCTTTCTTTTGCTATTTATTAGTTTTCTAATTTATTTTTAATTCTAAAATTATGAAAATAGTATCTAAATTAGTATAACTAATTATACTACTGCCAGGGATAATTTGGCACTAAATAAAACAGTTGTTTGTTTTATAAATTATAAAAGATATTTAATAAATTGTTATAGCCGCTACTTTATTTACTTTAGAGCATTTAAACATGTTATAAAAATGTGATTTCTCCACCATAATTATTTATGATTTGTTTGCTACAATTTGAACATTTTAGATTTGACAACTGAAAACTTTCATTATTTTACTTTAATTCAAATTAGAATTTGGGTCGGTTCTGAACTAACACGAGATTATCAACATTAACTGCGGTGACGTGTTGTCATTAGCAAAGGGTTACTGTAGCTTAACTATCCGGGTGTCACAATTCTCCTCCACTACAAGAAATCTCGTCCCGAGATTTAAGCGGTGGAGCATGGGGGAAAAATGCTGTTAGCGAAAACCTAACGAGTCTTCTCGGTCTTGGCTGCCCTTCTCGAAGAGGTTGATCCCTTTCGTTGATGTCTTCATTTCTCTGCTTCAAGTCATCGTGATCAAGTCGTCAACCTTTCTTCGAGATCTCCATCGTCCTACGAAAGAGAACAAGGGGAAAAACTTTGGAGGAACGTATCTCCACGAAGTCTGTGCATCCGATGGCGAATTCAGAAAGTGATACATGAAGTACCCTACGAGTAGTATTTCGGTGAATTCGTTGAGTGCACTATACGATGGTACCAAAGTTTCAAATGGGTAGGCAATCATTCGATGCCTAGACAGAAGCTAGAATGGGGGCTTGAACAATGAGAATAACACGGTGTTTGATTCCAGGATGAATAATGGTATATAATTTAGCTCATGAATCACATACAAAGTCAGGTGCAAAGGATACATTAGAATCCTGGTTGTAAAGAAGAGTTAGGTTTCGATCCAGTGGACCTGTGAGTTATGGGCCCACCATGTGGGTTGAAAATAGGAAGGGTGGTGACATCTTGCACAACCACGACAGGGAGGCATGTCAGTGGATAGCTTGTCAGCTAAGTTGGCAACAATGTCGGTGCCAAGGACGGGGGACGAAGAGAACCATTTTCTTGCTCGTTGAAACGAGGCGGACCAGTAGGCAAAGTTTTTATCCATCGGTGGTTACCGGAATGTTACCAACCATAGTAACAAGGTCTTACCGACAGAGTTGTACAACAAGGTGTTTTCACAAGCAGAGAATTATTACTGCTTAGATTATATGTAGACCAAGGAAAGGTTAAACAAACAAATGGAAAGGAAAATTGTGATTACACACAATTATTAGGAGTATATCCATCCCATGGACAAGAAGAACATGGCATACATGGTAGGAGAGCAAGTACCCAACCATTCAGATAAAGAGGCAAGGATTAATCAAGATGTTACCCATACAACGGTGTTTGGATAACTGACCAAGAAACATTTAGCATCACGCCTCCAATGTTCTTGTTGATGAGCGGGGTATCATAGTCATGCTTCGAGGTAGCAATGATATGGTGTTTCAATCAAGGGCCAGACCTTGGATACACAAATGATCCATCAGAAGCAACTTATAATATAAGTCTTACAATTTCCTCCTGGAAGAATGGCTATCCTTGCAAAAGAAATTATAATGATGGGTCCTCCAGCCCGGGGTGCTAGGCATGACATCGTATTACCGGGTCATCAAAGGACCAACATTATAACTACTAGAAAGTTGTCCCAACCATCATATCTGACCGAGATTCAGATCCGATTGGTGTCATGATACCACAGACTCAGGATGTTCGAGAAGAAAAGGTGCAACACAAATCGATGAAATGACATAGCAAGATTCTCGGTAAATGAACTATGGGAGCGGGTTCCGAAACAATAGTTCATCATTAAACCAAGGAGAGGATGAGGCGGTGGCTGATGGGCTCAACGACAATTCATCGATAGTTCCAAACGGAGGGATTTCCACAATAATTTGAACAAGAAGATGACACTTGTCAATTCAATTGATAATAATGTTGTATGCTCGAGGAAAACATACACCATTAATCATCAGTTGAAAAGTGTGCCCGAAATATGACCTTAGGCAGAAAGATCAATGTTAGAATGATGATTCAATAACCAACAGTCTAAGAACGAACTGTCGATCGTTAACTTCAAAGCAATAGGGTTGCTAGAAGTACAAGACTCAAGCAGCATCGTTAGCATATTGGTATCCTGGTTGAAAACAACACGGGGACCAAGGAAGAATGGTGATGGTGAGAAGTATCATCATACCGTGAATTTCTAAGAGGCGGGGCAATACCCACAACATTCTCGATATAAAAGACAGTAATACTTCAATGCGGAACACCACACAAGCTCGAGAGCAAGTTGTAATCATATTGTAGACAAGTTCGCGATGAAAGGAAGTCAAGGGTGTTGTCGATGATAATAAAAATCATCGAGGGCAAGGAGGGTATTTCTCATCATGAACACAGTTGACATCTCGGAAGAAGTCAAAATGTTGAAGGAGATTCGACACATTTGCTGGGAGGTTTCAAGAGGATGCAATCAAACAACAATGGCAACAAGCAAGGGAATGACGAAGTGGCAAGTTATATGATCAATATATAAGATGAAAGCTTGGAAACCAAGTTGCCTTTCAAGACAAGCAACATGATGTTGAAAGCTCGACGTAAGTCGTGCTCACACACTGAAGAATTCGTGCACCAGAGAAGGATGAGGTAGCACAGTCAAAGATAGCGAGACGAGGATGCAGCCGATAGCCTAGGAATGACCAGATTGAGTTCGGAATTTCCCAGTAAAAATACTAGGGGTATTTGATTTGTAATTCATGATAATTTCACTAGTCGGTGTCCTCGGTTGACAACAACCCAGAACCCGTAGAGTGATTACGACAAGGAAAGACATTACTTCAACAATTTAGTAAGATGTGGTTCAATGGCAAGACATCTTCGAGATACCAAGGGTAATACTCGAAGGTAGAACATGATAAAAGTAGAGCCGGGTCATTGACCTATGACAATAGACACTTCAACCTTGCCAAAATAGACGAGACACGGGAATGAATTCCCATCAGATATCTCAGATCAGGACAGCATGGTCGGAACCATAACTGTAAGGAATCAATTCAAGAATACCGAAGAAATCATACAGCTGGATAATCATTTTGCAAGAAGCTTCCGAGACGGTCTACATCATATTCATGGGCATGAACACAAAGTTCAAGCTTGACTCCCACTTCTTTAATGCATATCATTTCATTCGCCTCTCGCTTTGATAAAACTGTAGTGTTGGAATTTTATCTGGTAGAACATCGGAAGAGTTTGACTTGTGAAAACTTTTGGGTTCTCACGGTTTAGGGGAAGGCATAGGTTCAACCCGTCGGGCATCTTCGTAACATATACCTCAAGTTTCAAAAGTAAATAAGACAAGTTTGACAGTAGAGCATGGTTGACAAAAGCAGAGGATACAAATTACCAAAGGCATTATGTATCAGGGGAAGAACTCACAAGGTGGTTGAATATGAAGGACATGATCGGATAATAATCCAACAATGGATCGCGCGATTCACAACGGAGCTGATGTGAGTATCGGTACTCAATCGGTGGAAGAAAAAAAATGCAGAGGCATCAGATAAAAAAATCACCTGATTGGTCTGATGCTTAAATAGAAAGAATTTATGGTTTCCAAAATGAAGGATCAGAAGCAGACGCTCTGATCAAGGATGGATAAGTTGAAAACACTTAGTTGGACAATCAATTAAATGTTTGAATTGCCGAGAACCAACTCATGTCCGGAATGACATCTGAGCCGGAAAGATAATTTTATAAAGGATAACCTGATGACTACGTGCATACACACTCATTGAATCAGTAGGCTCAAAATGGCTAAGACTAGGGATGTTAACGAAGACTACTAGTCATATGGAATTAACCATAATGCAAGCAGGCAAGAATTTCAAGAGTAACCGGGTGGAGGGATTTTCGAAAGATTGAAAAGTATTCCGAAGAATTTTGTGAGACACATGAACAATTCAGAAGAACTGATCCTCAATAAGTGTGAGGAAATAACCGTAAGGGTTTTCATGCGAAATAAAACTGCAAGACAGTAAACTCAAAGGATTCTCGGGACAACGGAGAATATTTCGAGGCATCTTGTAACAACAAGAGCGACGAGGAATGATCATGAGAATGACAAGTGCATACAGATATCCATAGGGATATATCGATGGCAGTGAATTGCAAAGGCGATGAGCACAAGGATGTCGGGAAAATATCGAGGGATATCCTCAGAATCTTCTGACGAAGCAGGTGATCTTCCGAAATGAGGGCCCTCTGGGAGAAATATCTACGAGAACCTAGAGTCAGAGTTAGCAAAATCTTTTAACCCGAATAGAAGAGAGACCAGAGTCCCAGAGCATAGAAAATGAATAAAAGATCCTAACACCATCCATTGGTGATGTGGGCTCGTAAGCCACACAACAAGTTAGTAAATTTGTTCTTTCAAAGACTAGACTCAACTTCGGCCAAGGAGTTGGAAAGAGGGATTCCTACAGGCAGTCGGCTCTGATACCAACTTGTGACGCCCCCGATTTGACCGTACACTAATCATGCATGCAAATGTGTACGACCAAGATCAAGGACTCACTAGAAGATATCACAACACAACTCTAGACACAAATTAAAATAATAAAAGCTTTATATTACAAGCCAGGGGCCTCGAGAGCTGGAATACAAAAGCTCGAAAACACAAGAGTGAGCGGAAGCAATAATATCTGAGTACAGACATAAGTTAAACAAGTTTGCCTTAAGAAGGCTAGCACAAACTAGCAATGATCGAAGAGGCAAGGCCTCCTGCCTGGGACCTCCTAACTACTCCTCGAAGCCGAACTCCACGTGGAAATATCCTCGGGATCCTCTGGGTCCTGGACTCCACCATCTGGTTGCATCATCCGAGAAGAAGGGACAAAAGGGGAAAAGGGGGAGAAAAGCAACCGTGAGTACTCATCCAAAGTACTCGCAAGCAAGGATCTATACTACATATGCAATGGTATATGTGCAAAGGGGTAATATATGTGGGTTAAACTGCAGAATGCCAGAATAAGAGGGGGATAGCTAATCCAATCGAAGACTACGCTTCTGGCCACCTCCATCTTGCAGCAGTAGATGAGAGTAGCTAGAAGTAACAAGTATCCTCGCATCTCGCAGCGTCCGTCTTGCAGCAGTAGAATAGAATAGATGGTAAGTTCACCAAGTAACATCGTATAGCATTATCCTACCCGGCGATCCTCCCGCACATCACCCTGTGAGAGAGCAACCACCGAGTTATATCTGGAACTTGTCTGGGTGTGTTTTATTAAGTATCCAGTTCTAGTTGTCATGAGGTACTCTAGTACAACTCCGGGTCGTCCTTTTACCGAGGGACACGACTATTCGAATAGATTAACTTCCCTGCAGGGGTGCACCACATAATCCAGCACGCTTGATCCCATTTGGCCGGACACACTTTCCAGGGTCATGCCCGGCCTTGGAAGATCAACACGTCGCAGCCCTACCTAAGCACAACAGAGAGGTCAGCACGCCGGTCTAAGTCCTAGGCGCGTAGGGGTTCGGGCCCATCGCCCAACGCACACCTGCACGCTGCGTACGCGGACGATGAGCAGACCTAGCAACCTCCATTACTAAGGAAGTTACGTTACGCGGTCCAACCCGGCGCGCGCCGCACAGTCGCTGACGTCAAGAAGGCTTCGGCTGATACCACGACATCGAGTGCCCATAACTATTCCCACGTAGCTGGTTAGTGCGTATAGGCCAATGGCTAGACTCATATCAAATATCCAAACTCGTTAAGCATGTTATTATGAAATAACCGCGGACAACGACCAGGGCTAGGCCACCTCTCCACTGTGTGTCTCAACATGCCCTGTCGCTCCGCCACAAAGATCCACTCGGGGGACCATCGGGAACTCAGGCCCATCACTACCTAGATGGAGCCACCTGTCCTTTCAGCCCCCCACATCGAATCACTTGCGGGTACTCAAAGAGTCGACCTGACTTTAGTCACATCATGTGTCATGTAAAGTATGAGTATAGTATATACCCGTGATCACCACCCGAGGTGATCACGACCCGATAGTATAGCATGGCAGACGGACAAGGATGTGGGGCCACTGATGGAATACTAGCATCCTATACTAAGCATTAGGATAGCAGATATAGGTATCAACAGTAGTAGCAACAATGACAGGCTATGCAACAGAATAGGAGCTATCGAATCATCAACATTAGCAAATCTAATGCAAGAATAAGAAAGAAGAGAATGGGCGATATCTGGTGATCAAGGGGGTTGGCTTGCCTGGTTGCTCTGGCAAGGAGGGGTCGTCATCATCGTAGTCGAACTGGGGGTCGCCGTCAGTCTCGGGGTCTACCGGAAAGAAGTAACGGAGGGGGAACATAATAAATAACAGAGCAATCAAAGCATCACAAAGCGTAGCATGGAAATACGTTGTACTAGAGGTCACCTAACACAGTGCTCGGTGATACAGGCGAAGAGGAAATAACATCCGGGAAAGTATTGCCGGTGTTAGGCATTTTCGGGCAGATGAAACGGAGGGGGAATGTTGCATGTTCGGTATGATAGAGATGTGTGGCGGACGAACGGACCGCGTATTCGGATTCGTCTCGTCGTTCTGAGCAACTTTCATGTACAAAGTATTTTCATCTGACTTACGGTTTATTTTATATTCATTTTCAAAGTTTTAATCATTTTTTGGAATTATTATTAATTCGAAAATTAAATAGCTAAATGTTTCTATCACCTAGTGTGGTGTCGGCCACAATCAATGACATGTGGGGCCAAGTCAAAGTCAACAACATAGTCAGCTGTTGACGGAGTCAACCAGTGAATAGTGCATGGGTCCCGCGTGTCATAGGCCTAAGCATATTAATATATCTGATCATTTTAACTTACAGTAGGGGCCACATGTCATAGGGCCTAGACTAACTAAACATGATTAATTAGTTAACTAAGTGATTAGGCTAATTAAACCGGTTTAATTAAGTTAATTAACTAATTAATTAATAATATTATTATTTTAAATCCATTTTTTTAAATGTTCCAGGCCTGGGCCCCACTTGTCACTGGCCCAAGGCCTTAGCAGGCGCTGGGTGGGGACAGCGCGCACCAGGAGCGGCGGCGGTCGGGGCGACAGAGGCGAGGACCGCCGACAGGTAAGTGAGTGCGTTGGCTGCGACAAGGCAGCAGCAGTAGCAGCTGCAGCAGTGGGGGAGCAAGCAGTAAGGCACGGCGTCGGTAGCAACAGTAGGGGAGGTCCGGGTCGGCACACGCGACGACGACGCGATTGTGGGCGTGCGAGCGGGAGCACGCGCGGTCCACGGCAAGGGGCTGTGCGCGAGCGTACGATGGTGATCGCGAGGCAGGGGAGAAAGAGTGGGGGCGCTCACGTGCGCTTCCAGGGGAGAGGAGGGGGCCGGCGGGAAGGAGGACCGGTGGTCGACGGCGACGCGGTGGCGAGGAGACGAGGACGATGGCAGTGTCACGGCGATGGGAAGGCGCGAGATCGCGCCAGGTCTTGGGCGAGGACAGCGGCGCAAGGACGGAGGTCGGGAGGTGCGGTGCTCGGTGCCGACTGGCGGCGTCCTTCAGGCACGGGCGAATCGAGAGGAGGGGGATCGAACAGATTCGCCCCTCCCATGTGCGCCTGTGTGTGTCGTGGGTGGCGGCGTGAGTAGGGAACGAGGGGGAGTGGGGGATCGTGCGGGTGGGATAAGGGTCCCGGGGGTGACCTAATAGGCCAGGGGGCAGCGGGGTTGCTGGGCCGGCCGGCCTCTTTGGCTAACTGGGCCAGGGCCCAGTCGGGGGAGGTGTCTTTCTTTTATTTTTCTTTTGATTATATTTCTTTTGCTTTTTTTGCTGTTTATTAGTTTTCTAATTTACTTTTAATTCTAAAATTATGAAAATAGTATCTAAATTAGTATAACTAATTATACTACTGCCAGGGATAATTTGGCACTAAATAAAACAGTTGTTTGTTTTATAAATTATAAAAGGTATTTAATAAATTGTTATAGCCGCTATTTTATTTACTTTAGAGCATTTAAACATGTTATAAAAATGTGATTTCTCCACCATAATTATCTATGATTTGTTTGCTACAATTTGAACATTTTAGATTTGACAACAGGAAACTTTCATTATTTGACTTTAATTCAAATTAGAATTTGGGTCGGTTCTGAACTAACACGAGATTATCAACAGTAACTGCGGTGACATGTCGTCAATAGCAGAGGATTATTGTAGCTTAACTATCCGGGCGTCATAATACTATATGTGCCTTGCTGCCGCTGCTATCAGTGGGAAAGGACACCGCAAGATTGAACCCAAAGCCAAGCACTTCTCCCATTGCAAGAACTATAGATCTAGTAGGCCAAACCAAACCAATAATTCGAAGAGACTAATCATACATAAAATATTTCAGAAAAGAATCCGATATTGTTCAAAGATAATCTTGATCATAAACCCACAATTCATCGGATCTCGACAAACACACCGTAAAAAGATTACATCGAATAGATCTCCTCGGAGATCGAGGAGAACTTTGTATTGAGATCCAAAAAGAGAGAAGAAGCCATCTAGCTAATAACTATGGACCCAAAGGTCTGTGGTAAACTACTCACAACTCATCGGAGAGGCTGTGGTGTTGATGTAGAAGCCCTCCGTGATCGATCCCCCTCCGGTGGAGCTCCGGAACAGGCTCCAAGATGGGATCTCACGGGAACAGAAGGTTGCGGCGGTGGAATTAGGGTTTCGTCTGTTGCCTCGATGTTTTTAGGGTATGAGAGTATATATAGGCTGAAGAGGGGCATCTGGGGAGAAACAGGTAGCCCACGAGGGTGGGGGCGCCTACCCCCCAGGGCATGCCCCCTGCCCTCATGGCCACCTCTTTCGCTCCCTGTCGCGTACTCCAAGTCTCATGCGTTGATATTGTTCCAAAAAATAACGCTCCCGAAGGTTTCATTCCGTTTGGACTCCGTTTGATATTCCTTTTCTACGAAACACTGAAATAGGCAAAAAAAAACAGGAATCTGCACTGGGCCTTGGGTTAGTAGGTTAGTCCCAAAAATAATATAAAAGTGTATAATAAAACCCATTAAACATCCAAAACAGAATATATAATAGCATGGAACAATAAAAAAATATAGATACGTTGGAGACGTATCAAGCATCCCCAAGCTTAATTCATGCTCATCCTCGAGTGGGTAAATGATAAAAACAATTTTTTTGATGTGGAATGCTAACTAACATAATTCAATGTAATTTTTTATTGTGGCATGAATGTTCAGATCTGAAAGTTCAAGACAAAAGTTCATATTCACATAAGAATAATAATACTTTAAGCATACTAACAAAGCAATTATGTCTTCTCAAAATAACATGGCCAAAGAGAGTTCATCCCTACAAAATCATATAGTTTGGCTATGCTCCATCTTCGTCACACAAAATACCCAAATCATGCACAACCCCGGTTTCAGCCAAGCAATTGTTTCATACTTTAATTTCTTTCAAACTCTTTCAACTTTCACGCAATACATGAGCGTGAGCCATGGATATAACACTATAGGTGGAATAGAATGATGGTTGTGGAGAAGACAAAAGAGGAAGATGGTCTCACATCAACTAGGCGTATCAATGGGCTATGGAGGTGCCCATCAATAGATATCAATGTGAGTGGGTAGGGATTGCCATGCAACGGATGCACTAGAGCTATAAATATATGAAAGCTCAACAAAAGAAACTAAGTGAGTGTGCATCCAACTTGCTTGCTCACGAAGACCTAGGGCATTTGAGGAAGCCCATCATTAGAATATACAAGCCAAGTTATATAATGAAAATTCCCACTAGTATATGAAAGTGACTAAACAAGAGACTCTCTATCATGAAGATCATGGTGCTACTTTGAAGCACAAGTGTGGAAAAAGGATAGTAGCATTGTCCCTTTTTCTTTTCTTTTCTTTATTTTTTCTTTTTTCTTTTTTCTTTTTTGGGCCTTTTTTTTCTTTGGCCTTTCCTTTTTTTTTCTTTTTTTTCTTTGGGACAATGCTCTAATAATGATGATCATCACACTTTAATTGATTTACAACTCGATATTACAACTCGATACTACAACAAAGTATGACTCTATATGAATGCCTCCGACGGTGTACCGGGATGTGCAATGAATCAAGAGTGACATGTATGAAAAATTATGCATGGTGGCTTAGCCACAAATACAATATTAACTACATGGTCATGCATGGCAATATGACAATGATGAAGTGTGTCATAATAAACGGAACGGTGGAAAGTTGCATGACAATATATCTTGGAATGGCTATGGAAATGCCATGATAGGTATGTATCATGGCTGTTTTGAGGAAGGTATATGGTGGGTGTATGATACCGGTGAGAGCTGTGCGGTACAAGAGAGGCTAGCAATGGTGGAAGGGTGAGAGTGCGTATAATCCATGGACGCAACATTAGTCATAAAGAACTCACATACTTATTGCAAAAATCTACAAGTCATCAAAATAAAGTACTACACGCATGCTCCTAGGGGAAGGGTTGGTAGGAGTTAACCTTGCGCGATCCCTACCTCCACACAAAGGATGACACTCAATAAAATACCTCATCCTTCAAATTTGTCACACAACGGTTACCATACGTGCATGCTACGGGACTTGCAAACCTCAACACAAGTATTTCTAAATTTAACAATTACTCTACTAGCATGACTCTAATATCACCATCCGCAATTCTCAAAATAATCATCAAGTATCAAACTTCTCTTAATATTCAATGCACTTTATGTGAAAGTTTTTACAATACCCATCTTGGATGCCTATCATATTAGGACTAGTTTTATAACCAAAGCACATTAACATGCTGTTCTAAAAGACTCTCAAAAGGATATAAGTGAAGCATGATAGATCAATAATTTCTATAAAATAAAACCACCACCGTGCTCTAAAAGATATAAGTGAAGTACTAGAGCAAAACTATCTAGCTCAAAAGATATAAGTGAAGCACATATAGTATTCTAATAAATTCTAATTCATTTGTATCTCTCAAAAGTTGTGTCCAGCAAGGATGATTGTGTTAAACTAAAAAGCAAAGACAAAAATCATACATGACGCTCCAAGAAAAACACATGTCATGTGGTGAATAAAAATACAGCCTCAAGTAAAGTTAGCGATAGACAAAGACTAAAGAGGGGATGCCTTCCCGGGGCATCCCCAAGCTTAGGATTTTGGTTGTCCTTGAATTTTACCTTGGGGTGCCTTGGGCATCCCCAAGATTAGGCTCTTGCCACTCTTTGTTCCCTTGTCCATCAAATCCATACTCAAAACTTGAAAACTTCTCAACACAAAACTTAGCCAAAAATCTCCTGAGCTCCGTTAATATAAGAAAACAAACCACCACTCAAAGGTACTGTAATGAACTCATTATTTGTTTATATTGGTGTTAAACCTACTGTATTCCAACTTCTCTATGATTCATACCCCCCGATACTACTCACAGATTAATCAAAATAAGCAAACAACACACGAAAAACAGAATATGTCAAAAAGAGAACAGTCTGTAGTAATCTGTAACTTTCGAATACTTTTGCAACTCTAAATTTTTTGAAATATATTGGTGGACGTGAGAAATTTGTCTATTAATCATCTGCAAAAAGAATCAACTAAAAAGCACTCTCCAGTATAAAATGATAGCTAATCTCGTGAGCGCTAAAATTTCTGTTTTTTACACCATGATCGCATAAACTTCACACAAGTCTTCCCAAAGGTTCTACTTGGCACAAACACTAACTAAAACACAAAACCACATATGAACAGAAGCTAGATGAAATATTTATTCCTAAATAGAAGTAAAAACAAAGAAAATAAAATCGGGTTGCCTCCCAACAAGCGCTATCGTTTAATGCCCCTAGCTAGGCACGATACAAGAATAGATCTAGGTATTGCCATCTTTGGTAGGCAATCCATAAGTGGCTCTCATAATATATTCATAAGGTAATTTGATTTTCTTTCTAGGGAAGTGTTCCATGCCTTCCCTTAATGGAAATTGGAATCTAATATTTCCTTCCTTCATATCAATAATTGCACCAATCGTTCTAAGGAAAGGTCTACCAAGAATAATAGGACATGTAGGATTGCAATCTATGTCAAGCACAATGAAATCTACGGGCACATAATTCCTATTTGCAACAATAAGAACATCATTAATCCTTCCCATAGGTTTCTTAATGGTAGAATCCGCAAGATGCAAATTTAAAGAACAATCATCAAGTTCATGGAAGCCTAACATATCACACAAAGCTTTTGGTATTGTGGAAACACTTGCACCCAAATCACACAAAGCAAAGCATTCATGATATTTAATCTTAATTTTAATAGTAGGTTCCCACTCATCATAAAGTTTTCTAGGGATAGAAACTTCTAATTCAAGTTTTTCTTCATAAGATTGCATTAAAGCATCAACTATGTGTTTGGTAAAAGCTTTATTTTGACTATAAGCATGCGGAGAATTTAGCATGGATGGTAACAAGGAAGTACAATCTATTAAAGAGCAATGATCATAATTAAATCCTTTTAAATCCAAAATAGTGGGTTCATTGCTATGTAAAGTTTTAACCTCTTCAATCCCACTTTTAACAATTTTAGCATCAAGATCTAAAAACTCCGTACCATTGGGACGCCTTTTAACTAAAGTAGACTCATCTTCAGTCCCATCTTTATCAAGATTCATACTAGAAAACAAGGATTTAATAGAAGACACATCAATCACTTTCAAATCTTCATCCTTATTTTCATGAAAACTAGAAGAACACGCTTTCATAAAGCAATCTCTTTTAGCACGCATCGTAGCGGTTCTTTCTTTGCACTCATCAATGGAAATTCTCATGGCTTTGAGAGACTCATTGATATCTTGCTTAGGTGGAATAGATCTAAGTTTCAAATAATCAAAATCAAGAGTAATTCTATCTATGTTTCTAGCCAACTCATCAATCTTAAGCAATTTTTCTTCAAGAAAAGCATTGAAATTCTTTTGCGAATTCATAAACTCTTTAACACTAGTCTTAAATTCAGAGGGCATCTTACCAAAATTTCCATAAGAGTTATTGTAGGAATTACCATAATTATTAGAGCAATTACTAGGAAAAGGCATAGGATTAAAGTATCCTCTATAAGCATTGTTACCATAATTATTCCTACCAACAAAATTCACATCCAAAGATTCATTATTATTTTCAATCAACGTGGATAAAGTCATATCATTAGGATCAGAAGAAGCACTCTTAGTAGCAAATAATTTCATAAGTTCATCCATCTTTCCACTCAAAACACTAATCTCTTCAATAGCATGCACTTTTTTACTAGTAGATCTTTCGGTGTGCCATTGAGAGTAGTTAACCATAATATTATCTAGGAGTTTGGTAGCTTCTCCTAAAGTGATTTCCATAAAAGTGCCCCTCGCAGCCGAATCTAAAAGATTTCTAGAAGCAAAATTCAAGCCGACATAATTTTTGTATAATCATCCATAAGTTCAAACCATGTGTAGGGCAATTACGTATCATTAATTTCATTCTCTCCCAAGCTTGTGCAACATGCTCATGATCTAGTTGCTTAAAATTCATAATATGATTTCTAAGAGAGATGATGTTAGCAGGAGGAAAATACTTAGAGATAAATGCATCTTTGCACTTATTCTATGAATCAATAATATTTCTAGGCAAAGAAGAGAACCAAGTTTTAGCACGATCTCTAAGTGAAAATGGAAATAGCTTCTATTTAACAATACCATTATATGTAACCCTCTTCTTGTGCATATCGCACAAATCAACAAAGTTGTTTAGATGGGTAGCGACATCTTCAGTAGGAAGGCCAGAAAATTGATCTTTCATGACAAGATTCAACAGAGCAACATTGATCTCACAAGATTCAACATCTAAGATAGGAGCAATCAGAGTGCTAATAAAATCATTGTTGTTGGTATTGGAAAAGTCACACAATTTGGTATTATCTTGAGCCATAGTGACAAGCAAGCAATCCAACACATAAGCAAACAAGAGGCAAGTGAACGGAAAAACACACGGAAAAAGAAGGGCGAATAAAACGGCAAGGGTGAAGTGGGGGAGAGGAAAACGTGAGGCAAATAATGTAGTGCGAGGGATAAGGGTTTGTGATAGGTACTTGGTATATGATTTTTGCGTAGATCTCCCCGGCAACGGCGTCAGAAATTCTTCTTGCTGCTTCTCGAGCTTGCGTTGTATTCCCTCGAAGAGGAAAGGGTGATGTAGCACAGTAGCGTAAGTATTTCCGTCGGTTTTTGAGAACCAAGGAATCAATCCAGTAGGAGACCACGCGCGAGTCCCTCGCACCTGCACAAACAAATAAGAACCTCGCAGCCAACACGATAAGGGGTTGTCAATCCCTTCACGGTCACTTACGAGAGTGAGATTTGATAGATAAGATAAGATACTATTTTTGGTATTTTTTGTATAGAAACAGAAAGTAGATAAATCAAATAAATAAGGCGACAGAAATTGGCTAGTTGATGGGAGATTAATTGTAATTCCCCGGATGTAATACTTTCCCTTTTGGGCATATAATATATCTCTGGCTTCATCTATTCCTTTTCGGGTCCTTTGTCTTTCGGGTTTTCGTCGTTTTGTTGTGTGCGTGTGTGGCTTTCATTCATATCATGTAGTCATGTGCATCGCATTGCATTTGTGTGGTCGTTTGCATCCGGTTCCACGCGTTCCTTCCCGTTGTCCGTTTCGCGTTCCGGAGCTCCCTCACGTGTTCGTGGCGTCCCGTAGGCCTACTTTGGTGTTTGGCCGTGTAATGTTATCGGTTTGGCGCGAGTCTTGTCATGTGTTGTTGTTTTGTTGTGTGTAACCCGCCTGTCAAATCTCGTCGCGTTTCGAGTCCGTTTGCTACCCCAACAGTTATTCTCGTGTGCTCAAAGTGCCTCCACTTTGAGGCCCAAGACACCCCTCCAACAGCCCACCAAACCCCTCCAAACCCCTCCTATCATCTAGGCCATCCAATTCTAATTGCGTGGCCGAAAACCGCACTCGATTTGGATAAACCTAATTCCTTGTGCCTATATATTTGTCCACTCCCCCAAGTTTTGCCCCAAATCAAGGAAACCCTAGCCCCCACCTTCTCCTTCCTCCAGCCACCACCACCTCGCCGGAGACTTCGCCGGAGTCTCGCCGGATTTCGCCGGAGTGCCTCCACCTCGCCGGAATCCTCCTCACCACTCCTCTACCTCATCTCCTCCCTCCTCTCACCCTCCACCGGCGCCACCACCTCACCTCACCGCCGCCGCATCCCGTCGGCCGGCCACCCCGCCGCTGCGCCGGCCGGTCAGGGCGCCACCACCTCCCATCGAAGGAACTAGCCTCGAGCAGCCGCCGCCGCGCCTGGGAATCGGGAGCAGCCGAGCCCCACGACGCCGATCCAGCGATCCAGCGCACCTGGGCCGGAGTCCTAGGCCCAGCAGCCGCCGGGCGCCTGGCTCCTTCCCGCCGCGCAGGCCTCGGCCCGCTCCAGCCGCTCCAGCCGGCCTAGCGCCTCGGCTGGGCCGCTCCTCGCTCCTCCCTCGATCGCCTGGACCGCGCCGTCCGGATCCCGCTACAGCCAGATCCGCGCCGCCTCCCGCCGTTGACCGCGCGCCGCAAGGTGGGCCGGCCCAGCCGCCGCTTCCTCTCCGCATCGAGACGGGCCCCGCCGATCGCCAGCTCCGATCCGGGCCAGCCGCCCCCATCCGCTGCGGCTAGTGGGCCGACCGGAGCCGCGGGCCTTCCAGCCAGCCACCGAAGACTCCCGCCGCGTCCGCCTCCTGGGCCGAGCCGGCGAGGCCCAGCCAGGAGCCTGCCGGCCGAAGCCTCAGCAGCCAGCATCGCGCCACCGATCCCCTTCGCCAGGCCGCGCCTCAGCCCCTCCCGCGGCTGGGTCGAGTCCCCCGCCAGGCCGCCTCGCCTCTCCTCCCGCGGGCCGCCGCCGCCAGAGGCCAAGATCCGCGCCGCCCCGGCCGGGCTTTGCCAGCCTCACGCGGGCCGAGGTCGCCGGGCCTCCAGGCCGCTTCTCCAAGCCGCAAGCGGGCCGCGCCAGGCTCCCGCGCCGCCGCGCCGCATGGGCCGCTTCGCCTGCTTCGCGGGCCGCATCCCGCCAGATCCACTCCTCAGCCCGGTTGTCCTCCAGATCTGAGGTTGACCTCAATATTCACTAAGTCCCAGTTTTTGTGATCTCTGATGCAATATTCAAATGCTGATATCTTTTTGTGTGGTGCTCCGTTTTGCGCAAATAACATGTCCAGACGTTCATGGTGACTAGCACTACGTTTCATTCCTTTGTGCCATGCATGTTTGAGATCATCTAGACGCTTATTTTTCTGTTGCAAGAGTGCATCCCGTTATAAACTGCTATTAGTGTTGTTTTTCATGCCATCTTTGCATAGTGATATCTTTTAGCTCGTTTATCCGAATGATGCAAATGACATGTCCACGTGTTCGTCTTGCCATGCTCTACATGTTGGTTGTGTTAGGTTGCATGATAGATTTAATCTTGCCACGTTTATCTTCGTTGCAAAGTGCCATGTGGCTGTTTAGTTGTTTAACTTGTTATGAGATGCCATCTTGTTGAGCTCATTGCAATCATTGTGTTTATCTCCATGATGCATGCTTGTATGTTTCGGATTCACCATCATGTGTACTTTGATGTGGTGCTTACCACTTGCCATGTTTAGTTTTGAGGTGACTTAAACTTGCTCTCTAGATGCCATGATGAGACTGCTGTTTTAACACTTAGTGAAATTTCACTAAGTCTGGAATCTGTAATTCTCAGATGCCATGTTTGCTTGCCGTTCTAGGACAATCCATGATAGTTTTGGGGTGATTCTTGATGGTTCCTTGTAGTATATATTGTTGGCTCTCCATTCATGCTCTCACATGCTTATTTGAGTGGCTGTAGCATATTTAACTTTTGCTCCAAAGTTGCAATAAATTACTGTTGTCAGGATTTTGTTGTCAAGTTCAATATGTCCAAGCTTGTTGCTATTGATCCGTGGCTCCTTTGGGGGTGCACCTTTGGACTTATTTGCTGTAGGATATGTCTAGTTTATGTTCATGCTCTTTGCCATGATGTTTGAGTGCTGTAGCTTATTTATATAGTGCTCCGAAGTTGCTATGTGGCTGTAATTTTCAGCTTGTGCATATTTCTTGTTTCGGGCATAACTTTTAGCCCGTAGCTCCGATTTCAGCAAGTCTTATATGAAACTTGATTGATTTTCCGTGTAGATTCATAATATACTATTGTTATCATGTTTTGAAGTATTTTGCTTGAGTGCTATTTTTCCGTGCTCCGTGTGCTCTCATAGTGCATCTACCATGCATCCATCATTTTGGTGTGCGCATTGCATCTTGGTGATTCGTGCCTTGTGTGTTTGTATTGTTTAGAGCCGGAAGCTGAGTCCGAGTACGAGTACGAGCACGAGGTTACTACCGAGGTTGAGCACGAGGACCCTTCTTACGATCCGAACGACTACTCTTCAGGCAAGATGACCGAACCCGGATACCATTACTATTTTTGCCTATTGCTAGAAGTCTCGATCTATAGTTTTGCCTCGATGCCCATGTCTTTCATGTCAGCCTCCTACTTGTAACCATGTCCATGACTAACCACCCTACCTATGCAAACCATTGATTGGCTATACGTAGGCTTCGCTCAGCCCCTCTTATAGCCTTGCTAGTTGTAGGTGAAGTCGAAGATGCTTGCTTCATGTTGAAGTTTTATTGGGTTATATCACACTATATAAATGCTTAAAATGAAATCATCTATATATTGGCAAGGGTGGAAGGCTAAGCCTTTTGCTTGGTGATTTGTTCCACTCATGCCGCTAGGAACCGTATAAACCGGTGTTATGTTCCTTGATTATGCGTTCCTCACACGGTTGGGGTTTATGGGGCCCCCTCGATAAACCGCTAAGTGCTAAGTCTTTTCCAGCAAGTCCCAACATTGGTACTATTTTCCTAATAACTAAATAAACTTGCATAGGGAGTAATTAACCCTCTTTCTTAATCAACAACCCGGGCCAGTGCTCCACATGAGTGTTGGTCCAAACTGGGGGTTACGCGGGGCCACCACGAGGAAACTCGAGGTTTGGTAAAAACCTGTGGGATTGCCCATCCGGTCGTGTCCTGAGACTAGATACGTGCGGCTACTATCAGGGTGTCGACATGCCGGGAGGATTTGCTGGATTAGCCTTACCTTAGTTCGGAGTATCTTGAGCATGGGATTCCGAGAATACTCGGGTCTTCCCACCTTGGAGTTGCGACTCCGCGGATCGTGGGCTTGTCATGGGCCAACTTGGAACACCCCTGCAGGGTTATGAACTTTCGAAAGCCGTGCCCGTGGTTATGTGGCAGATGGGAGCTTGTTAATATCCGGTTGTAGAAAACTTGACACAATGTTCCAATACACTACCAGCGTGTGTACCGTGACTGTCATTTTCCGAAAGGGATTCGGGAGATGAACACGGTGGGGTTATGTTTGACGTGTTGTAGCTGGGATCACTTCGTGATCATCTCTCGACCGAGGCACTTCTCTTCTCGCACTCTTTCACGTAAGCTAGTGCTAGTTGCTGCTGCAGACTCTTATTCTTTTCTTCAGCCTTATCCTCTCCCAAGGCTTAAATAGTCATGTTACCCGGGAACGGGATTGCTGAGTCCTTTGTGGCTCACAGTTACTTCACCACACCAGATGCAGGTCCGATGGTGAGCTATCCAAGTGATGGCACCGAGCTAGACTGGGAGTATGACGAGGAGCGTAGTCGATACTATGTTCGTTATCCTGATGATCAGTAGTGGTGACTTCTACTAGGATTCGATCCGACCTGTGGATTTAAATTATGTTTGGTATCTTGACATTTGGATTTACCCTTAGATGGGCTGTGATGTTCTTTTGTATGATGATTGAGACATGTAATGTATTTGTGTGACGTGGCGAGTGTAAGCCAACTATTTTATGTTTTCCATCCCCATCTTTTACATGAGTTGTGCAAAGATACCAGACTTGCGATCATTCCAGCATGGGGTTATGTCTCTAAGTCGTGCCTCGACACGTAGGAGATATAGTCCCATCCTGGGCATTACAAGTTGGTATTCAGAGCCTTCTCCGACCTAGGAGCCCCCACTGATTGATCGAATCGTTGACGGTCGAGTCTAGGCACACACTGAAAATATTTTGAGTCCTATATTATATCGGAGAGTAGGAATTCTTTGCTTCTCATCCCCTTTCTCTCTGTGAGGACTCCTGACTTCTACTCTTGCCTCTTCTACTTTCAAAAATTGCACCAATTTTTTTTAGGAATCTCGCGAGTATTCTTGGATTGTTTCGATGCTCTTGTGACGAGAATATTGTTCTCGATGCCTCCTGACATTAGGGGTTGTGGCAGTGTCCCGGGGAGTTGAGCTTCGGGGTATTGTCGTCACAAGCATATCGCGGCAGTACTAAATACTTAAGACGGCCGACATCGAAAATCTCTCCTATACGGTTAGTGGCAAGATAACCCCGACATCACCCAGTACTGGGGAGGTAGTTCGGGAGTATTGCCATAGCTTGGTATAGTGGATGCTTTTCGAAGGTCCGAGGTAGACAGTTTCCGAGAAAGACTGGTTATGTGTTGAAGGATGGATACAGCTGGATGTAGGTTTAGAGTTGATTGCGCGGTGCTTCCCTTGTATCCCCAACACCTGATTGCATAACTGGAAACTTTCGGAAATTAATAGGTGGGTTTATCCAGTAGATCGTAGGCATTCTTCCAACGAATGCAGGTTAGCGAGTTCGGGGTTCTACATTGAGTGAAGTGGTTTTATGACCGATGTTCCAATCGGGAGTTGCATCTTAAAGGGTCCTTGGCTATGCTGATCCGGGGATTGCAAAACCCTTTCGTAACGCGTTCATATGCTTTCATCACGAAGATGTTAGAACGAAGCTCCTATCTTGTGTTTGTTTCCATCCGTACCTTGTTGTTTTTCTTATTTTACCTTTTGTCCCCTATGTGGCTTCTCGTGAAGATTGTTGTTATCATTAAACTGAGAATTTCATTCGTTCCTCTTGTTCGAATGATTATTGTGAAGACTATGTTGCATTTCAATCCGTTGATTTAGCTTATGCCTTCTTTCAATCAATTGCTGATTCGTGGTCATCTCTTTCAGGATGGCTCCGAAATGGATTCCCAACGGTAACCCAGAGGGTGAAGAGGTCCCAGATCGTCCTCCTTCCCCTCCTTCTCCGTCTGAGGCTTGGAGAGCGATTATGCAGACTACAAATCAGAACACCCAGTTGTTGATGCAGATGATGCAGCAGATGCAAGCTAATCAAGCTAATCAGGGTGTTCCAGGGAATCAAGGCAACTTCTTCAACCAGCAGCACCATGCTACTCTCAACCAGTTCTTGGCCAATAATCCAAAAGCTTTCAGTTACTGTGTCGACCCTCTTGATGCTGAGGATTGGTTAACCGATATAAAGAAGCATTTTGAGTGCAGTAACGTAAGAGAAGAGGACTATGTGAAGTTTGCAGCCTTCCAACTCAAAGACCAAGCAGCTGACTGGTGGCAGCAGTACAAAGACTCCAGGCCAGGTCGTGTGATCTCTTGGGAGGATTTCTGCAAGGACTTTCGTTCTCACCATATTCCAACAAGTGTCATCGAGGGTATGCGTGAGCAATTCCGCAACGTGAAGCAGGGCTCTATGACTGTCTACCATTATAATGTCAAGTTCCAAAACCTCGCCCGCTATGCTAAGCCAGACATTCCTGATGCCAAGAGCAAAATCTATCAGTTTCGTGGTGGTCTGAAAGATGAACTTCAACTTGCTCTCACCTTGTTCGAGCCCGATGAGTTTGACAAATTCTATAGCATGGCTTTGAAACAAGAAGCAGCTCAGCTCAAGATGGAGGCTTCCAAAAAGAGGATTCGAGATGCCGTTCACTCCTCCTCGTCTTCTCAAGTCGTCGCAAAGCAGCAGAAATTTTGGCTTCCTCCTCCTCCAGTGATTCGAGCTCCCTACAACAACTCCAACAGCAACAAGAACTCCGGTGGACGTGGTTTCTCCCACCCACCCAACCCGAGCAACCAGTCGAGGAATCAGTTTCAGTCTCAAGGTTCCAAGTCAAGTGGTTCTCATTTCCGTCCTCTCTCAGAAGTGACTTGCAACAAGTGCACTCAGACAGGTCACTATGCTAACAAGTGCCCCAACCCGAAGCGTCTTCCACCTCCTCCACCTGTCAACACAGCTATTGTCAAGCATATTCCAAAGTCTGCAAGGGTCAATCTGATGAATGCAGCGCAAGCGGAGAATTCTTCTGATGTCATTTTGGGTAACCTTCCAGTTAACTCTTCTCCAGCTAAAGTGTTGTTTGATTCAGGTGCTACATGTTCTTTCATGTCATATCCATTTGCATCCAAGCACAACATTGTCACCAAAAGTTTGCCAAGGGAATTGTCAGTTGTTTCTCCAGGAAAACTATTGCATTCAAAGATATTTGCTCCGGATGTTTCTATTCGCATGGGAGATTATCGTTTTCTGGCTAAACCGGTGGTTCTTGGCAACTCCGACATTGACCTCATCCTCGGGATGGATTGGCTTTCTCAGCATGATGCTCAGATTGATTGTGCACGGAAGGAAGTCAAGATGACTCATCCTGATGAAGATGTGATTATCTTCGCCTCCAGAGATAACACTATCAGGCTTTTCTCTCTCAATGATAAGAAATTAATGCCATATCTCAAATTCCGGTGGTGAACAAATACCAAGACGTCTTTCCTGAAGAACTTCTAGGCATGCCTCCACACCGTCAGGTGGAATTCATCATTGAACTCGAGCCGGGTACTGAGCCAGCATGCCGGCGTCCGTACAAGCTCTCTCCCAAAAAATTGAAGGAATTGAAGAAGCAGCTTGATGAACAGGAGCGTATGGGTCTCATCAGGCCTAGTACGTCTCCCTGGGGCTGTGGTGTCTTATTTGTCAAGAAGAAAGATGGCACGGAACGTCTCTGCGTTGATTACCGGCCATTGAACAAGAAGACAATAAAGAACAAGTATCCGCTCCCCAACATCAACGAACTGTTCGAGCAGCTCAAAGGAGCTAAAGTGTTCTCTAAGCTCGACCTCCGAATGGGCTATCACCAAATCCGCATTCGCGAGAAAGACATTCCCAAGACTGCCTTCAGAACGAGTTTCAGTTCATACGAGTATACAGTCATGTCTTTTGGTCTCGCTAATGCTCCTCCTACCTTTTCGAGAATGATGCACTACATATTCAACCCCTACACCGGCGAGTTTGTGCTTGTGTATCTGGATGATATTCTGGTGTTTTCCAAGAATGAAGAAGATCACGAAAAGCACTTACGTCTGGTTCTTGATCGACTCCGTGAGCATAAGTTCTATGCCAAGTTCTCCAAGTGCGAATTTTGGCTCGATAAGGTTTTGTACCTGGGCCATATCATCTCAGCTGACGGCATTGCGGTAAATCCCGAGAAAGTTGAAGCAATTGTCAACTGGGAAGCTCCTCAGAACGTCAAGCAACTCCGAAGTTTTCTGGGTCTTGCCAGCTATTGCAGAAGGTTCGTTGAGAACTTCTCCAAGATTGCCAAGCCTCTCTCCAACTTGCTTCAGAAGAATGTCAAATACTTTTGGTCTCCAGAGTGTGAAGTGGCATTCAGAACTCTCAAAGAAAAGCTAGTCTCTGCTCCAGTTCTTACTCCTCCAGATGAGTCCAAGCCCTATGAAGTATTCTGTGATGCTTCTCTTCAAGGCCTTGGTGGTGTGCTTATGCAAGATAAGAGAATTGTGGCTTACACTTCTCGTCAGCTCAAGCCAAGTGAGAAGAACTATCCCACACATGATCTCAAGCTAGCAGCTGTGGTACATGCTTTGATTACGTGGAGACATCTGTTGTTGGGCAGAAAAGTCGACATCTTCACCGATCACAAGAGCTTGAAGTACATCTTCACACAACCGAATCTGAACCTCCGCCAGACTCGTTGGGTTGAAATGATCCAAGAGTATGATCCCAGCATTGAATACACTCCTGGCAAGGCGAATGTGATTGCAGATGCTTTGAGCAGAAAGGCATATTGCAACAGCCTTCTTATCAAGCCGTTCCAGCCAGAGCTTTGTGAAGCATCCAGGAAACTCAACCTCCAAGTTGTTCCGCAGGGTTTTCTTGCAAATCTTCAAATTGCTCCTACCTTGGAAGATCAGGTCCGTGAGGCCCAACTCAGTGATGCCATGGTGCAGAAGGTGAAACATGGTATTGCAAAGGGCACTCCTAAATACAAGTGCTATCGCGTTGATGAGAGAGATACCTTGTTCTTCGAGGACAGACTCGTTGTTCCCAAAGGTGATCTCAGGAAGCTCATAATGGAAGAAGCACATGATTCTCTCCTTTCCATTCATCCTGGCAGTTCCAAGATGTACCAAGACCTCAAGAAATCTTACTGGTGGACACGCATGAAAAGGGAAATTGCCCAATTCATGAATGAATGTGATGTTTGCAGAAGAGTGAAAGCAGAACATCAACGTCCAGCCGGTCTTCTCCAACCTCTTCATATTCCCAAGTGGAAATTCGACCACATTGAAATGGATTTCGTCACTGGCTTTCCTAAATCCAAGAGAGGGAATGATTCTATCTTCGTGGTGATTGACAAGCTTACCAAAGTCGCCCACTTTCTTCCAGTCAAAGAATCCATCAATGCAGCTCAACTTGCAGAGTTGTACACTTCCAGAATTGTGTCTTTACATGGCATTCCTCAAGTTATCTCCTCAGACCGTGGAAGTTTGTTCACATCCAAGTTCTGGGACTCCTTTCAGTCAGCCATGGGCACTAAGATCAGGTTCAACACTGCTTTTCACCCTCAGACTAGTGGTCAAGTCGAGCGAGTGAATCAGATTCTAGAAGACATGCTCAGAGCCTGTGTCATATCTTTTGGCATGAAATGGGAAGATTGCCTTCCATTTGCCGAGTTCTCTTACAACAACAGCTACCAAGCAAGTGCAGGCAAAGCTCCGTTTGAAATCCTCTATGGCAGAAAGTGCCGTACCCCTCTCAACTGGTCCGAAACAGGTGAACGCCAACTTCTTGGCAATGACTTGATCTCAGAAGCCGAAGAAATGTGCAAAGTCATATGTGAGAATCTAAAGGCCGCTCAGTCGCGTCAGAAGAGCTACTATGACGGCAAGCATCGTGATTTGGCTTTCAACATTGGTTATCATGTCTATCTCCGTGTTTCTCCGATGAAAGGCACCCAAAGATTCGGTATCAAAGGAAAGCTTGCTCCTAGATACGTCGGGCCTTTCAAGATTCTTGACAAAAGAGGCGATCTAGCCTATCAACTTGAGCTCCCTTCCAACTTCGCCAATGTTCATGATGTGTTTCATGTGTCTCAACTCCGCAAATGCTTCAAGGCACCTGAACGCATGATTCCGTTTGAAGAGATTGATCTTCAACAAGATTTGTCCTACCGAGAGCATCCCATTGCTATTCTCGAAGAAACCGAACGCAAGACCCACAACAAGTCCATCAAATTCTTGAAAGTCAAGTGGTCACATCACACCGACCGAGAAGCTACGTGGGAACGAGAAGATCATCTTCGTTCTGAGTACCCGTCCTTTTTCCAGTCCTAGATCTCGGGACGAGATCTTTTTGTAGTAGAGGAGAGTTTGTAATGCCCCGGATGTAATACTTTCCCTTTTGGGCATATAATATATCTCTGGCTTCATCTATTCCTTTTCGGGTTCTTTGTCTTTCGGGTTTTCGTCGTTTTGTTGTGTGCGTGTGTGGCATTCATTCATATCATGTAGTCATGTGCATCACATTGCATTTGTGTTGTCGTTTGCACCCGGTTCCACGCGTTCCTTCCCGTTATCCGTTTCGCGTTCCGGAGCTCCCTCACGTGTTCGTGGCGTCCCGTAGGCCTACTTTGGTGTTTGGCCGTGTAACGTTACCGGTTTGGCGCGAGTCTTGTCGTGTGTTGTTGTTTTGTTGTGTGTAACCCGCCTGTCAAATCTCGTCGCGTTTCGAGTCCGTTTGCTACCCCAACAGTTATTCTCGTGGGCTCAAAGTGCCTCCACTTTGAGGCCCAAGACACCCCTCCAACAGCCCACCAAACCCCTCCAAACCCCTCCTATCATCTAGGCCATCCAATTCTAATCGCGTGGCCGAAAACCGCACTCCATTTGGATAACCCTAGCTCCTTGTGCCTATATATTTGTCCACTCCCCCAAATTTTGCCCCAAATCAAGGAAACCCTAGCCCCCACCTTCTCCTTCCTCCAGCCACCACCACCTCGCCGGAGACTTCGCCGGAGTCTCGCCGGATTTCGTCGGAGTGCCTCCACCTCGCCGGAATCCTCCTCACCACTCCTCCACCTCATCTCCTCCCGCCTCTCACCCTGCACCGGCGCCACCACCTCACCTCACCGCCGCCGCATCCCGTCGGCCGGCCACCCCGCCGCCGCGCCGGCCGGTCAGGGCGCCACCACCTCCCGTCGAAGGAACTAGCCTCGAGCAGCCGCCGCCGCGCCTGGGAATCGGGAGTAGCCGAGCCCCACGACGCCGATCCAGCGATCCAGCGCGCCTGGGCCGGAGCCCTAGGCCCAGCAGCCGTCGGGCGCCTGGCTCCTTCCCGCCGCGCAGGCCTCGGCCCGCTCCAGCCGCTCCAGCCGGCCTAGCGCCTCGGCTGGGCCGCTCCTCGCTCCTCCCTCGATCGCCTGGACCACGCCGTCCGGATCCCGCTACAGCCAGATCCGCGCCGCCTCCCGCCGTTGACCGCGCACCGCCAGGTGGGCCGGCCCAGCCGCCGCTTCCTCTCCGTGTCGAGACGGGCCCCGCCGATCGCCAGCTCCAATCCGGGCCAGCCGCCCCCATCCGCTGCAGCTAGTGGGCCGACCGGAGCCGCGGGCCTTCCAGCCAGCCACCGAAGACTCCCGCCACGTCCGCCTCCTGGGCCGAGCCGGCGAGGCCCAGCCAGGAGCCTGTCGGCCGAAGCCTCAGCAGCCAGCATCGCGCCACCGATCCCCTTCGCCAGGCCGCGGCTCAGCCCCTCCCGCGGCTGGGCCGAGTCCCCCGCCAGGCCGCCTCGCCTCTCCTCCCGCGGGCCGCCGCCGCCAGAGGCCCAGATCCGCGCCGCCCTGGCCGGGCTTTGCCAGCCTCGCGCGGGCCGAGGTCGCCGGGCCTCCAGGCCGCTTCTCCAAGCCGCAAGCGGGCCGCGCCAGGCTCCCGCGCCGCCGCGCCGCATGGGCCGCTTCGGCTGCTTCGCGGGCCGCATCCTGCCAGATCCACTCCTCAGCCCGGTTGTCCTCCAGATCTGAGGTTGACCTCAATATTCACTAAGTCCCAGTTTTTGTGATCTCTGATGCAATATTCAAATGCTGATATCTTTTTGTGTGGTGCTCCGTTTTGCGCAAATGACATGTCCAGACGTTCGTGGTGACTAGCACTACGTTTCATTCCTTTGTGCCATGCATGTTTGAGATCATCTAGACGCTTATTTTTCTATTGCAAGAGTGCATCCCATTATAAACTGCTGTTAGTGTTGTTTTTCATGCCATCTTTGCATAGTGATATCTTTTAGCTCGTTTATCCGAATGATGCAAATGACATGTCCACGTGTTCGTCTTGCCATGCTCTACATGTTGGTTGTGTTAGGTTGCATGATAGATTTAATCTTGCCACGTTTATCTTTGTTGCAAAGTGCCATGTGGCTGTTTAGTTGTTTAACTTGTTATGAGATGCCATCTTGTTGAGCTCATTGCTATCATTGTGTTTATCTCCATGATGCATGCTTGTATGTTTCGGATTCACCATCATGTGTACTTTGATGTGGTGCTTACCACTTGCCATGTTTAGTTTTGAGGTGACTTAAACTTGCTCTCTTAGATGCCATGATGAGACTGCTGTTTTAACACTTAGTGAAATTTCACTAAGTCTGGAATCTGTAATTCTCAGATGCCATGTTTGCTTGCTGTTCTAGGACAATCCATGATAGTTTTGGGGTGATTCTTGATGGTTCCTTGTAGTATATATTGTTGGCTATCCATTCATGCTCTCACATGCTTATTTGAGTGGCTGTAGCATATTTAACTTTTGCTCCAAAGTTGCAATAAATTACTGTTGTCAGGATTTTGTTGTCAAGTTCAATATGTCCAAGCTTGTTGCTATTGATCCGTGGCTCCTTTGGGGTGCACCTTCGGACTTATTTGCTGTAGGATATGTCTAGTTTATGTTCATGCTCTTTGCCATGATGTTTGAGTGCTGTAGCTTATTTATATAGTGCTCCGAAGTTGCTATGTGGCTGTAATTTTCAGCTTGTGCATATTTCTTGTTTCGGGCATAACTTTTAGCCCGTAGCTCCGATTTCAGCAAGTCTTATATGAAACTTGATTGATTTTCCGTGTAGATTCATAATATACTATTGTTATCATGTTTTGAAGTATTTTGCTTGAGTGCTATTTTTCCGTGCTCCGTGTGCTCTCATAGTGCATCTACCATGCATCCATCATTTTGGTGTGCGCATTGCATCTTGGTGATTCGTGCCTTGTGTGTTTGTATTGTTTAGAGCCGGAAGCTGACTCCGAGTACGAGTACGAGCACGAGGTTACTACCGAGGTTGAGCACGAGGACCCTTCTTACGATCCGAACGACTACTCTTCAGGCAAGATGACCGAACCCGGATACCATTACTATTTTTGCCTATTGCTAGAAGTCTCGATCTATAGTTTTGCCTCGATGCCCATGTCTTTCATGTTAGCCTCCTACTTGTAACCATGTCCATGACTAACCACCCTACCTATGCAAACCATTGATTGGCTATACGTAGGCTTCGCTCAGCCCCTCTTATAGCGTTGCTAGTTGTAGGTGAAGTCGAAGATGCTTGCTTCATGTTGAAGTTTTATTGGGTTATATCACACTATATAAATGCTTAAAATGAAATCATCTATATATTGGCAAGGGTGGAAGGCTAAGCCTTTTGCTTGGTGATTTGTTCCACTCATGCCGCTAGGAACCGTATAAACCGGTGTTATGTTCCTTGATTATGCGTTCCTCACACGGTTGGGGTTTATGGGGCCCCCTCGATAAACCGCTAAGTGCTAAGTCTTTTCCAGCAAGTCCCAACATTGGTACTATTTGCCTAATAACTAAATAAACTTGCATAGGGAGTAATTAACCCTCTTTCTTAATCAACAACCCGGGCCAGTGCTCCACATGAGTGTTGGTCCAAACTGGGGGTTACGCGGGGCCACCACGAGGAAACTCGAGGTTTGGTAAAAACCTGTGGGATCGCCCATCCGGTCGTGTCCTGAGACTAGATACGCGCGGCTACTATCAGGGTGTCGACACGCCGGGAGGATTTGCTGGATTAGCCTTACCTTAGTTCGGAGTATCTTGAGCACGGGATTCCGAGAATACTCGGGTCTTCCCACCTTGGAGTTGAGACTCCGCGGATCGTGGGCTTGTCATGGGCCAAGTTGGAACACCCCTGCAGGGTTATAAACTTTCGAAAGCCGTGCCCGCGGTTATGTGGCAGATGGGAGCTTGTTAATATCCGGTTGTAGAAAACTTGACACAATGTTCCAATACACTACCAGCGTGTGTACCGTGACTGTCATTTTCCGAAAGGGATTCGGGAGATGAACACGGTGGGGTTATGTTTGACGTGTTGTAGCTGGGATCACTTCGTGATCATCTCTCGACCGAGGCACTTCTCTTCTCGCACTCTTTCACGTAAGCTAGTGCTAGTTTCTGCTGCAGACTCTTATTCTTTTCTTCAGCCTTATCCTCTCCCAAGGCTTAAATAGTCATGTTACCCGGGAACGGGATTGCTGAGTCCTCTGTGGCTCACAGTTACTTCACCGCACCAGATGCAGGTCCGATGGTGAGCTATCCAAGTGATGGCACCGAGCTAGACTGGGAGTATGACGAGGAGCGTAGTCGATACTATGTTCGTTATCCTGATGATCAGTAGTGGTGACTTCTACTAGGATTCAATCCGACCTGTGGATTTAAATTATGTTTGGTATCTTGACATTTGGATTTACCCTTAGATGGGCTGTGATGTTCTTTTGTATGATGATTGAGACATGTAATGTATTTGTGTGCCGTGGCGAGTGTAAGCCAACTATTTTATGTTTTCCATCCCCATCTTTTACATGAGTTGTGCAAAGATACCAGACTTGCGATCATTCCAGCATGGGGTTATGTCTCTAAGTCGTGCCTCGACACGTAGGAGATATAGTCCCATCCTGGGCATTACATTAATATGATAAAGATAGACCCGGGGGCCATAGGTTTCACTAGTGGCTTCTCTCATGATAGCATAATTCTATGGTGGGTGAACAAATTACTGTCGAGCAATTGGTAGAAAAGCGCATAGTTATGAGAATATCTAGGCATGACCATTATATATAGGCATCACGTCCGTGATAAGTAGACCGAAACGATTCTGCATCTACTACTATTACTCCACACATCGACCGCTATCCAGCATGCATCTAGAGTATTAAGTTCATAAGAACAGAGTAACGCCTTAAGTAAGATGACATGATGTAGAGGGATAAACTCAAGCAATATGATATAAACCCCATCTTTTTATCCTCGATGGCAACAATACTATACGTGCCTTGCTGCCCCTGCTATCACTGGGAAATGACACCGCAAGATTGAACCCAAAGCCAAGCACTTCTCCCATTGCAAGAACTATAGATCTAGTAGGCCAAACCAAACCAATAATCCGAAGAGACTTGCAAGGATATTATAATCATACATAAAAGATTTCAGAAAAGAATCCCATATTGTCAAAGAAAATCTTGATCATAAACCCACAATTCATCGGATCTCGAGAAACACACCGCAAAAAGATTACATCGCAAATAGATCTCCTCGAAGATTGAGGAGAACTTTGTATTGAGATCCAAAAAGAGAGAAGAAGCCATCTAGCTAATAACTATGGACCCGAAGGTCTGTGGTAAACTACTTACAACTCATCGGAGAGGCTGTGGTGTTGATGTAGAAGCCCTCCATGATCGATCCCCCTCCGGTGGAGCTCCGGAACAGGCTCCAAGATGAGATCTCACGGGAACAAAAGGTTGCGGCGGTGGAATTAGGGTTTCGTCTGTTGCCTCGATGTTTTCAGGGTATGAGAGTATATATAGGCTGAAGAGGGGCATCGGGGGAGCAACAGGTGGCCCACGAGGGTGGGGGCGCCTACCCCCCTGGGCGTGCCCCTTCCGTCGTGGACACCTCTTTCGCTCCCTAGCGTGTACTCCAAGTCTCCTGCGTTGATATTGTTCCAAAAATAACGCTCCCGAAGGTTTCATTCCGTTTGGACTCCGTTTGATATTCCTTTTCTATGAAACACTGAGATAGGCAAAAAAATAGCAATCTGCATTGGGCCTTGCGTTAGTAGGTTAGTCCCAAAAATAATATAAAAGTGTATAGTAAATCCCATTAAACATCCAAAACAGAATATATAATAGCATGGAACAATCAAAAATTATAGATACGTTGGAGACGTATCAAGGGCTCCGGCGGAGCTGTTCTGCCGGGGAAACTTCCCTCCCGGAGGGGAAAATCGAAGCCATCGCCACCACCAACGATCCTCTCATCGAGGGAGGGTCAATCTCCATCAACATCTTCACCAACACCATCTCCTCTCAAACCCTAGTTCATCTCTTGTATTCAATATTTGCCTCAAAACCTCACATTAGTACTCGTGGGTTGCTAGTAGTGTTGATTACTCCTTGTAGTTATAGTTGGTTTATTTGGTGGAAGATCATATGTTCAGACCCTTGATACTATTAAATACTCCTCTGCTTGTGAACATGAATATGCTTTGTGAGTAGTTACGTTCGTTCCTAAGGACATGGGAGAAGTCTTGTTATAAGTAATCATGTGAATTTGGTATTCGTTCGATATTTTGATGAGATGTATGTTGTCTTTCCTCTAGTGGTGCTGTGCGAACGTCGACTACATGACACTTCACCATTATTTGGGCCTAGGGGAAGGCATTGGGAAATAATAAGTAGATGATGGGTTGCTAGAGTGACAGAAGCTTAAACCCTAGTTTATGCGTTGCTTCGTAAGGGGCTGATTTGGATCCACATGCTTCATGCTATGGTTAGATTTATCCTAATACTTCTTTCGTAGTTGCGGATGCTTGCGACAGGGGTTAATCATAAGTGGGAGGCTTGTCCAAGTAAGGAAAACACCCAAGCACCGGTCCACCCACATATCAAATTATCAAAGTAACAACGTGAATCATATGAGCATGATGAAAACTAACTTGACAATAATTCCCATGTGTCCTCGGGGGCGCTTTGCTTTATATAAGAGTTCGTCCAGGCTTGTACTTTGCTATAAAAAGGATGGAGCCATCTTGTTTCACCTTTGTTACACTTGTTACTTGTTACCCCTTACGAATTATCTTATTACAAAACTATCTGTTACCGATAATTTCAGTGTTTGCAGAAAATACCTTACTGAAAACCGCTTGCCATTTCCTTCTGCTCCCCGTTGGGTTCGACACTCTTACTTATCAAAAGGACTACGATAGATCCCCTAGACTTGTGGGTCATCAAGGCTCTTTTCTGGCGCCATTGCCGGGGAGTGAAGCGCCTTTGGTGAGTGGAATTTGGTAAGGAAAAATTTATATTACGTGCTGAAATTTACTGCCACTTGTCACAATGGAAAACAATCCTTTGAAGGGTTTGTTCGGGGTATCTTCACCTCGATCAGAAGAACAAATAGTTTCCCCTCAACCTACTTAACATACTGGAAATATTTATTACGAAATTCCTTCAGGTATGTTAGAGAAACTGCTAGCTAATCCATATGCTGGAGATGGAACACTACATCCTGATATGCATCTAATCTATGTGGCTGAAGTTTGTGGATTATTTAAGCTTGCATGTTTGCCCGAGGATGAGGTCAGGAAGAAAGTCTTCCATTTATCTTTGAAGGGAAAGGCATTGACGTGGTATAGGCTATGTGATGATATTGGAGCTTGGAACTACAACCGATTGAAATTGGAATTTCATCAGAAGTTTTATCCTATGCATCTAGTTCATCGTGATCAAAATTATATTTATAATTTTTGGCCTTGTGAAGGAGAAAATATTGCTCAAGCTTGGGGTAGGCTTAAGTCAATGTTATATTCATGCCCCAATCGTGAGCTCTCAGGAGAAATTATTATTCAGAATCTCTATGCTCGGCTTTCTCATAATGATAGATCTATGCTCGATACTTCTTGTACCGGTTCTTTTATGAAGAAGACTATTGAATTTCGACAGGAACTTTTATGAATGAATTAAACGCAACTCTGAAGATTGGGAAATCGACAAAGGTAAGGAGAAAGGTATGAGCCTTGAGTTTGATTTTGTTAAATCTTTTATGAATATTGATGTTTTTGTGAATCTAGCACTAAGTATGGACTTGACTCTGAGATAGTAGCTTCTTTCCGTGAATCATTTGCTACTCATGTTGATCTCCCTAAGGAGAAGTGGTTTAAATATCATCCTCCCATTGAAGTAAAAGTAGCAGAACCCATTAAGGTTGAATAACAAACCATTACTTATAATGATAATCCAGTTGTTCCTACTGCTTATATTGAGAAACCACCTTTCCCTGTTAGGTTAAAGGAGCATGCTAAGGCTTCAACCGTGGTTTGTAAGAGTTATGTTAGAACACCTACACCCCCTGAAGAAATTAAAGTAGAACCTAATGTTGATATGGTTAATGATCTCTTCGTCGATAATGTTGATGGGCATGTTATTTACTTCCTTGGTGTAGCTGCTAGGATTGCCAAACCTGATGAAAAGGATAAACATAGACCTATAGTTGGCATGACTGTTGTCTCAATTAAAATTGGAGATCATTATTATCATGGCTTATGTGATTTCGATGCTAGTGTGAGTGTTATTCCCTTTACTCTTTATCAGGAAATTATGAATGATATTGCACCTGCTGAGACAGAAGATATTGATGTGACTATTAAACTTGCTAATAGAGATACTATCTGTGACACCCCGAGACCGGTGCGCCAGATGTCTTCCTCTTATTCGCCGTTGTTGCCATGTCATCTGCTTGCGTGTTGCACCTTGCCATGTCATCATGTGCATTTCATCTGCATAGTTTTCAAAACTTGCATCCGTTCGTAGTAGCCCGATCTCCCAGTTCTCTTTGTTGTCCGTTCTGATCCAAAACACACTCGCACGTGCCCGCGGCACCTCCGAAACATTATTTTGTAAGTGGCCGAAAATGTTCTCGGAATGGGATGAAACTTGGTGTGCGATCTTATTATAGTGTAGGTAGACCGCCTGTCAAATTTCGTCGCATTCGGAGTCCGTTTGATAGCCCAACCATTAAACATAGAGCGGCGCTGTTGCTGGTATATTCGTCGAACGTTTCGGTCTCCAAGACACTGTGCCGGGCCTCTCTCCTCTCCTCTCATCTCAGCCCACATCTCTCTACACAGCCCACTACCACCCACTAGGCCTGCCTAACCACCCCCTCGCGATCGGATCCGTCGGATCGCGATCGGAGGGCCCGAAACGGCCTCAAAACCCAAATCGTAGACCCCTGCCTATTTAAACAACCCCTTGCCCATTTTGGGAACCCCTAGCCATCCACCTACCTCTAGCCTTCTCCCTCCTCGAAATCCGCGCCACCATCCAGATCCAACCACCTCCTCCTCGTTTTCCGGCGCCCTCCACCTCCACCTCGCCACTTGGCAAGCCCCCATTGGCCGCCGCCACCTGAGTCACTGCCCACAGCCACTCAGGCGCTGCCACGCGCCCCTGCCTGCCCTCCAGCCGCCGCAGCCCGCCGGGCCCGTTCGCGCCCGAGTCGTCTCCCGCGCAGCCAGTGCACCCGCGCCCCCTGCTCTGCGCCTCTGCCGCCTCCCATTGTCCGCCCCGTCGCCTCGCGAGCCCCGCCGGCCGGCCGCCGAAGCACGCCACCGCCGACATCAGGATCTCACCAGCGAGTTGTCGCTCTCCCCAGGTCGCCCCGCCTTGCCTCCATTCATCCTCCCTATCTCTCTCACTCTCACTCGAACCCTCTCTCCTCGCAGGAACCGCCGTCGCCGCCCCACAGTTCCCCGCCAGCCCCGAGCTCCTCCTCGCCCGGTCGCGGCTCCTCCGGCCAGATCCAGGGCTGAGCCTCCCGGATCCGCCCTTCCCCGCCGCCAGCTTCCGTCCCCAACACCGCCCCGTCGTCTCCTCAGCGCCGGCCGTAGCCTTGACCCGCGGGACCTCGTGAAGCCCCATGCCGCGTTGACCCTAGCGAACCGGCACTGACCGCTGGACCGGCCAGTTCAGTGCAACCGAACCGGTTCGTGAAGAACCGCCCTGAACCGCCACCGGGATGGCCCTGTCCCGGGGATCCACCCGACCACCAAACCAAATGCTGCCCGCATCCGGAACCGCACCGTCCCGTCCCACTTACTCGAGGTGTTGTTTTTCACTAAGTCCCTGAGAAAAATCATGTCATGTGTGCATACTAATCTGCTTGTAACTCCGTGCTTGATGCTCCGATTTGTGTGCATAATATGTAAAAATGTCCATCTCTTTTTGCTCTACATGTTGGGTGCAGTTGCATTCATGTTAGGATGCATTTTGCCATGTTAATCTCTGTTGCAAAAGTGCTAAGTGATGTTAACTGCTAAAATATAATATAACTTGCTCATTTGTCATTTTCATATATTTTTGTCTGATTTTCTTTTGAGCATCATGTCAACATGTTTTAGGAGCACAATCATGTCATCTTTGGAATGGTGTAATCCACTTTTCATGATATGCCTTGTGGTGAGTGCAACAAGCTTGCAAAGTGACATACTCGCCATTTGCTATTTTGTGAGACTTAGCAAATTCTGCTATATTGTGATGCCATGTTTGCTTGATGCTACAGTCAAAACTATGCATAGTTTGAGATGTTCAATGACCATGCCTTGAGGTCCATGTTATGCTCTATCCATCGATGCCTTTGTTTGCAATTATATCCTGCTGTAGCATGCTATTTCCTTGCTCTCAAATTTCTTGAAAATATATCTGTTAGTCTGTTAACAACATGTTTAATTTGGCAAAGCTCATTGTAATCAATCTATGCATCTTATGAAGTTGTTATAATGGAGTTATTTGGATTATGCCATGCCTACTACATGTTCATGACCTTTTCATGCTTACTAGATGACCCGGTTGCGCCAATGGCGCAAGAAACGAATTAGAAAGAATGTTAGTAGTGAGTAAGTAGAAGATGTAATTGGAAATATAATGCAATGTAGATTGTATTACATCATGTATTAGCCACAAATCATGAAATCAATACCAGAGAACCAAATAATGTCACCACCTCTGTGGTAACAACCAACATTTTAGCATAAGGAGTATCACAGGAGTGTTTACTTGCACATCAGGAGTATCACAATTATAACTAAAGAGGCATTGTCCTCCCTGAGCCCTTCACAAGGAGAGTTCCAAGCCTCGCAACTTCTTCCTCCCGCTCTGCACATGACCCTCAGTTACGAACCTCGTCCCTCAGCTAGACATGAGATCGGTTCATGATTAGCAAAGCTATATCAACAGAGATGCATCATATAGATAGTTTTAGCCACTGAGCTTATGATAAATACGATATGCGGTAACTAAGATATGTAGTCAATTACATCGGGTAGAGTGATGCATAACTAAGATATTTAGTCAATTACATCGGGTAGAGTCATCACTGCATGTGCCATCGGTATAAAAATGACCTCATCATCTAAGCAACTACTATTTTTCTTAGAGGAATAGAATCGAACGGTTGCCTCAAGTCTTGGGTGTTGATTCAACTGCATTTAGAAGGCCAAGTAGTTGCACCATAGCATCCAGAAGCACTTTTTTTAGATCCTAACTTTTCAATCGCGGCAGACTAATGACAAAAAGGAAGACATTGTAAGCAAGTGTTGAAAGCTTTACATTGTATGATCTACATGTGTATATATCTATTAATTTTGTGACAAAAACATTGTTGATGGTAACTGAATGTGCATTTCACATGCACAAACTCAAACTCTTGTGTTTTAACCAGAGAATGTATGCTAGTTAGGTAATTTTGAAGTTAACCTAGTAAATATCAAAAGACGTGTGCATACACCAGCAGATGGTAAAACATGTGAATAATAGGGCTCTTAGCTTGCCAAAACTATAGAGGATACATGCACATACTATCTCTTAGGCACCAAGAAAATAGCAGATTAACATGTATGACCATGTACCAATCAATTATTCAGGTGTTAATTATGAAGCATACACGCAACAAGGATCGATGGCGTGACAAAGAAGAAACTTAATTTCCCAATCATATGCATACTTCATATGTATGGGTAGAACTGAACAGTTGCCTCACAACCAATGGTCTTGCCTTCTGTGTTGAGTAGACTGCATTATCTATTGATTCTACATGCGTCTATGATATTTATTATTTTTTTGTGAGAAAACATTATTGATCAATGGTGATAGTAACTGAATGATGTACCCAATGATGTTGTCACAGGAAAACTGGGAAGTAAGCTTTGCTTGCATGCATAAAGTAAAAATTTACCAGACAAGAAAAGAAGATAATTTTGTTTTTCATCAGACTAAAAGCATATTTCATGACAGTCTTAGTAACAAACAACCCAGGCCGAACCATAGGATAATGCGGGCCAGCTTACAAAAAGCGGATAAGCGTGGTAAACATGGAGGTTCTGTTAGGGACAATTATATCAATGTCGACATGTACATGTCACCTCATAGCAACACATCCAAAAGGTGTTGCAATTTATACAAAAACCTGAACATATGTCAGTTATATCAGAAGATAGTATCATGTTCATGCAAACAGACATACAAAAACCAGGAAAATAGATAAAGGCAAAAGTGCCTTAAACTTATACTAACCGAGTCAAACCTAAGAATCAACCAAGCGAAACCTAAGAATCCTATTTGGACAAAGCAACTGCAGCACAAACAGACGGTAGAGAAAACAAACCAACCCAAAAGCAAGAAGCATAATACATTAGATTTAATCGCTGCGAAAAAACCTAACGCAAGGCACAAAAAAGAACCAAAGGAAATGGCTGGCAAGGAGGAAGAAGAGCACATAGACCAACCTCGGCATTTTATCGAGCAAGTGAAAATCATGGCAACAACAGGAGACCTCACCTTCACATGAACATGCGCCACGAGATATTAAAATAAAGGCGATCTTTAAGGCTTCCATTTTCCATTTATTCACAAACCTGGACGGTGGGAAGCAACACAAATTGGTTAACACCTAGACTTATTTATAGCAAACTTTGTTAAAAAGTAGCCCTACGCCCAACAAGAGGGCGTACTTTACCTCTCAAATTTTGTTAAATACTATCATTTTATTCCGAAAAGATGGTGATGATGCAGCTGCCCAACAAGTTCCATTTCTTTGCAAAATGCCAGCTGACCTTGTTTTGGTGAGCTATCTATGCGCTTAATGACAACCAGAGAACCATTGCTCAGTGTGCTAAAGTTTCTTGTTGCCCTTCTCATTTTTGCAAAACTAAATCTGCTAAAAACGATTGAAGTATCTGAAAAACAATATTGCTAAGAAGATTAACTGAAATGGATCCCGCACCTAATTCTAATAGTAAGTAACAAGAAAAGCAGACTCAAACATCACTCTATCAAGTTTAAATTAAGCAACATATAATTTCCTAAACAAATTGGGTGAGTCAGAGCTTACAACAAACAAAAGGCAGCACCATGCCCACAATTTATTTAATGTTTACCTTCTTAACACATGAACTCAACACTTGCAAAGGGTTAATTCCATCAATCTTATAAAGCATTTTTCATGGAGAATATCATGATATGTGAGCATACGGAATTCTTTTGCCTTTTGAATGAATAAAGAAAGAAATCAACAAACATCATACAAATACGCCACCCGTTTTATATATAGGAAATGAAAGAACATCATAAAAATTCCTGATTTGGACACCACGAATCAGAATTGGGATTGAATATATTCCAACTCACCTAAGTAGCAATTCATTTCACACAAATTAGAAATAATGAAAGGAAAGTATCTTAACCTGGCTATTGAATAGATCTAACTATGGCGACATCAACAACATAGGGCAACAACGGCGCAGGGTGAGGAGAAGGCAGCGTTGCTGTATCCTCGCCGTACGCCACGCGCTCCCTGGCAACTAATACAATAACTCTACTAACTTTATTCGAACATTTTTTTAGATCATGCACACTATTTTTATGTACAAAATGATGCTATGTATGTCAAATCAATGCCAAAGCAATGCACATGGACATGTTTGAACTAAACAACATATATGATCTAGAATAATTATATGATCTAACACAAATGCATGATTCTTTGTGAATACAAACTTCAGAGAAAACATAAAGCATGCGGGGGTATAAGTTGTACTATTTGTCAGGGATATTACTAGCAGGTATAAACCGGCTAGGAAGATCCGGATTACACTTACATAGTTGTATTATCATAAGCCCAATAGAATATGAACCGGAGGTTACGGCCCATGGAGGCTTAGGGCCCATATGTAAAGCTTACGGTTTGTAAACCGTCATACCATGTAACTTGAGGTGTAAGATAGAAAGAGCAGAGACCGAGGCGGACACGATTATGAGCCGGCCTCGGGATTCTGTAAACCTGACCAGGCGTTGCCTCCTATATAGAGGGACGACCCGACGACGGTTCAAGGACAAGCAACAACCCGTCGAGACACAGGCAAGCAATCCACTCCCTGTTCATCGACGCCCAAGCAATACCAAACCAAACTAGAGGCTTTTACCTTCATCGAAGGGGCCGAACTAGTATAAACCCCCTGTGTTCTTTGTGTGCTTTAACCTCTTCAAGCTAACCCGCGCGATGGCTCCACACCTAAGTCCTCTAAACCGGACATCTGCCGTGCCATTTCCACGACAGTTGGCGCCCATCGTGGGGCTATCGCACGATGGTTTCGAGTTCTTGAAGGGCAGCTTTGAAGGACTCAAGGGTTACGCGGTTGGCCGGATGACCAAGAGTTGCCGCGGCCGGATCTACATCGACGACGCAGGCTAGGGCCCCGAGGCCCATTCAATCGAATACGGGTACCGGGTCCCGTTCGGTGGCATCCACGTCTTCATCGGCAAGATTGGTGAACCGGGGCCTGTGCCGGACGTCTTCCCCAACATCGTTGAGCCGGCTCAGCGTGCGAGATCGGCCCGGATTCAGCCCACCATGAAGCGTGTTTTCGTTGGAGCAGTACATGGAGTCCAAGCCGAGGACGGATCGGATTCTGGTGGTGAGACAGTTGTCTATTCTGACGATGAATCTTCATCCGGGGAGACCGAATCTTTGTACCTGTTGCAGGACGGCCGATCCGAGGGTGTATCCGATGGTGACAGTATACCGGACCCCTTTGATCCGCCAAACCGGGTGGCTGTCTTCATGGCCGGATCACAGTCTATGCAGCAGCCCATGATGACTGGGGCGTTCACAGCAGAGGTAGCTGGTACACGGGCGAGCGGCCAAGCCCTCTCACCCTCTGACGCTTTATCCACCTTGGTCGAGGAGTTGACAGCACGCGCAATAGCAGAAGTAGCACCTGCCAACAAGGCGCAGCATGATGCGGAGATCCTTCAGCTGAAGGGCCGGATTGAGCAAGCTAAACGGGATCTGGACGCAGAGAAAGCCATGATGGTTACAAGGCAAGCAGAGCTGGACTCCCAAGCTTTCCAGCTCAGGATTGAGCAGACTTCTGCGCAGGAAGTAAGGAAGAGAAGGCAGCAAACTCGTCTACCGCCGGTCTATGAGGCAATGAATCTCTTTGGCACACCAAGAGCGGGAGCCAGCAATAACCTAGAAGTAAACCGGGGAGGAGCCCCAGGAGCAGGCGCGCCGGTTCAACAGCCGGCCGCAGAGCAAAATCGTCAGGTTGTGCCCACGCCGCACATCCCCACCCCTCCTGACCATTATTCAAATCCGTTGGACAACATTGTCGCCGCCGCTTCACGACTGGCCGCTTTACCTATTGAGGGGACATCCCCCATGGCGATGGAAGCGTGCAGGGCCAAGGAATTGCTGGACGCAGCGTTGACGCAGCAGCAGGCGTACTCTTACAGCAGGGAAAGGATTCATTCAACCCCCCGCCACAGCAGGAGTTACACCAGGCGTTGGGATGAACCGGAAGTGTCTAGCAGCGAACGGAGACGTCACCGTCACAGACAGGATAATCCGGCAGGAGCAGAGGCGCACGCCCAGGAGGCGATGAACTGGGCCAGACCTACCGCCCGCGAGGATACCCGTCAAATGACGCCGGTTCACCCAACCACAGCAGAGACATGAGTCACGGCGAGTTCCTTTGGAGTACAGTGTCTTGTTCCCGCTTTACGAAGTGTAAGGTTACCCAAAGACTTCAAAGGGCCGCGCAAGGTGCCCAACTATACGGCAGACCTGTCTCCAGAGGCGTGGGTTGAGAGCTATGAGATGGCTATGGAGATGCTAGATGTGGATGAAGCGGCATGCGCAAAGTATTTTACCATGATGCTTGAGGGTACAGCCCGGACATGGTTAAAAGGGTTACCACCTAACTCCGTCGGATCATGGGGTGAGCTGCGTCGCCAGTTTATCAAAAATTTCAAAGACACGTGCAAGCAACCAATGTCAATAGTGGACTTAGCGGCATGTGTTCAAGGTGAACAGGAGCCTACGAGCACCTGGGTATGGCGAGTGTCGGAAATCCTGCACTCTTCCAATAGCATCAATCCCAGTACGGCGATAGTGACACTGGAAAACAATTGCCGGTTTGAGTCTCTGAAGCTGAAGTTGGGACGGCTCAAGCGGGATTGTAATGACATGGGGACACTCATGAGCACTCTGGTGAAGTATGGGGACTCTGATAACGCTAAGTACCTAGAGGCAGATGAAGACAAGTCCGGGAAAGCATACAAGGCCGGTAAACCGGTGCAGGCTAATCCGGCAGGAACAAATTTTAATGGTAAGCGAAAGGCAGAGGGCAGCTCTGATTTTGTCGCCAATACCAATGTTCAAGGAAATTTTCAGCGCCGCAAGGGTAGGCCACCTCCACGGAACGGAGGAGGATCTGTCAATCTGGATCAATAGTTGAATGAGCCTTGCCCGAAACATAGCACGCCGGAACACCCAGCTAAACATACATGGGGGGAATGCCAGATCATGGTAGAGGCCATGAGACAAGCCAAGTACAACAACGGACCACCAGGTGGCGGCTCGGGTCCCGGTTTTCATGGTCCGGGTCACCAGGGTAATGGTTCCGGATCAGGATATCATGGTGGCAACAATAACTACAACCAAGGCAACCACCAGCAACATGGTCAGGGTGGTTATAACAACCAAGGCAACCATCAACATGGTCAGGGTGGTTATAATAACCAAGGCAATCAGCAGCGTCAACAACAACAGCAATCCGTATATCAGAGTAACCCGAAGGAGGTAAGTAGTGGACAGTACCATGTCTATTCTTCGAGTTTGTGCAAAAGAGATCAAAAAATCCTGAAGCGGGCGGTACATGCAGTTGAACCGGCAACACCACGTTTTCTGCGTTGGTCAAAACAACCTATTGTGTGGAGCAGAGAGGATCACCCGCCACGGATTGATAATCCGGGCCAGTTGGCCTTAGTGGTGGCACCACAGGTGGGTGGCTACAAATTCACAAAGGTACTCATGGATGGCGGCAACAGTATCAACATCTTATATTACGAGACTTTACGTCGTATGGGGTTGACGGACAAGAAGTTGAGACAGTCCAACACGGTGTTCCATGGAGTGGTGCCAGGTAAATCGGCTTACCCAGTTGGGAAAATTGATCTGGAGGTCACCTTTGGAGATTAGCAGGACTCCAGGTCAGAGACAGTAACCTTTGAGGTTGTAAAGATCCAGAGCCCATATCATGCTCTGTTTGGAAGGCCGGTTTACGCCAAGTTCATGGCTAGACCGTGCTATGTTTATCTACAGCTCAAGATGCCGGGTCATAAGGGAACCATCATGGTTCACGGAAGTCGCAAGATTGCATTGGAGTGCGAGGAAGGAGACGCAGCCTATGCAGAGGCAGTATGTGCTACAGAGGAGTTGAAGTTCTACAAAGACAACGTTGATCCGGCAGATATGTCCCCGTTAAAAAAGCCAACTACAGAGCATGATCCGGCGTTGAAGTTTAAATCGGCAGAGGAAACTAAGCAAGTTGACTTTGTGCCAGGCGACTCATCCAAGCAGTTCACTATCAGCGCTAACCTTGACCCCAAATAGGAAAGCGCGATCATCGAGTTCATCTGTGAGAACCAAGATATTTTCGCATGGAGACCTTCTGACATGCCAGGTATACCGAGGGAACTCCCTGAGCACAGTCTTAATATTGATCCGAAGTTCAAACCGGTCAAACAGTATCTGCGCCGCTTCAACGAAGAAAGGCGCAAGGCTATAGGTGAGGAAGTGGCCAGGTTTTTGGCCGCAGGGTTCATAGTTGAGGTGTTCCATCCGAAGTGGTTGGCCAATCCGGTTCTGGTGTTAAAGAAAAATGGAAAGTGGAGGATGTGTGTGGATTACACAGACTTAAACAAAGCTTGCCCAACTGATCCTTTTGCTCGCCCCCGTATTGACCAGATCATTGATGCTACGGCAGGATGTGAGCGGTTAAGTTTTTTGGATGCATATTCAGGGTATCACCGGATCAAGATGGCAGTTAAGGACCAGGAGAAGACACCCTTCATAACTCCCTTTGGAGCCTTTTGCTATGTATCTATGCCCTTTGGGCTCAAGAGTGCCCAAGCAACTTACCAGCGTTGCGTACAGAACTGTCTTAAGGGGCAGATTGGAAAAAATGTCCATGCTTATGTGGATGACATCGTCGTAAAGTCAAGGAAGGAGGAGACACTGATAGAGGACCTAAAGGAAACCTTTGACAACCTTCGGGTTTATAAGATGATGCTTAATCCGGAGAAGTGCGTTTTTGGTGTTCCGGCAGGCAAGCTCCTGGATTCTTAGTATCAAACAGGGGAATAGAAGCCAATCCGGAGAAGATTAAGGCGATCACGTCCTTGACTAAACCGGCTTGCATCAATGATGTCCAGCGCATAGCAGGCCGGATTACAGCGTTAAGTCGATTCATCAGCCGTTTGGGAGAGAAGGCAATTCCGCTTTATCAGATGCTGAAAAAGACAGATCGGTTCATATGGAACGATGCTGCAAATGCTGCGTTCGAGGACTTGAAGCGGCAATTAGCAGAACCGCCGGTTCTTGCTGCCCCTGTTGACAACGAGCCGCTGTTATTATATGTGGCCGCCAATGCCCGGGCAGTTAGCGTGGCAATTGTGGTGGAACGCAAAGAAGCAGGCAAGGAATATCCGGTTCAGCGCCCGGTTTATTACATCAGTGAGGTTCTAATTGAATCGAAGCAGAGGTACCCACACCGGTAGAAACTGGTGTATGGCGTGTTCATGGCAAACCGGAAGCTGAAGCACTACTTCTAGGGCCACCCAATCACTGTTGTTAGCTCAGCTCCATTGGGGGATATAATCCAGAACAGAGAAGCCACCGGCAGAGTAGCAAGGTGGGCCATTGAGCTTAGCCCACACGGATTGAAGTATGTACCCCGTACTGCTATCAAATCCCAAGCATTGGTAGATTTCATCAATGACTGAACAGAATTGCAAGCGCCAGAGGAGAAGCCGGATCATACATACTGGACTATTCACTTCGACGGTTCAAGACAATTGGAAGGCTCGGGGGCTGGAGTCGTATTAACTTCCCCACGAGGTGATAAATTTTGTTATGTCCTCCGACTAATGTTTCCTTGTACTAACAATGCGGCTGAATACAAAGCACTGCTTCACGGCCTCCGGATGGCTAAGGAGATGAATTTGAGCCAGGTCAAGTGCTTTGGTGATTCAGATCTAGTGGCGCAGCAAGTGTCTGGCAAGTGGCACTCCAAAGACCCTCTCATGGCAGCTTACAGGCGAGAAGTTGAAGCAGTTGCAGGGTGTTTCAAAGGATATCAGGTGGATCACATAGACCGGCGAAAAAAATGAAGCGGCCGATGCTCTAAGCCGGTTGGGTTCTCAACGTAAACCGGTGCCACCAAATACTTTCTTGGATGAGTTACACAGTCCATCAGTTCAGGTGCCAACGGAGGAGGACTTGGCTGTTCCTGATCCGGAAGCACAGCTGGTTGCAGCGCTTCATGTCATTCCGAATTGGACACTCCCTTACTTAGCGTATTTAAGCCGAGGAGAGTTGCCAGATGATGAAGTTGAAGCTAGGCAGATAATCCGGCGATCCAAGTCCATGACCATTGTTAATGGAGAACTTCATCACCGCAGTGTTTCTGGAGCATTTCAGCGCTGTGTGTCATCAGAAGAAGGCAGTGATATTCTTCGAGAAATACACGAAGGAGATTGTGGTCATCACGCCGGTTCAAAATCACTGGTGGCCAAGGCTTTTCGTCACGGGTTTTACTGGTTAACTGCTCATGCTGATGCGGAGGATCTAGTCCGGAGATGCGATGCTTGTCAGAAATTTTCACGGCGTGCTCTTGTTCCGGCACAAGAGCTGCGGATGATTCCAATTACTTGGCCATTCACGACTTGGGGGCTTGATATGGTTTGGCCTTTTAAACGATCCCAAGATCAAAAACCCCACCTGTTGGTGGCAGTGGACAAGTTTACAAAATGGATTGAGGCAGAGCCTGTCAGTAAGTGTGATGCGGTAACAGCGGTTAAATTCATCAAAAAGGTAATTTTCCAGTTTGGCTTTCCACACAGCATTATTACTGATAATGGCACCAATCTATCCAAGGGAGAGATGGAAGAATTCTGCCAAAGGGAACATATTCGCCTGGATGTGTCTTCGGTAGCTCACCCTCAATCCAATGGTCAAGCTGAAAGGGCCAACCAATAAATCTTGCGAGGCATTAAGCCCTATGACTCCCTTGCAGAGAACACCAAGGTGCTGGGTTGAGGAGTTACCTTCTGTCCTCTGGAGCATCAACACTACGCCTAACAGGTCTACAGGCTACACGCCCTTCTTCATGGTGTACGGTGCTGAAGCGGTTCTTCCAAGTGATATCCGGCACGACTCACCATGGGTGGCAGCTTATGTTGAAGCGGCCAACGAGCAAGCAAGACAGGACAGCTTAGACCGACGAAGAACGTGACATAGCAGCAACACGATCTGCAATTTATCAGCAGGACTTGCGCAGATATCACAGCCGCCGGGTTAAGACCAGGACGTTCCAGGAGGGGGACCTGGTACTCCGGCTTATCCAGGACCAGACAGATATGCACAAGTTATCCCCACCTTGGGAAGGACCCTTTGTGGTCAGCAAGAACCTACACAACGGTTCATACTATCTGGTGGACGTTCGAGAACATAAAGACTCACGGACAGCAGAGGAAGAGACGAAGAGGCCGTGGAACATCGCCCTTCTGCGGCCTTACTACACTTGAGCCATGAGCTCCGCTTCATGTATCCTGTATATATTATGATTAATAAATAAACCGGCACCCTTGGTAAACCGGGGGATCAACCTTTTTCTTCTAAATAAATGGCTTATGGGAGTTCATTCAGGTGATATCCATCTAATGTTTACTTCTCTTGATATATATCATTTTCATCAAGAAGAACACGATGCTTTGATCAATCTATTTTTGCTATGCAGGACAATTCTATAAGAGACCAAACAGGACTTGCCATACAAGCGCAACTCTCTTATAGGTAACCTGCCTCCACGGTCACTAGGGGGCTACGGACCGCATTCAAAACCTAGCTTAATCCCTTCTGGTCCGGTTTATATGATCGTACTCACATCATTGCTCCTTGGACCACATCCATTGATTGGCAAAGTACATCATTGCTCCTTGGACCATGTCCATTGATTGGCAAAATACATCATTGCTCCTTGGACCACGTCCATTGATTGGCAAAGTACATCATTGCTCCTTGGATTACATCCATTGATTGGCAAAATACATCATTGCTCCTTGGATTACATCCATTGATTGGCAAAATACATCATTGCTCCTTGGATTACATCCATTGATTGGCAAAATGAATCTAGCTCCTTGGATTACATCCATTGATTGGCAAAAATGAATTCTAGCTCCTTGGATTACATCCATTGATTGACAAAAATGAATTCTTGCTCCTTGGATTACATCCATTGATTGGCAAAATACATCATTGCTCCTTGGATTACATCCATTGATTGGCAAAATGAATTCAAGCTCCTTGGATTACATCCATTGATTGGCAAAAATGAATTCTAGCTCCTTGGATTACATCCATTGATTGACAAAAATGAATTCTTGCTCCTTGGTTTGCATCCATTGATTGGCAAAATGAATCATAGCTCCTTGGATTACGTCCATTGATCGGCAAAATGAATCATAGCTCCTTGGATTGCATCCATTGATTGGCAAATATGGATCCTGGCAGCTCGCAAAAAGCCTTGACTACATGGTCTTATTTGCAACAGTGTTTTGCGTTTTGCGATTTTTCAAAGTTTTTCGTGGGTAACCAGGTTTTTGATCCGGAACTGGGCAACTTCAAAGTTGACCACATATCTACAAAAGTCTGGGTCATAGAACACCAGCATAATTTAAACCGGCGTTTATCATAGCCCGGAACAATCATTGGGCAAACGCCAAAGTGGGCCAAGAGCCTCATCGCAATCTACACGCTTCAATGATGCCTATCGGATTAAGGAAGTCAGACACACTTAATTAAAGCGTTGTCTATGCAGATACAGATAACATAAAAGGATCAACCATAGCAGACAAGGGATTAAAATTGGCAGACGCCAAGTCAAGCTGTGACATCCGGATTGAGACAGACAATGTTTCGAACTATCCTATTACAAGGCACTTGCAGGCCTGAATGGATTAATGTTTTTTGGCAACAGATTTCAGCAGCTAAGAGTTAAACTGAGCAGTTTATGATTCTTCTTCCTGCTGCGAAGGCTGAGGATCGGCTTGTTCCGGAACTTCTTCATCTTCATGAAGCGGCTGGAAGTCGGGAACGCGCCAGTCAATCTTGGATAGTGCACGGAAGTACATTTCCTCAGTAATAAGATCGGATGGATCAATATCTGGAGCGAAAGTATGGGCACGCACTGGTGGGATCAGATTCTCGATATCATAAACGGTCGGTCCACCCGTTCATTTTCTAAGTCATATGCCGGATGATACCTGGTCAGGTCCGCTTCATCGGCAAGCTTGCTGGCAAGAGGGCGCATCTCCTTGGTTAAAGCACGGAGGTCCTCGCCAAAGAAGGCAGATCCATCTTCCTTGTTACTGGGATACCCGTTCATAGCTTCCTCCGGATCAAAATCCGGAACCCATGCCTTGGCCGGAGTCAGTGCTACAAGTGAACCGGCCCATGCAGCAGATTTCTTCACCTCTACCAAACGTACAGGCAGGATGTATATCTTCTCTAAAGTACCTTGGATAGTAGTTGGAGCAGCCTTCTGATGGGACATTGCACTTATAATCCTTTGAGCGCCGGAATACAGCTGCTCCACCAAGGTATAAGAGGCCTTGAGCTTCTTTCGGATGTCATCTCCAAGATGAGTTATGTGTCGCCCTAAAAATTGATTGTTAAAGTTAAACCGGAGCGGAACAACGATTGTAGAGATGAAAACGCATGCAAATTGAATGCTTACCAAAGATAGCAGAAGTCATAAGTTCTATTTGCTGTCTTAAGCCGGTCAGCTCTTGCGTCACCGGATTAAGGGCAGCTTCATCATCCTTTGCTCTTTTCTCAATATCATTCCTCTGCACCTCCCAGGCGGACCGCTCCGCTTCAAAGTCCTTTTTCAACTTTTCGGTGCTGGTTAAGTTCAGAGCAAGCTCTTCCTTAGCTTTGGCAGCAGCAGTTTCAGTAGCAGCCAGTCTATTCCGGAGCTCAGTTACCTCTGCAGCCCTCCGGGTCAAGTCAGCCTACAAGGAAATCAAATGGAGTAAAAGACAATTCAGACAAGTCTCAAGAATATAAACAAGTTATCCACTTGACACTTGGGGGCTAATGTACAGTTGAAGTATTAAAAGAAAAATTTAGACAAGTCACAGGCACATAAAACAAGTTATGCCCCTGGCACTTGGGGGCTAATGTAAGTTCATTTTGCATACATTGGAAGTGCCGGTTCACCTACAATGAAGCTAAACCGTCACTTGGGGGCTACTATGGCCTAAAGACAGGAGTACCAAGAATATAAAATAGAGACAAGTGAAGGAAGTTACCTCATACTTATCCTTCATCATATTAACCAATCCCAATTCATAATCGCGGCTGGTATGAAGCCGGTTCAAGTACCCGGAATAAAGTTTCTGGGCACTCAATTGGGCATAGCTGGACAAGTCCGTACTCCACTTGCCTTTTTCTTGTTGAAGCTTCTCCTCTTTGGCAGTATGTTTGGCCAAGATGATAGGCTCAGCAGGAGCGGTAAAACCTGACCCGGTTATCTGAACATCCGGGGAAGAAGCAGTAGTTGGTTGAGAAGGGGCAACAGTAGGTACCGGGCTAACAGGAGCCGGGTTAGTCCGAGGAGGGCTAACCCGGACAGGACTCGCCGGTTCAACTACATTTTCCATATTAGCATCTTCCGGGGCAACAATGTCATCGTGATCCATGGGAATAGGATCGTCAAACTGAACTGCAGGATCGTTCTCTGGAGGGATGATTTCTTCCGGATCAGCCGCCGGTTCAGCGGTAGCAGTCTTGGTAGCCGCTTTGGTGGCTTTCACCTTCTTGCTAGGCTTGGGCTTGCTGAAGAAAATTGAAGGAACAATGAGAATCATCAAGGAACAAATACAAATATAAACCGGATACTGAAAGGGACTTACCCAGGCACGGTCTTCAGCACAGGGACCTGAGTGGCGGTCGACTCGCCAGAAGAGGACAAAGGAGTCTCCTGATAGTTAGGATCAGACGGTTTAAGTGGTTTACGTATAAGCCCGGCCTTTGGATGAAGAAGAGTTGGAAAAAGTAAAACCTCAGAGCGGCGCCTGCGAGCCGGAGTAAGAGATATTCTGGAGGATTCTACTACGTGGCCACTATGGCGCGTAGTCCGGCGTGCTTCATGCTGCTGCTTAGAAATTTGGGGTCCAATTGAGCGTAAGGATGAGAAAAAGGGTATTTCCGGGACGCCCGACAGATTTTGGGCGCCGGCGGTTCTGAGTCTGAAGAAAGATAGATTACCTCAACTTCTGCCGCTTTACTTCCTTCAGCCAAATCCTGTGGAAAGACACTGTTAACATAAATTTGGATAAAGGGAGATTAAAACATATCAGGATCAATTCATACCTCGGAATCCGGATCATCTTCCTCAGGATGTGAACCGGAGGTAGCGGCCGCCTTTTTCTTCTTGATAACATACGTCTTCCGGCGTGGCTGCTTGCCTGACTTATCTTGAGGTTTTCTCTTCCAGAAGGGGTCGTTGGCCTGTGCAGTAGATGAAAAAATAAATAGAAGACAATTGATATGGACGAATCAGGAAAAGCAGAAGAGGTCAGAAAGAACTTACCGCTGGCGGTTTGTTGTTCTCATAGAAGGGAGCCAATCCGGTCTGGCTGCACTCTTCCAGAGAGATGTTGAGCATTTTCTTTGCGGATTCAGTGACTTCTTTCTCAGGAAGTATTATGTCAATGTGGCGTTGAGGGTCATCTGTTTTTCCGGTATACTGGCACATCAGGCCGGAGCGCCGGCTCAGTGGAAGGATGCTCCAGACGAGCCAACAGCGAACAAAGTCTACTCCGGTTAAACCGTTCGCCATTAAAGCCCTAAGCTTAGCAAGCTGAGGGGCAAACCGGGTCTGCTCTGGAGCACTAAGGTGCTGCGGCAGGGGATGATCTTCAGGTAGACGATGGGCACGATAACCCGGCAATGGATTTTCTCCTTCAGGCGAGGTATCTTTACAATAGAACCATGATTGGTTCCATTCCTTGGGGTGTGTATGGAGAGCAGCGTGAGGGAATGTCACGTCTCTTCTCTTTTGAATGCTAACACCGCCCAATTCTTGATGCGGTCCGGCAGTAAACTCTGTCCGCCGGTTTAAGTGGAAAAAGTCTCGGAACAGATCCACTAATGGTTCTTCTTGAAGGTATGCTTCCGAGAAGACTTGAAAATTGCAGACATTTGATATAGAGTTCGGACCTATATCTTGAGGATGAAGCTGAAAAGCGGCCAGCACATCCCAGAAATTTTTTGAACCGGGAGGGCTAAAACCCCGGGCCATATGATCAAAGAAAACGATGACTTCTCCTTCTTTAGGGGTAGGGGGACACTCATCTCCTGGGGCCCGCCATTTCAGAACCGCTTGGGGGCCCAGAAGACCAATTGAAGCGGCGTTGGTTAAATCCTCTTCCGTAATGCGGGAAGGAGCCCAGTTGCAACAAATGAACTGCTTGGCAGTCATCTCGACTAAAGGAAACGCTGAAAAATACAGTGCAAAACCCAGATTACTAAGTACTAAAGCATAAACCGGAGCGTAACATCAAATTATATCGACGGTTTAGACAAGGGACTAATGGCATTGACAACCCGGAAGCAGATGTGAAGCGAACTGCTACCGGTTTATGATAACAGAAAAGAGGAGGCTAAACCGTCGGGCTTATGACTAATTCTTTACAAAGAAGAGCATGTGATTGGTTAAACCGGTGAGTAGCTTACATATATACAAAACGAAGAAACAGGTTTCTACAGAAGGCTAAAGTAAAAATGGATCTGAGACGTAAGAAAAAGATGAAATATATGCAAGTCCTATACAGGAAGAACCACGAAGGGTTTCTACAGACCAAATGAATCTAAGGTTTGAATCTCAGATTTGAATCGAAGGTTTGAACCACGGAGCAGGAGCGCACTCAAAACGAATCTAATCTACGGCAAGCGTAACCCACAGGGATGAACAGCAGAGCTTCAAGGTGTTATGGCGGAAGCTATGGTGGAACCCTAGATAAAGATCTACAGTAAGAAAGAAAGAGTACCTGAGGAAGAAAAAGACGGCGGCAGAGTGCTCTGGACACGGCTCAGGGTGATGCAGCGGCCTGGCTTGACGACGGCGACGGGCTCGAAGAATGGCGGCGGAGCTTCGGGCGACGGAGGAAGACGAAGGCAGAAGGAAGAAAAGAAACAGGCAGGCGCGGTATTTATAAGCTGATGAGGTGAAACGGCAAGCGCGGGAATCAAGGAGGTCAGAGATTGGATAAAGATTCCGTTGTCGCCTCGATCTTCGGGATAGCATTTAACAAAGGTAATAAACAGAGGTGAGCAATAAATGCGGAGGTGATGTCACGACAGATTGAGATGATTTCTGGAGATGACGTCATAGCCGGTTTACAAAGTAAGAGAAGTTACAGAGAGGAAATTTATGCAAAGACTTAGAAGACTGACATGAACAAGTTCAAATCAATCTGGGGCCTAATGTCCGGGATATTACTAGCAGGTATAAACCGGCTAGGAAGATCCGGATTACACTTACATAGTTGAATTATCATAAAGCCCAGTAGAATATGAACCGGAGGTTACGGCCCATTGAGGCTTAGGGCCCATATGTAAAGCTTACGGTTTGTAAACCGTCATACCATGTAACTTGAGGTGTAAGATAGAAAGAGCAGAGACCGAGACGGACATGATTATGAGCCGGCCTCGGGATTCTGTAAACCGGACCGGGCGTTGCCTCCTATATAAAGGGACGACCCGGCGACGGTTCAAGGACAAGCAACAACCCGTCGAGAGACAGGCAATCAATCCGCTCCCTGTTAATCGACGCCCAAGCAATACCAAACAAAACTAGACGTAGGCTTTTACCTTCATCGAAGGGGCCGAACTAGTATAAACCCTCTGTGTTCTTTGTGTGCTTTAACCTCTTCAAGCTAACCCGCGCGATGGCTCCACACCTAAGTCCTCTAAACCGGACATCTGTCGTGCCATTTCCATGACACTATTGAGACCAGACCACCCTATCTTCATCTAGTTTCTTTGAAATTTTGAAATTTTAAGACGACGGTACATGTGAGAAGAAGATATGAATCCAATACAAAGAACTAAAATAACTTTCCAAACAAAGATCTCAAGTTTGGAAGTGTCATACGCACATGGATTCATATATTGGACGTGAATGTAACAACAATAGTCTACTTGCATAGGAAATAAATCTCATAACGGTAACTATTGCTCCATGCATAAATCATCTCTTTTCAAGAAAAGCAGCATCTTCCTCGCAACAGAAATGAAAACGTAAATGATGCTAAGCACCGCAAAAGAATATATTTACCTTGCATGACAAAAAATAACCAAAGCAAAATACATGATTCATGGAATTGATCTTGCATTCATGGAATTGATCTTGCAGACAGGGAGAGAATTGTACGATGAAATCTACTGCTTCTGTTGGACAATTAACATCTGCTAATAAGAAAAGTAGAGTTTAAGAAAGGGTGCATAACAAAATATGGCAGAACAAAATTTGCGTGCAATATTTTTGTACCTGCTATATTTTTATCGTCAAATTTCAACAATAGATATCTCTCCTCCTATATCCCTCAAAGAGCAAAAATAACCAAATGAGTTTTTTTGTACACAAACACATTCAAATAAACAAATCAGAGAAAAGCACTATGCATCATACCTTCAGAATGCCAAGCGATCGAATAGTTATGCCAAAAATCTACTGCTTCTATTGGACAATGAACATCTGTTAACAAGAAAAGTAGACTTCAAGAAAGCTTGCATAACAAAATATGGCAGAGAAGCTGAGTTTGCTTGCAATATTTTTGTACCTGCCATATTTTTATCATCAAATTTCAATAATAGATATCTCTCCTCCTATGTCCCTCAAAGAGCAAAAATAATGAAATGAGCTTTGATGTACACAAACACATTCAAGTAAGCAAATCAGAGCAAGGCAATATGCATCATACCTTCAGGATGCCGAGCGGTCGATTAGTAATGCCAAAATGAACCCATCAGCATACCTCCCACCTAATTTTATTGGCCCTATTTCTTCTTTCTCAAGTCTGCACTCGTTCAACCGGTAATCCAATTAGTTATACATGCACACAATAATCAATGATTTCCCTTCTCCCTATTTCTAATCTGGAAAAATCACTATAATTTGCCCCCTATTTGTAGTTTACACAGAAATCTGAAACCAGTGTGTGCAAGTATGTTTAAACACCCAGCCAAAAATCTGAGAAAAGCGAAATAAGAATTTGAATGCCCAATGAAAGTTAAACTTGCTCTCTCTCCCTATTCTTACCCATATATAGGGTGGGTCTATTCTCATAACACCCCTTAAGACCGTATTCACCTAACAAAAAAGCTTATTCTCATAACAGGGTTAGTTTGTAGACCGGCTGTATATAGCTAATCCCCACTCCCCCACGCCGTCGACTCACCTTCTACCTCTACCGCCCAGCCGGCCCGCCCAGCCGGCCCGCCCAGCCCCGCCCCGTCGCCATCCTCCGGTGTAGCCCCACCCCGCCACGGCCACACATTGCCCCACCCCCCACAGACCGCACGCCGCCTAGCCCCCACCGACCGCGCGCCGCCCAACCCCCACCGGCGCTGAAACCGGCCGCCACGGGGCCCCCGCGCCGCCACCAACACTTTGCCCCCATGGATCCTACCACTGGATTTACTCTCGGCGCTGCACCTCCTTCCCACACACCACCTTCTACGCTGGCGTCTACCATCCTCTTTTGCGCCAGATCCGTCCTCTCGCGGCTGCCTAGCATCGGATATGCACGTCGCCGTCGTGGGGGCGTCCTCTCTTTCCCCGTCCTCCCATCGGCGACTCTCCCCTCCCCGTTCCTCCAACTTCGCCCTCCCATCTGTGGCCACTGCAGTGCGCCACTGCACACTCCCCACCGCTAACCGCTTCGCCCCCCAACCCGGCCACCACCGGACACACCCCGCCCCGCCGCCTTCGACCATGGCCGTGCTGCTGGGGCCCCTTCCCCTCGCTGTATCTTTCTCCGAGAGGAGATCCAGAGCCTGACGAGTGTACCGAATTGGGTCATCGCTAGAGCCAGATTTTGCATGTCACTGCAGTCCATAATACGGGCGCCTGCAGCTCTCTATCCCTCTCATGGAAGTACACCACCGGAAAAGGTGCCTGGAGATGGACGAGGTCTTGTCCTACGAACTCCCTGCGCCTCCTTCCTTCTGGGACGCCCCCACGACGTTTCATCTTGATAAGAGAGAGTATTGAAAAATGGATTGGAGTTCGTTATCACAAAAATGTAGTTCTCCAGGGACTCCGGGCGAGCAGTGCAGGTTGCTCTTCACTTCAGCTCAGTTGGGTCATCGGTGCAGTACGCAGGGACTTGAGAGGACGATGGGCATGCAATACCTGGTGTGTGGGAGTTCGGTTTTGTTGTGGCATACATTTTAGTTGGTTCGCTGCCATCGTGCACTTGTGTGCAGTTCGTTTCGCTTTCATGATCTCGCTCTCAGTATGTTACTTGAAAAAAATGCCCAAACCTCAACGTGTGCACTGCCACCTTCCACTCCCCATGTATAATTTCTCCTACCACTCACGAGCGGGGGACCAGTGCAGTTTAGAAAAAAAGTGTAATGCAGTCCACTAAGTTACTTTTGCAATCCAGAAAAATGTAATGTAATGTATTCAACTGGTTGGAAAGCGGGTGATGCAGTGCCCTCCTATCTTAAAAAAGTCCACTTCGAAAGACTTTGTAGTACACTTCATTTGAAAAAACAAATGTATTTAGAAAACATATGATGTTCACTTTCTTGTTCGTTGAAAAAGTTTGAGTAAAGACAATTTGACACAAATTGATGTGGTCCACTTGCCCTCGTTTCTGCGGTCCACTCTCGTTCATTTTTTTTTTGAAAAAAAGACAACAAAAACTCGTGTGAGAAAAATCTACGTCCAACAAAAGAAATCATGAAGTTCAATTGACTATATGCTGCAGTGCGGTTTTCAGTTTGAAGCAGTGCGTTTTTCTGTCCGATGCAGTGCATGCGTCAATTTTGGTGTCGCGGATAACAGAGTGTCCGCATTTCGACAAAATCAAAACTGCTCTTAAACCGTAATGAATTAGAGGGAGTGTTCTACATGAAAAAGTAGCGCCTCGACGATATCTTTCCAACGGTGTACCATTTGAATCAATCCGACGAGCGGTTTGTAAAAATTTCGCGAAAAACGTCCCTTGCATATCATAGTCAGCCGCATGATTTTCAAAAATAACTAAAAACCGTAAGGAATCTCGAAAACATTTCAACATATGAAAGTTGCGCCTCGTCCATAGCTTTCGAAAGGCGTATCACACGCCTCGTTTCGACAAATGGTTCAAAAACTGGAGCCAAAACAGTACGAGAATTGTAAAAAAATGAAAAAACAGAATTCCGCGATTTAGTAAATTTAAAACTGCTCTTAAACCGTAATGAATTAGAGAAAATAATAGATATGTAAAAGAAGCACATCGACGATACCTTTCCAACGGTGTATCACTTGCTTCATTCCGACGAGCGGTTTAGAAAAAAACACAAAAAAAAAACGCTCGATGCCATTATTCGTCGGTCGCACCGTTTTCAAAACTGCTCTTAAACCGTGCGGAATCTTGAAAAGTGTTCAACATGGCAAAGTTGCGTCTACTCCATAGCTTTTCAACGGTATATTACAAGCATAATTCCGATAAACGGTTAAAAAACTAGGGCAAAAAATGTACCGAAAAAACAACACGTATAATTTTTTCAAACATGAAATTCACTGGTCTCTGTATATATATATATATATATATATATATATATATATATATATATATATATATATATATATATATATATATATATATATATATATATATGATCAACTAATTTTATAGGTCCTCCTTGACTTAGCCGCTTCGAGTTGTGCTAGAATCCATGGGATGGCATCAAGCTAGGAATGATTGATTGGCTGCTCACCTCTTATTCCTCCGTCTGGGCTACGAGGAAGAGGCAGCAGCGGCCCGAGCAGTGGCCCGCAAACCTCCTGCTGAGCCAGGGATGCCTAGGTCGTCATCTGCCCACACCACCGCACAAGCGCGGTCCACCGCAGGTGGAGCGCAGTCTCCCCTGCCTTGCGCCTGCAGACGGATCAACCATCTAGCTTGCAGGTCCACTTGCACCTAAATATGATTGGTGGTCAAGGAGAGGACAAGAGCATACCAAATGAGAAAAACCACAGGAACACCCGATTAGAGGGGTGTGATTAGCCGATGCTTGCGTAGTCACAAACTCACAATTAGAGCAAGGGATGAAACAGGGAAATATGAAAGCTGGCCGGAAACTTATTTTGTGCCTGTTGCATCTTTCAAACGGATATTGTACCCACGTCCTCCATGGTAAGTCACATCCATCTCCACACTTCAGAATCAAAACAACGGTGCAAGTGGGGAAACAAAAACAAATAGATGTGTTGTTGTCTGAGGCAACTCCATGAGGATGCCACCAAACCAGGGCCCCTCAAAGCTCGCCGCCTTCGTACCTAAAACACACAAGGTGCTCCCTTTTCAATGGTCTTGCAAGATAAAAACATCATTTGCATTGCAGCTCTCAAATAATTCAGATGAATGACAAGGCATCAAACTAAACATTTACAGTTACTAAAAAAACATCACCGGCCACAAGTTGCATCAGGTTGAATATGCCATTATATTAAATAGAGCTAACAAGTCCATTTCGCAACAATTGTAGGCATGTCAGACTTACCAAAACAAATCTATCTATCTACCACATAAATTCATCACACAAATCACACAACAGAAGACATCTCAGATTTTTTTTGATGAAAAGGGGTTTTCCCCCTCCCCATTTTTATTAATGAAGCGAAATGATACGTCTCCAACATATCTATAATTTTTTATTGTTCCATGCTATTATATTATTTGTTTTGGATGTTTAGTGGGCTTTAATATGCACTTTTATATTATTTTTGAGACTAACCTATTAACCCAGGGCCTAGTGCCAGTTGATGTTTTTCCTTGTTTTTGAGTATCGCGGAAAAGGAATACCAAACGGAGTCCAATCAACGTGCCAATTTTTGATGATTTTTTATGGACCAAAAGAAGCCCCGAGGGTAAAAGAGTTGGGCCAGAAGAGTCTCGGGCTACACATGAGGGTGGGGGGCGCGCCCACCCCCCTGGGCGCGCCCCCCTATCTCGTGGACAGCCCGGAGACCCCCCTGACTTGTGCCCTACGCCAAAAATCCTACAAATACCCAAACCTCCAGAAAATAACCTACATCGGGAGTTACACCACCTAAAGCTTATGTTGCCACCAAAAACCAATCTAGACCCGTCCCGGCACCCTGCCGGAGCGGGAATCCCTCTCCGGTGGTCAACTTCATCATCCTGGCGCTCTCCATGACGAGGGGGAGTAGTTCACCCTCGAGGCTAAGGGTATGAATTAGTAGCTATGTGTTTGATCTCTCTCTCTCTCTCTCTCTCTCTCTCTCTCTCTCTCTCTCTCGTGTTCTTGAGATGGCACGACCTTGATGTAGCGCGAGCTTTGCTATTATAGTTGGATCTTATGATACTTCTCCCCCTCTACTCTCTTGTAATGGATTGAGTTTTCCCTTTAAAGTTATCTTATCAGATTGAGTCTTTAAGGATTTGAGAACACTTGATGTATGTCTTGTGTGGGATAACCTTGGTGACAATGGGGTATTCTATTGATTCACTTGATGTATGTTTTGGTGATCAACTTGCGGGTTCCGTGACCTTGTGAACTTATGCATAGGGGTTGTCACACGTTTTCGTCTTGACTCTCCGGTAGAAACTTTGGGGCACTCTTTGAAGTTCTTTGTGTTGGTTGAATAGATGAATCTGAGATTGTGTGATGCATATCGTATAATCATGCCCACGGATACTTGCGGTGACAATGGAGTATCTAGGTGACATTAGGGTTTTGGTTGATGTGTTTCTTATGGTGTTATTCTAGTACGAATTCGAGGATAGATCAAACGGAAAGAATATCTTCGTGTTATTTTACTACGGACTCTTGAATATATCGATTAGAAAGGATAACTTTGAGGTGGTTTCGTACCCTACCATAATCTCTTCGTTTGTTCTCCGCTATTAGTTACTTTGGAGTGACTCTTTGTTGCATGTTGAGGGATAGTTATATGATCCAGTTATGTTATTATTGTTGAGAAAACTTGCACTACTGAAAGTATGAACCCTAGGCCTTGTTTCAAAGCATTGCAATGCCGTTTGTGCTCACTTTTATCATTAGTTACCTTGCTGTTTTTATATTTTCAGATTACGAAAACCTATATCTACCATCCATATTGCACTTGTATCACCATCTCTTCGCCGAACTAGTGCACCTATACAATTTACCATTCTATTGGGTGTGTTGGGGACACAAGAGACTCTTTGTTATTTGGTTGCAGGGTTGCTTGAGAGAGACCATCATCCTACGCCTCCCACAGATTGATAAACCTTAGGTCATCCACTTGAGGGAAATTCGCTATTGTCCTACAAACCTCTGCACTTGGAGGCCCAACAACGTCTACAAGAAGAAGGCTGTGTAGTAGACATCACGAAACTCCAAACACATCACAGAAGACATCTCAGATTTTACCTACGAAATCCCACTTGGCAACCATCACCACCTCATCGCAGCAACAACCTCCCTTCCTCTCTCGCTATCGGATGGCCAACCCAGTCTCGCAACCCCATGCTCACAGAGACGCCAAATCTGCACAAACAAAGATAGAAGCTCTAAGAGCAGAGCACCAGAAGGAGGAGAGGAGAAGAGTGCGTGCTTCTTCTGGACCTCCCCAACCTCATATGTGGCATGGCTGCCCAGCTCCTCACTGGCCAGCTCCGGCTGGGCTGCCCAGCTCCTCACTGGTCAGTTCTGGTTGTTTGGCTCCGGTGCTCATCCAGCAGAAGGCGGGGAGGAGGACCGGTCGCGGGCTGCTGCAGGGCGACGACCGGATGTTGCCCTGCCACCTCCACACCCCAGGACTCCACACCAAGCATGAAGACCAACAACCATGCTCTCTTATGGCATTGAGGGATGCATACCGCTCCAGAATCACGATGTGTGGTGGCGCCAGATCGACAACGCGGGAAGAGAAAGAGGTCAGGGAACAGAGACAGGGCACAAAAGGGAGAGGGCGAGTACCTGCATGTGAAGGGGCAGCTGGCCTCGCCTGCGTCCGCCCCTCCCGCTCCAGATCGGGAACCCGAGAGAAGGTGAGGAGAGGTGGCGGCCACCCCGTCGCTCACCGGCGTTCGTCGTCAGCCGCATCGATCGAGCCACCACCAGGACGTGAGAGAGGCTTTCTCCATTGTGTGCGGCGGCGGCGGCGGCCGCAAGAGGGAGGGTCGCGGGGGAGACGCAGGCAAGGCGGCGGCGACAAGATGGAGGGTCGCGTGGGAGACACGGGCTAGGTCTCTCTCGCTACCCGATCCCCTTCTTATCTCGTTTCTCTCGCTGCACGACTTTTTCTTTTCTCTCGCTGCGCTCGCTCATCTAGCACCCCATGAAAAGACTAAAATGCCCTCAACGGGGTGCAGAATTTACAGGCGGTGGCACATCACTGTTCATACGATTTAGGGGGAGACGTTGAAAGTGCGTTATATCGACTAGAGGAGGGATGAATAGGCGATTTTTATGAATTCTTCACTGAGGAATTTGCGGGTGAGGACATTCCTTAGCGAAGAACTACTTGAAGCAGAATAAGTACTCAGAAGTAAACATAACAGAACACAAGCATGGTCATCATGATGAAATGAAGACAAGCACATAGTACAGAAAGCGTAAACACATGATAACACAGGATGAAGACAAACATACTGAAGAAATTGAACAGAGGAAATTGAGAAAGTCTCCAGTCAAAGTCTTCAAACAGATAAGAACAAGCACACAACACAGTTATGAGGAAATGAAAGAGTTGAGGAAATAGAACCAGTAAGCTTGGTGAAGACAATGATTTGGTAGACCAGTTCCAACTGTTGTCTCAGTTGTACATCTGGTTAGGGCGGCTAGGTATTTAAACCTGAGGACACACAATCCCGTACACCCAGTCCTGGACACACAGTCCAAGATACCAAGTCCTCACCGTATCCCCCTTGAGCTAAGGTCACACAGACCTCACCCAATCACTCGTGGTAAGTCTTCACATGTGACTTCCGAACCTTCACAAACTCGGTCACTTGGCGATCCACAATTCCTCTTGGATGCTCTAGACCATGACGCCTAACAGTCTGGAAGAAGCACAGTCTTGAAAGGTAACAAGCGTCGGATCCACTCAGGATCAATCTCTTCAGTGATTCTCAATCACTTTTGGGGCTGTAGTTGTTTGGGTTTGGTTTTGGGTTTTTCCTCACTTGATGATTTTCACTCAAAGTCCTCGGAGGATGAGTTGCTCTAATGACAAGTGTCAGTTTCTCTCGGAGCAGCCAACCAGCTAGTGGTTGTAGGGGGCGGCTATTTATAGCCTAAGGAGTAGCCCGACATGATAAGACATGAATGCCCTCAAATGATATGACTGTTAGGTGGGTAGATATTTTGGGACAGTTGGCGCGTAGCACAACAACGGTCGGAAATTTGAGTATCAAATTCCTCAGGGCTATCATGTTCCTCACTTTGTAGGCAATCCGCACTGGCGAATTCCTAAATCCTCAGTCAGAACAAATTCCTCAGAGACCAGAAGAACTTCGTCTCTGTCACTAAAGAATATGACTGAACTGTATGAGATTTCCAATGGCTTCACTCGAAGGGATTGGTAGGTGTAGGATTTCGAGTTGAGCATCACACGGAAATTTTTCCTTAGTATTTCCTCGACCCCCTTTAACAGTACGGTGTTTCCTATGACTCAAGAAAGAGAATATGAAACTACGAAAACAAAAGTCTTCATGCTTCATGTTCCTCAAATGAATACCAAGTCTTCAAGGTCACACCAATTTCTTCACTTTCAAAGTCTTCATAAAGTCTTCAGAAATCCAAAGTCTTCAGTCGAAGAACTTCATTTTTAGGGGTCGACTTTCTCTGTAAATATCAAACTCCTCATAGACTTATAGACATGTGTACACTCATAAACACATTAGTCCCTTAACCTATAAGTCTTCAATACACCAAAATCACTAAGGGGCACTAGATGCACTTACAATCTCCCCCTTTTTGGTGATTGATGACAATATAGGTTATGTTTTCAACGGGGATAAACATATGAAGTGTAAATACTGATTTTGAGGAATTTGATTGCAAGATATAGAAGAACTCCCCGTGAAGATGTGCATAGTGAAGAATTTGCTTTTGAAGCAATGCACACTTGAAGAGTAGAATCATGGAGATCTCCCCCTGTATCTTGTAATTCATACACAAATTCTTCATATAATATGAAGAACTTGAAATGCATGATGAAATATGGTGACTGATGCAATTCAGCATGCGTGGATAAACATTAATGAGGAATAAGCATGCAGAAAAACCACAGCAAAAGTATCAAGTCACCATAGAGTTTAAGTTTACAACTCGGTCCAGCAAAGTCATCAGAAGAACGAGAGTTGTAACTTAGAAAAAAATGCCCATATATATAGACCCGCTTGAAGACTAACTCATTTCTCCCCCTTTGTCATCGAATGACCAAAAGGATCGAAACTGAGGACTAACGCCCCTAAAGAATCTCAAGATGATGGAGGATCGCTAGCGTTGTTGGGGTCGATGGTTGATGTAGGGCCTGCCGCAGTGTCGTCCAAGTCTTCGTACTCGTCGGTTTCGCGCGATGAAGAATAGGAGCTGGCTACCAAGGGAGGAACTTTGACCTTCTTGTATTTCTTCGGAGGAGGAGCAGACCAGTCAAAGTCATCCTTGAGACCCATTTTCTTCATATCTTCTTCGCCAGAAAGATGAGATAGAACAACCCAGGTACGGTTGAGGGTTTCATGGAGGTAGCAATGGTTTTTCTTTAGTGCATTGTGTGTTGAAGTCGTGTTGGGAAGAATTGAACCGAACTGACGCTTGACCCATTTCTGATTGTGATCAACCTTCTGGTGAAGACTGAGGAGAAGCTCACGATCAGTCATCACCCTGGGAGCTGTGCCTTGAGGATTTTGCTTGGGTGCATTGGCGGCAGAATCATGGGTGGCAGAGTCATCATTGGTGGAGTAGGATGCAGCTTTGTGAAATTGACCATCCAATGAACAAATGCCTTCATAAAAAACAGCAATGGCCTTGCCCTTGTCATCAGCTGAGAAAAATGTCCGTTTGAGGACTTCAATTGGGGGCAAGTAGCTGCAATGATTCAATGTGTCAGCTTTGTAGTGTACTGAAGACCTTGCCTGATGAATCTCATAATCCAAGGAGCATAAGGCTTCAGATTGAACGGTGATAGTGCAACATTTGCCATAGTCCTCATGAAGAAATTATGGAAGTTGACGGGAACGCCATGGATGATGTTGAATAGCAGATTCTTCATGATGCCAACGACTTCTTCATCATTTGAGTCGTGGCCCTTGATAGGACTCAATGTCTTCGTCAGAATGCGATAGACTGTCCGAGGCAAAAAGAGCAATTCCTTCACGAGGAATTTGGTCCTTGGGGCTTGACCTGGCTTCAAAGGCTTCGTCAGTACTTGCACGTAGTGAGCTGTAAGTTCAGTTTCTTCGTACATGCAACGAGCAGCTTCAGTGGGAGGACTGAGAGGCAAAGCTTGAAGTAATTCAGAAGCTGGAGCCTTGTAATGAGTATTTTCGGACATCCAGTCCAGCACCCATGAATTCACATCTTCAGAGTTTCGGGTGATGTGCAGCGTTGCATAGAATTGAAGAATGAGTTCTTCATTCCAATCACATATGTCAGTGCAGAAACCCAACAGTCCAGCATCGTGAAGAACACTAAGGACTGGCACAAAGCACGGTAGAGATTCCATATCCACGCGAGGAATGTGCGCATGATCGAAGACTTTGTCTTTGTTGAACAACACCGAGGAATAAAAATTTGCCTGGCTGGTAGTCCAAAAATGCCTCTTCCTGATGCGAGCAGAGTCATAAGGGTTGTAGTCAGTGAAGAATACATGCTCGATGAAGAAATCGGCCTTCTTGAATTTTTGCTTTCGTGAGAATGGATCCTTTGGCTTGGGTTGAGGGGTGTCAGTCAATTGCAGCACAACCTCAGGATTCGCAATGTCAGGTTCTTCAGGCTGAGGAATTTCTGGTTCCTCTTGAGTGGCAGTCTTCATGGGCTCAACAGCAGCAGCAGTTTCATTAGCACTAGTGGCTGGAATGTCTTCATGTACAGATGATGTGGGATGAGTTTCTTCAGAGCCCAATGGAATAGTTTGTGCTGGGGACTGAGGAATTTTTTGCAGCGGCGTGAACAGAGGGGAGTTGGGATGCTGACTATCCCAAAATTCATCATTCATCAAAGGAGTAGCACTCCCAATGCCCACGTCCGAGTCTTGTTCATCCAATTCCTCAACCCCGGCCTCTTCAGTAGTGAACTGAGGCATAGGCGAGGAGATAACTGGGGTTGAAGGGATTTCATCCACTTCAATTTCTTCATCCGCCTGCTCTGAGGAAGCGGCAAAAGGAATGTCTTCTTTTGATTCGCTTGGAATCACATATTCGTCATCAAAAGGAATAAGTTCCTTTGATGGCATGGATAAAATAGGAATGGCATCAATTGGGTTGTCAACTGAGCTTGTCAAAGGCTTCATCTTCTTCGGAGCTGAAGAATTTGATGAAGTTGATGCCTTCCTTTTCTTCACAGCTGCATGCTCTGCAGCCTTGGTCTTCTTCACATCTGATGCAGATGAAAGGAACGGAGTTGGAGTAGGCACATGAGGAGCAGAGGAATTTGGTGGAATTTCTTCAGGCACAACTGTTGTAGTTGCCCTGACTTCTTAACTTTCTTCAGGCACAACGTTTGGAGCTTCAGCTGTCCTGATATTTTCTTCAGGCGCAACACTAGAGGTTGCCCTGGCAATTTCTTCAGCAGCTAGAATGCAGTCATCAGCCCTGGTATTCTCATTTTCATCAGCAGCCTGATGTTCTTCAACGGTGCTATCGTGTTCTTCAGTAGACTGAACAAATGCTTCAGCCTGAGGAATTTCAATGTGCGTTGGACGTGCAACACTTGAAGAAAAATCTTTTGTCAAATTCACAAATCCGACTTTGGCACCCAACCAGTCTGCACGGTATGCTTCAAATTCATCACTGAGGGCTTTGATTTCGCCCTGAGTCTTTACAAGTTCTTTAGTTGTCATATTGACAACATTCTTCTTCAGGAAGCGCTCCTTCTTGTACTGCGCTTTCTTTGTCTGCCTGGCCTTTTCAAATTTCCATTTTTCTTCGCTGATGTAGGCGGTTAGCATGTGACTTTGGCCAGGAGTCAGGTTGAAGTCAGGCATAGGAGTGTTGGGATCCTTGTGCCGGAGATCAATGAAGTCAAGGATCACTTTCGGATCCAAAATCAGCGGCACTTCGCTTCCTTTGGCTCTAGCTACCCTTTCTTGCCTGTCTCTGATTATTTGAACTAGTTCTTCATCATCAGCTTCGTCATCAGATGGCACTTGAAAAGCGACTTGCTTCTTGTGAGGACTTCGGCGAGAAGCTCGTCCGGCAGTGGTCTTTTTCTTCAGCAGAGAGGGGCCAACTGAGGATCTTGGAATAGCTGAGGAACCTGGAGCAACTGAGGAACTTGCAGAGGCTCCTGAGGCAATCGATATGCCCGTTGTCCTTTGAGATGTGGCAAGATGCACTGGTGCAGAGGATTTTGTCAAAGCATCTGAAGACTTTGGCGGAGGAGCTGAGGACTTTGGAGGAGCAGGAGCAATTTGAGGAGTTGGTTGTGAGGGATTTGAAGAATTTGGCCATGAGGGCATTGCTGAGAAACTGGGCCGTGAGGGTATTGAAGATGAAGCACTTTGCTTATGAGCGGGTTTCTTTGCCATGGCCTTCTTCGGCTTGGAAGCAGAGGCCTCAGCAGTGGCACCAGTAGCAGCAGAGTCTTCATTGAATTTCCTCATTGCTTCTTTTGCTTGTTTGGCCAACTTGGCCTGGCGCTTGGCCCATTCATCAGGATAATCCTCACCACGCTTGAGGCTAGTGGGATCTGCAACTTGGCCATGTGCCAATGGAGGTCTTGGGCATGGAGGATTGAGTGCAAAAATTTTCATGTACTTGGGAGTAACATATTTGTACTCCCTCCACTCTCTTGCCCATCTCCTCTCTATTCGTTGTATGCGCACCTTGCGCGGATTCTTGTCCTCTTTTCCATATTTTGCCTCATCAGGAGTGCAAATAGTGAGCATATACGTCTTCAGGGATTTCAAAAGCAGTGTTGACCTCATGCCTCTTTCCTCCCTTTTGTGGCTTCTTTCCATCAGCCATTTTCTTCAAACGAGGAATTTGAACAATTGAATTCTCTGAAAAAGTATGCAACTTTTCTTCGAGGAATGCTGCTAATGAGTTAAGTTGATGAGAACCTAGTGATTCGGCAGCGGACATGAGTACCTATGAACAGAGTATAGTTGCGAGGAATTTGGAGAGGTCATATGCGTTCTCAGGTTTTGTAAAAAGAACAAGTTTGAGGAATTTGACCAGATGAGTCTAGAAGAATTTCACAAAGCGTTCTTAATCTTAGGTTCCAGAGTTGTATAGATTGAAAAATCCACACAATTGAGGAATCTTGAAGAAAAACATAGCTTAGAGAAATTGAATCAAGAACAGATGACATGTGAGGTGTTTAGTGTGTGAAGATTTGAAGAAAAACACCTTTGAGGATTTTTGTAGAAAACATTCGAATCAAAGAGGGCAGTAAAAGTAACTTTTAATTACCCTGGATGAAGAACACGACGAACTGTGAGGTGGAGAAGTGAAGTTCGTCAGTGCAGATCTTCCACGCCCTAACTTGGCAGAGGAAGACGGCTACGGCGGCGGCGGAGTGAAGAAATCTGCGGCCGACGCGAGTACGACGACGGCGAGGTCAAGGCAGTGAAGCTCTTCCTGACCGGCGACGATGAAGTTGTGGCGGCGCTAGGGTTGGAGAAGCTCGAGCGGGAGAGAGAACGAGCGGAGTAAAAGTGAAATGAGGAAGGGGAGGGGGTATTTATATCCGAGATGAATAACCATTCGCCCGAAGAATTTGGACGAACGTGCCCCTCACCCTTCTCATTCGCACGACATGTGTCACCCACGTACTAAGAAGTGGAGATCGTGGGTGAATAGATAAGTGTTTTCGTGGGATGCGGAACGATTTGAGGGGCAAAACCGAAAATTCTGGATAGGATAAGTTTTAATGTTGCATTCGCAAATTCTTCAGCTGACAAGGACACGGTGAAGATTTTGAACGAGTTTCAAATAGAACGCACATGAAGAATTGTGAATAGAATGGGTTGAGTTTAGCATAGAGGAGGAAGGGTCCGATCACATTCACTTAGCCGAAAAATCAGCTTGAAGAATTAGCAATAAGTGAATGTTGTAGAGGACATAAACTCATATACATATATATCCAATGAAGAAAAGAGACGGAAAAGGTGAAGACAAAGCAAAGTTGAAGAACATGAACAACTGAAGAATTTCAACTTTGGTGGTGGCGTGACCCACCGTATAAGAATTATGATTTCAGACACCGCGTACAATTGTCGTAGGGTTCTGTGAATCAAATTCTTCATTAATTTCTTCACACTTAGAGTGTTATTATTCATTTATTGAAGAAAAACATTTCTTCATGTGTTGCACATCTAAGTCATCAATTTTGCGTAAGTGTTAGGATGAGTGTCCTATTCAGAGAACATTCAAAGATTCTAAGATATTTAGCTCACACCGCAACTTGCTAAATCTCTTCTCATCCAAGGGCTTTGTGAAGATATCGGCTAGCTGTCCTTCAATGTTCACATGCTCAATAGAAATGTCGCCCTTCAACACATGATCACGAAGAAAATGATGACGAATCTGAATGTGCTTTGTCCTCGAGTGCTGAACTGGGTTGTGAGCAATCTTGATAGCACTCTCATTGTCACAGAAGAGAGGCACATTCTTCATGTTGACGCCATAGTCCTTGAGAGTTTGCTTCATCCATAACAATGGAGCACAGCAAGAGACAGCAACAATATACTCAGCTTCAGTAGTAGACATTGATACACAGTTCTGTTTCTTCGAGGACCAACAGACCAAAGATCTTCCGAGGAAATGGCATGTACCAGATGTTGACTTGCGGTCCACACGATCAGCAGCATAGTCAGAGTCTGAATATCCAATGATATCAAAAGCCGAGCCCTTGGGGTACCATATTCCAAGTGTTGGTGTGTGAGCTAGATATCGAAGAATATGTTTCACAGCCTTATGGTGTGATTCCTTCGGTGCAGCTTGAAATCGGGCACACATGCAAACACTAAGCATTATATCTGGCCTAGATGCACATAAGTACAATAAAGAACCAATCATGGAGCGGTATACCTTATGATCGAAGTCAATACCATTTTTATCAATGCACTGATGGCCATTTGTGGGCATAGGAATTTTGACGCCTTTGCAATCGTGCATGCCGAATTTCCTCAGTACATCCTTGAGGTATTTCTCCTCAGATATGAATATGCCATTGCGTTGTTGACGAATTTGAAGACCTAAGAAGATTTTCAACTCTCCCATCATAGACATTTGATATTCTTCACTCATCATATAGGCAAATTCATCACTATAGCGTTGGTCAGTACAGCCAAAGATAATATCATCAACATATATTTGGCACACAAATAATTCACCATCATAAGATTTAGTGAAAAGAGTGGATCAAGTGAACCGGGTTTGAAGCCTTTCTTCATGAGGAATTCCTTCAAAGTGTCATACCAAGCCCGAGGGGCCTGCTTGAGGCCATAGAGAGCTTTATTGTGTTTGAAGACTTTGTCAGGATTCTTTGGATCTTCAAAACCTGGGGGTTGAGCAACATATACTTCTTCCTCAAGCTTACCATTGAGGAATGCACTTTTCACATCCATTTGATAGAGAATGATATCATGATGGTTAGCATAAGCAAGTAATATGCGAATAGCCTCAAGTCTAGCAACAGGTGCAAAAGTTTCATCGAAGTCAATTCCCTCAACCTGAGTGTAGCCTTGAGCTACAAGCCGTGCCTTATTCCTTACCACAAGGCCATTTTCATCTTGCTTGTTGCGATAGATCCACTTTGTGCCGATGATATTATGCTTGCGAGGATCTGGACGTTTGACCAGTTCCCAGACGTTGTTGAGATCGAACTGATGTAATTCTTCTTGCATAGCTTGAATCCATTCAGGCTCCAAAAATGCTTCATCTACCTTAGTGGGCTCTGTGATAGAGACAAAAGCAAAGTGCCCACAAAAGTTAGATAAGTGTGAAGCTTTTGAGCGTGTGAGAGGACCTAGTATATTGATGTCGCTGCTGATTTTTCTCAATCTGCACTTCTTACGCAACGCGAGTATGAGCTGGTTGTCGTCGAGGAATTTGATCAGCATTTTCTTCAGCACCATTTTCTTCAGCATTTTCCTCAGATGAATCAGCTCGATGTTCTTCAGGTTCTGGAATGAATTCTTCGGTAGGAATGACATCCTCAGTAGCCTTGAATTTGATAGTTTCCTCAGGTGCTGGTTCATCTATCATAGTAGGTAGGTGCTCTCTTTGCGAGCCGTTAGTTTCATCGAACCGCACATCTACAGTTTCAACAACCTTGTGAAGAACGTTGTTGAAGACTCTGTAGGTGTGCGAGTCCTTTCCGTAACCAAGCATAAACCCTTCATGTGCTTTCGGTGCAAATTTTGAGTTGTGATGAGGATATCTAATCCAACATTTAGCACCAAAGACTTTGAAATAACTAACGTTGGGTTTGTTGTCAATGAGGAGTTCATAGGCAGTCTTCTTGAAGAATTTGTGAAGATATACTCTATTGATGATATGGCACGCAGTATCAATAGCATCAACCCAAAAACGACGAGGCCTTTTGTATTCATCAAGCATAGTGCGAGCCATCTCAGCAAGAGTCCTGTTCTTGTGCTCCACAACGCCATTCTGCTGAGGAGTATAAGGAGCAGATAACTCATGAGTAATACCAAGTTCATCAAGATAGTCATCGAGACCAGAGTTCTTGAACTCTGTTCCGTTCTCACTTCTGATATACTTGATCTTCACACCAAAGTTGGTTGAAGCCCTCGAGGAAAATCGTTTGAAGACTTCCTGCACTTCATGTTTGTAAGTAACAATGTGTACCCATGTATATCGAGAGTAATCATCAACAATAACAAAGCCGTATTGAGAAGCATCATTTGAAACTGCAGAATAATGATTAGGACCGAAGAGATCCATGTGAAGCAATTCAAATGGTCGAGTAGTAGTCATGATAGTCTTCGCTGGATGCTTGGCCTTGGTCATCTTTCCAGCTTCACAGGCACCGCACAAGTGATCCTTGAGGAATTTGACATTCTCAGTGCCAATGACATGCTTCTTCTTCCCGAGCGTGTGCAAATTCCTCATGCCTGCATGACCAAGTCGTCGATGCCATAGCCAGCCTTCTGAAGCTTTTGCAAGTAGACACACAGCTGGTTGAGGTCCTGTAGAGAAATCAACAATATACAAGTCTCCTCCCCTAAAGCCTTCGAAGACTATGGAGTTGTCAGATTCCATGATCACATCACAACGATATTTGCCAAAAGTAACAACCATATTCAGATCGCAGAGCATTGAGACAGACATGAGGTTGTATCCTAAGGACTCGACAAGCATGACCTTGTCCATGTGTCAATCCCTAGTGATTGCAACCTTACCTAGACCCAATACCTGACTTTTGCCTTTGTGAGCGAAGATGATGTGCTTCAGATGAGATGGTGATAAGGGAGCATCCATCAAGAGATTCTTGTCACCAGTCATGTGATTTGTACATCCACTATCGAGGACCCACTCAGTGGCTTTGGGTTGATCATCCTTGGCACCCTTTGCCATGAAGCAATAGGTAGGAGCATAGTCATCATTGTCTTCTTCAGCCTTGTTGGTGAGATCATTTTCTTCAGTGTTGAAGACAGACTTGCTGACGAATGCAGTAGCGAGAGCTAGACTTGCCACACCAGATTCGAATTCCTCAGATTCCTCCTCTTGCTCATGATCTTCAGATTCAGCTTCAGAGTCCATTTCCTTGCCAATGAATGCCTGAGCCTTTTTGGAGTTGTTCTTCTTGTGAAATGTAATGCCCAGTATGAGATTATACCTCCTATCTGTCGAGGCACGACTTAATGGTATAAGCTCGTACTAGAATGATCTCAATTATGGTATAAATAGCAACAATCCTTAGGGAAAGCTTTTTGGTGAAATACAACCCAAGATAAATCCAACGAATAAATTGAAGGGTTGAAAAGATCTCCTGAACAAAGAAAATGACAGGTTTAAATATCTCATTCTTGATAACTTGTGAATCATGAAACATGACGGGAAATTGTCAAGAATGACATAACACTATCTCAAAAGATAGGGTAGAAAGAATTGCACTTCGGAATGCAAAAAGAAGAATACTTGAACTCCTCGCACCAGAATCTTGATGAATACTTCGAGGATGAGTTAAATCATGATGAACCGCGAAGAAGAACTCCGATAACAAAAAGGATGATAAGTGAAGGATGAAAAGAATACGATAGAAGCCTTGCAATGATTTAGATAAAGCTTCGTGACAAGATAATTGAGAGAGTTTGGAACTCCGGAAGAAAAGATGACCAACCAAAATTTGATATCACGAAATCCAGACGAAGGAATTAAACACTTGGAAGGAACAAGAATAAGAATTATGTTATGAGTATCCTTCACCAATTTAAATTGATGACAACCAATGGATTTGGCATACTACTTATTCCTGTTGCAAAGAATTAAAGAGAGACCTCGCACACTTGAGAAAGTATTGAACAAATCACCGGTAGGATTATGAAAAGAACAAATGAGTTGATACGATAACCACGAAAGAGTAATCTTGAATGAACCACCGTAAGAATATGGAGACGAACGAAGAGGCATCAATTAAGAATAGTTGGAGGACGAAGTTGAAAACTGAGAACGAAGAAATCTTCTGAAATGATGGCCTTCAGTGGATCACAATGGAAAGAATTCATGAAATGCTTCGGATGATATGAAAAGATTCCTCGTGATCAAAACAATTATGAGGATGTCATGAAGCTAGAACCACGAATCTTGAAGGAAAAAGACCAAGATTTAGGAGAAATTCTTCTTCGGTCTTCAAATGCTGAGAATGACAACGAGAACCACCTTGAAGAATTTTTAGATACTCCGGAAGAGTGAAAATATAAAGGTTGAAGCAACAATGAGTGAAAGCGATCTTAGAGAAGGCATATGACTGATGGAATCCATACTTACGTCACACTTTGAAAAGAATTTCCAGAATAACTCCGGAAAAAGAAATTAGAAGAGTTAGGTAAGATCCTCGGAAATACCTGTGGGTTAGGGCCCACTCAAAAGAAATCACCGTTCAAAAAGATTGCATAAGAGATATTGCACCGGTTGAATTAAATGTCTTGAACGAGATAACAACCTCGAAATAGCTTGAACGGATTAAGAATGGAAACACGAATCTTCCGAGATATCTTCAGCACTCCGGAGAAGAATTAGAGAGTTGAATAAGCAAGAGAGACTTCGGATAAGAAATTTCAACATGTGAAAACATGTTAAACAAAAAGGAAGAGATATGATCATGATCGAAGCTTGAATTACATCCACCGGCAGAATTTGAGAACAAAAGAATGATGAACTTGAAGTTTCCTGAGCATCTTCCTGAGAATCACTGGATAATGAAATTGAACGAAATGAATGAAGAAACATCACATTAATAAAATGGATATTTCATTTAAGAATCTCTGGCTCCGAGAAGAAGAAGGGTGGGAGGGTGGGGAAAACAAAGACAACTTGGGATGAATGAAACAGACACCGATGAGAAAAACCAAGACTTGGTCTTGCACATATAAAAAGGATCGGGTTAACTTGAAGAGAAGCGCACCGTTTGAAAAGAATTTACATGACAATCTCGATGATCAAGAAGGACTAGCACTCCCATAGAAATATGAGAACACCGATTAGGAAAGGTATGGAATCCACACTTGACGTCAAAGCAACTCGAATACCAGAATCAAAACAAAACAAAGGATAGACATGTTGCAACATGAACTTCACAATATCATTCAAACAGAGAATTGAACGAATGAATTCCACAGTTAAATGGTACAACAATCTTCACGAGAAGCCACTTGGGGGAACAAAAGGTAAATAAAAAACAAGAAGGAGCAAATAGAACAAATACAAGATAGATGTTTCGTTCCACATATTCATGTTGAAAGCTCATGGAACATGTTACAAAAGGGTTTTAAAATCCCCGAATCAGCATAGCCAAGGACCCTTTAAGATGCAACTCCCGATCGGAACAACACCCACAAAACCGCTTCACTCAATGTTGAACCCCGAACTCCATATCATGCATTCGTTGGAAGAATGCCTACGAACTACTAGAAGAACCCACCTATTAATTCCCGAAAGTTTCCAGTTATGCAATCAGGTGTTGGGGATACAGGGGAAGCACCGCGCACTCAACTCTAATCCTACATCCAGCTGTATCCATCCTTCAACACATAACCAGTTACTTTAGGAAACCGTTTACCTCGGACCTTCGAAACGCATCTGCTATACAAGCTATGGCAATACTCCCGAACTACCTCCCCAGTACTGGGTGATGTCGGGGTTATCTTACCACTAACCGCATAAAAGAGTTTTCGATGTCGGCCGTCTTAAGTATTCTAGAACCGCTGCGATACGTTTGTGACGACTAAAACCTCGGAGCTCAACTCCTCGAGACACTGCCACAACCCCTAAATGACAGGAGGCATCGAGAACAATGTTCTCGTCACAAAGACATCGGAACAATCGAAACAATACTCGCGTGATCCTAAAAAAATAGTGAATTTTTTAGAGTAGAAGAGATAGAACATCGTCAGGAGTCCTCACCAGAGTGATAAAGGGATGAGGAGTAAAAAGAAATCCTACTCTCCGATATATATAGGACTCAAAACATTTTCATGTGTGTGCCTAGACTCAACCGTCAATGATTCGATCAATCAGTGGGGGCTCCTAGGTCGGAGAAGGCTCTGATTACCAACTTGTAATGTACAGTATGAGATGATACCTCCTACGTGTCGAGGCACAACTTAAAGATATAAGCTCATACTAGAATGATCTCAAGTATGGTATCTTTGCACGACTCATGTAAAAGAGGGATGAAATTGCAAAAGAGTAGTTGGCTTACACTCGCCACAGCACACAATGCATTACATAAACATCCATCATCCAAATAACATCACAGACCGACTATGGACGAAGATCCAAATGAAAGATACCATAAACACAAGGTCCGATCGCCCCTAGTAGGAACCACTACTGATCGTCGAAAAACGACACATACATACGGCCACTCTCTTCATCGAGCTTCCAGTGAAGTTCTGAACCATCTCCTGCACTGCTCTCAGCGGTACCTGCATCTGGTGTGTGTTGAATTTGTGAGCCACAGAGGACTCAGCAATCCCATAACCATGGTTATCAAGACTAGCAAAGCTTAATGGGTAAGGAGAGGTTAAGTGGTGAGGTTGCCGCAGCGGCTAAGCAATATATGGTGGCTACCTTACGAGTACAAGAGTAAGATGAGCATCTACGCAAGCGGTCACAAACTAGTTATGATCGCTAAAGATCCTGAACTACCTACGAGTCAAGCATAACCCCACCATGTTCTCTTCTTAAAGTGAAAAGAGACAGTCACGGTTACTCACACAGTTGTGTGTTTTACTTCGGATCCTCTGCCAAGTTTTCTACAACCGGACATTAACAAATTCCAATCTGCCACATAACCGCGGGCACGGCTTTCGAAAGATCATAACCCTGCAGGGATGTCCCAACTTAGCCCATCACAAGCTTCACGATCAGCGGAAGTAATAATAATATTACCCCTTATCTTAGGGACAGCCCGATCAAACTCGGAATCCCGGTGCACAAGACATTTCGACAATGGTAAAACAAGTCCAGCAAGACCTCCCGGCATGCCGACACCCTGATAGTAGCCGCGCGTATCTCGTCTCAGGCCACGTCCGGATGAGCAATACGTACAGCAACCGAAGACCCTAGATAACTGGTGGCACCGCAAGTGGCTCTAGTTTGGGACCAACACCATCAGCACTGGCCCCCCTGTTATGTAGAAGAATCCTCGGGGACATGACCCCCTATGCAAATTAATTAATTAATTAAGTTGTTATTATGAGGCAAATTAAAACCAATGTTGGGCCTTGCTGGAGGAGTTTTATTCAAAGACGAACTGTCAAGGGGTCCCCATATACCCAACCTTGTAAGGAACGCAAAATCAAGGAACATAATGCCGGTTTATCGGCTCCTAAGGTGGCATGAGTGGAACAAAACACCGAGCAAAAGGCCAAGCCCTCCACCCATTTCCAAGTATATAGGTGTGTTAAGATATATAAGATATATTGTGATATTCCCAAAACATCAAGTTCCAACATGGAACAATCTTCATCTTCACCTGCAACTAGCAACGCTATAAGAAGGGCTGAGCAAGCGAGTAACATAGCCAAACAACGGTTTGCTGGGAAGGTGTCAAAGGTTAGAGGTTTCATGGCAACAAGGAGAGGCTGACAACAAAAGATAGGTAGCGCGACATATAACGATAGCATCGAGACTTCTAGCATGGCAATGATAGTAAAGGTATCCAAGGGGATGGTCATCTTGCATGGGATTCCGCAAGGAAGAAGAACAAGTCCATGAAGCAGTCGAACAAATCCTCACAACTCCGGAACAAACCCGAAGCTAACGAGAGAAGCATACCGGAAAGAAGCAAACAACATGGTAAACACACAAGCATAAGCATGGCATACGATGCACATCCAAGTATGATGCATATCTGGTTTAAATATGCATGGCATGGCAAGGTGCACAAACAATACTACAAGTTAAGTGGAGCTCAATATGCAATGAGTTGCATATTGACAAAACACCGCATTTTATTTATTTAGTTGACTCTCGTTTATTTACAAGACAAGATTAAATGTTTTTAACATGGCGAGAGGTGAAGCAAAAGTAAACTACCTATCTAGGCAATTTAAATGGAGCCGGAAACAACAAACAACAATTCCAGAAAAAACCCCATGTTCATATTTTGAATTTGGTACTGTTCTGCCTAAAACATATTTTAAAGTTATTAAACAGCAAAAGTAAATGCACCATGTTATTCTACACATTTTTCCACCCCACTTACATATAAAGTTTATTAAATTTGGAGGTACGGTTATTTAGTTATGAATTAAACCATTTTAACATGGCATTTGAGAAAATTTAAACAAACATCATTTTAAACATTTTAAATAGGGGTGTATGTGGCATATTATTAATCTACATAAAATTCTAAGCATTTTTCATATATAAACTTTTTGGATGTGATGCACAGATGTGAAGTTATTATATGCATGAAGTTTCAGGGCTTTTCTGTAAAACTGTTGCTCTCTGGATTAAATTAGCAAAAACGCAGATCTGAAAAAAAACATGGGCCAAATCTGGCTGGGCGATGGGGCGCTCACCATGGGCTAAGGCCCAGAACTGTGGAGAGGGAGAGGCCGGCAGAGGGCGCACAGGCCTTGGGGCGCGCTGGGCCTTGGGGAGCCGCTGGCCTCGTGCGGGAAGTGGACGTGGCCCACGACAAAGCAGAGGAGGGCGAGCGGTCGAGGCAGAGGCGTCGTCCTCTGCCCGAACTGTTGCTGCTCGACAGGGAACCGCGGTGGCGCGGCAGGTCCAGGCGGAAGGCGAGGATGTCCGGGAAGGCAGGGACGAGACGGCAGCGGCGCGGGACTCGGCTCGGAGTCGAGGTCGCTCGAGGGAGGCGAGGACGAGGCCCTGGGCGAAGAGGCAGCCTGGCAGGGCGCGGCTCGAGCGAGCGGCAGCTCGGCTCGATGCAAGGGAAGAAGGCGCCGGCAGGACTTGGCACTGCGGGTCGCCGGCAATGGCAGGGCATGGAGGTGAGGGATGGCCGGATCCGAGGCCAGGACGGCGGGATCCAGACTTGGGGCGTCTTGTTCTCGCATGACTCGTGGCCGGAGGCGGGCGGAGAGCTGAGGCCATGGAGGCGGCTTGACGGCAAGGAGGTGCAGAGGAGGCCCGGGACAGGCAAAACCGGTGAGGGGTAGGACTTGGACGGGGACGGAGCAGCGCTGAGGATCTCTAGTGGCGCGCACGCGAGGCGCTCGGGGTTGGGTAATTTTTTAAGATCGGGAGGGATCCCAAGGGAGAAGGGGGCTCGCTCGTTTTGGTGTGGTGGTAAAAACAAGGTGGGTGGCGGCGGACAGGGGTGGATGGGACAAGATCCCCAGATTCTAGGGTTAGGCTCTATATATATAGCATGGATTATTAAGTAGGGGAATTCGGTCCTTCGGATCAAAATTGGACGGTCAAGATAAAAAGGTTAGAGAGTCCAATTAAGAAAACGGTGATGTTTTAGGGATGTTTGGGGATGATCCGGACCCATCGGTAACGGCAGCCCGGGTCGGGTTCGGGACAGTTTCGGACGTGGATGCGAGGGGTAAAAGTGGGCTGTGTAGAAGGCATCGGGCTGAGACGAGAGAAGAGAGAGAGAGGCCCGGCGGCAGTTTCGGAACACCGAAACGTCCGACGTTTATCCGGCTATAGTGCCGATATATGTTTATCGGTTTGGCTATCAAACAAACTCCGAATGCGACGAAATTTGACAGGCGGTCTACCTACGCTATAATAAGACCGCACGCCAAGTTTCAACCCATTCCGGGGACATTCTCCGGCCACTTATAAAATAAATATTCAGAGGTGCCGCGGGCGCGTGCGAGTGTGTCTGGACTCAGAACGGACAACGGAGAGAACTGGGGAACCCGAACGAATGCAAGTTTTGAAAACATGCTGATGAGATGCACATGATGACAAGGCAAAGTGCAACACGCAAGCAAATGACATGGCAACGATGACGAATAACTGGCTGACACCTGGCGCATCGGTATTGGGGCGTCACAACTCTCCCACACTAACAGAGGATCTCGACCCGAGATCCTGGAGATGGCACCGGATAAAACGGAAAAGGAAGAGGTAAAAACAAGTTGCTTCTTTGACCAACGAGTGAAACCACAAACCTTGAGAGGAACGATTTTGAAAGAAAGAATACAACGGAGATGAACGAAGTTAAGAGCACTCCGGTAAAAAGGAGGAACAAGGAACATTATGAGAACCTTGTAGGTAGAAAGACATGAAACAAGAGCTTACGAACCAAAGAATATGAAACCGCTACGGTATAGACAAGCAATAAGAATGACATAATTTGGACAACACTCCATCTAAAAATGGAAGGAATTGAACAAGAACTTGAGAAGATGGGGTGATACTTTATGAAATCAACAGCACACTGCCTCTAGAACAATTAAAAGAATGGCATCAGGGGTAAGAAGGATTCAGACAACACTCCGATTGAAAATAGAGGCAAAACTTGATTAGATGAGAGAATTTGAACGGAGGACACGACCTCCTGTTAAATGGACTGGAAAGGACAAGAGCATGATCTTGATAAAACGAGATGATGGTTAACGAGAGCAATATCACAATGCCTCCGAAATGAAAGAGTAGATGCTAGATCGTTGGAAAGAAAAGAACGGAGAAGAAAAAGACAACTTCTCCGACAAATGAATATGAAAATCATCCTTACGAAGAAGGGTTGAACGGAGTTGTTGAAAATAATCAACAACAAAAGAATAAGCTTGTTGTGGCCTTATGGAAAACATCTCAAAGTTATGAGGTGACAACCAGCTACTAATGAAAACATTTGATTGGATTGAGATCAACAAAGAGACAAAAAACTTACTTCGTCGAGAGGATAAATGAAAAGCTTGGGTTATTTATAAGCACCATAAATAGCAACAATCCTTAGGGAAAGCTTTTTGGTGAAATACAACCCAAGATAAATCCAACGAATGAATTGAAGGGTTGAAAAGATCTCCTGAACAAAGAAAATGATGGGTTTAAATATCTCATTCTTGATAACTTGTGAATCATGAAACATGACGGGAAATTGTCAAGAATGACATAACACCATCTCAAAAGATAGGGTAGAAAGAATTGCACTTCGGAATGCAAAAAGAAGAATACATGAACTCCTCGCACCAGAATCTTGATGGACACTTCGAGGATGAGTTAAATCATGATGAACCGCGAAGAAGAACTCCGATAACAAAAAGGATGATAAGTGAAGGATGAAAAGAATACGATAGAAGCTTTGCAATGATTTAGATAGAGCTTCGTGACAAGATAATTGAGAGAGTTTGGAACTCCGGAAGAAAAGATGACCAACCAAAATTTGATATCACGAAATCCAGACGAAGGAATTAAACACTTGGAAGGAACAAGAGTAAGAATTATGTTATGAGTATCCTTCACCAATTTAAATTGATGACAACCAATGGATTTGGCATACTACTTATACCCGTTGCAAAGAATTAAAGAGATACCTCGCACACTTGAGAAAGTATTGAACGAATCACCGCTAGGATTATGAAAAGAACAAATGAGTTGATACGATAACCACGGAAGAGTAATCTTGAATGAACCACCGTAAGAATATGGAGACAAACGAAGAGGCATCAATTAAGAATAGTTGGAGGACGAAGTTGAAAACTGAGAACGAAGAAATCTTCTGAAATGATGGCCTTCGGAGGATCACAATGGAAAGAATTCATGAAATGCTTCGGATGATATGAAAAGATTCCTCGTGATCAAAACAATTATGAGGATGTCATGAAGCTAGAACCACGAATCTTGAAGGAAAAAGACCAAGATTTAGGAGAAATTCTTCTTCGGTCTTCAAATGCTGAGAATGACAACGAGAACCACCTTGAAGAATTTTTAGATACTCCGGAAGAGTGAAAATATAAAGGTTGAAGCAACAATGAGTGAAAGCGATCTTAGAGAAGGCATATGACTGATGGAATCCATACTTACGTCACACTTTGAAAAGAATTTCCAGAATAACTCCGGAAAAAGAAATTAGAAGAGTCAGGTAAGATCCTGGGAAATACCTGTGGGTTAGGGCCCACTCAAAAGAAATCACCGTTCAAAAAGATTGCATAAGAGATATTGCACCGGTTGAATTAAATGGCTTGACCGAGCTAACAACCTCGAAATAGCTTGAACGGATTAATAATGGAAACTCGAATCTTCCGAGATATCTTCAGCACTCAGGAGAAGAATTAGAGAGTTGAATAAGCAAGAGAGACTTCGGATAAGAAATTTCAACATGTGAAAACATGTTAAACAAAAAGGAAGAGATATGATCATGATCGAAGCTTGAATTACATCCACCGGCAGAATTTGAGAACAAAAGAATGATGAACTTGAAGTTTCCTAAGCATCTTCCTCAGAATCACCGGATAATGAAATTGAATAAAACGAATGAAGAAACATCACATTAATAAAATGGATATTTCATTTAAGAATCTCTGGCTCCGAGAAGAAGAAGGATGGGAGGGTGGGGAAAACAAAGACAACTTGGGATGAATGAAACAGACACCGATGAGAAAAACCAAGACTTGGTCTTGCACATATAAAAAGGATCGGGTTAACTTGAAGAGAAGCGCACCGGTTGAAAAGAATTTACATGACAATCTCGATGATCAAGAAGGACTAGCACTCCCATAGAAATATAAAAAGGATCGGGTTAACTTGAAGAGAAGCGCACCGGTTGAAAAGAATTTACATGACAATCTCGATGATCAAGAAGGACTAGCACTCCCATAGAAATATGAGAACACCGATTAGGAAAGGTATGGAATCCACACTTGACGTCAAAGCAACTCGAATACCAGAATCAAAACAAAACAAAGGATAGACATGTTGCAACATGATCTTCACAATATCATTCGAACAGAGAATTGAACGAATGAATTCCACAGTTAAATGGTACAACAATCTTCATGAGAAGCCACTTGGGAGAACAAAAGGTAAATAAAAAATAAGAAGGAGCAAATAGAACAAATACAAGATAGAAGTTTCGTTCCACATATTCGTGCTGAAAGCTCATGAAATGTGTTACAAAAGGGTTTTGCAATCCCCGGATTAGCATAGCCAAGGACCTTTTAAGATGCAACTCCCGATCGTAACAAAGCCCATAAAACCACTTCACTCAATGTAGAACCCCGAACTCCATATCATGCATTTGTTGGAAGAATGCCTACGAACTACTAGAAGAACCCACCTATTAATTCCCGAAAGTTTCCAGTTATGCAATCAGGTGTTGGGGATAAAGGGGAAGCACCGCGCACTCAACTCAAATCCTACATCCAGTTGTATCCATCCTTCAACACATAACCAGTTACTTCAGGAAACCGTTTACCTCGGACCTTGGAAACGCATCTGCTATACAAGCTATGGCAATAATCCCGAACTACCTCCCCAGTACTGGGTGATGTCGGGGTTATCTTACCACTAACCGCATAAAAGAGTTTTCGATGTCTGCCATCTTAAGTATTCTAGAACCGCTGTGATATGTTTGTGACGACAACACCTCGGAGATCAACTCCCCGGGACACTGCCACAACCCCTAAATGACAGGAGGCATAGAGAACAATGTTCTCGTCACAAAGACATTGGAACAATCCAAACAATACTCGTGTGATCCTAAAAAAAATTAGTGAATTTTTGAGAGTAGAAGAGATAGAACATCGTCAGGAGTCCTCACCAGAGTGATAAAGGGATGAGGAGTAAAAAGAAATCCTACTCTCCGATATATATAGGACTCAAAACATTTTCATGTGTGTGCCTAGACTCAACCGTCAACGATTCGATCAATCAGTGGGGGCTCCTAGGTCGGAGAAGGCTCTGATTACCAACTTGTAATGCCCAGTATGAGATGATACCTCCTACGTGTCGAGGCACGACTTAAAGGTATAAGCTCATACTAGAATGATCTCAAGTATGGTATCTTTGCACGACTCATGTGAAAGAGGGATGAAATTGCAAAAGAGTAGTTGGCTTACACTCGCCACAGCACACAATGCATTACATAAACATACATCATCCAAATAACATCACAAACTGACTATGGACGAAGATCCAAATGAAAGATACCATAAACACAAGGTCCGATCGCCCCTAGTAGGAACCACTACTGATCGTCGAAAAACGACACATACATACGGCCACTCTCTTCATCGAGCTTCAAGTGAAGTTTTGAACCATCTCCTGCACTGCTCTCAGCGGTACATGCATCTGGTGTGTGTTGAATCTGTGAGCCACAAAGGACTCAGCAATTCCATAACCATGGGTATCAAGGCTAGCAACGCTTAATGGGTAAGGAGAGGTTAAGTGGTGAGGTTGCAGCAGCGGCTAAGCAATATATGGTGGCTACCTTACGAGTACAAGAGTAAGATGAGCATCTAGGCAAGCGGTCGCAAACTAGTTATGATCGCTAAAGATCCTGAACTACCTACGAGTCAAGCATAACCCCACCGTGTTCTCTTCTCAAAGTGAAAAGAGACAGTCACGGTTACTCACACAGTTGTGTGTTTTATTTCGGATCCTCTGTCAAGTTTTCTACAACCGGACATTAACAAATTCCAATCTGCCACATAACCGCGGGCACGGCTTTCGAAAGATCATAACCCTGCAGGGGTGTCCCAACTTAGCCCATCACAAACTTCACGATCAGCATAAGTAATAATAATATTACCCCATATCTTAGGGACAGCCCGATCAGACTCGGAATCCCGGTGCACAAGACATTTCGACAATGGTAAAACAAGTCCAGCAAGACCTCCCGGCGTGCCGACACCCTGATAGTAGCCGCGCGTATCTCGTCTCAGGCCACGTCCGGATGATCAATACGTACAGCAACCGAAGACCCCAGATAACTGGGTGGCATCGCAAGTGGCTCTAGTTTTGGACCAACACCATCAGCACTGGCCCCCTGTTATGTAGAAGAATCCTCGGGGACATGACCCCCTATGCAAATTGATTAATTAATTAAGTTGTTATTATGAGGCAAATTAAAACCAATGTTGGGCCTTGCTGGAGGAGTTTTATTCAAAGACGAACTGTCAAGGGGTCCCCATATACCCAACCGTGTAAGGAACGCAAAATCAAGGAACATAACGCCGGTTTATCGGCCCCTAAGGTGGCATGAGTGGGACAAAACACCAAGCAAAAGGCCAAGCCTTCCACCCATTGCCAAGTATATAGGTGTGTTAAGATATATAAGATATATTGTGATATTCCCAAAACATCAAGTTCCAACATGGAACAATCTTCATCTTCACCTGCAACTAGCAACGCTATAAGAGGGGCTGAGCAAGCGGGTAACATAGCCAAACAACGGTTTGCTGGGAAGGTGTCAAAGGTTAGAGGTTTCATGGCAACAAGAAGAGGCTGACAACAAAAGATAGGTAGCGCGACATATAACGATAGCATCGAGACTTCTAGCATGGCAATGATAGTAAAGGTATCCAAGGGGATGGTCATCTTGCATGGGATTCCGCAAGGAAGAAGAACAAGTCCATGAAGCAGTCGAACAAATCCTCACAACTCCGGAACGAACCCAAAGCTAACGAGAGAAGCATACCGGAAAGAATCAAACAACACGGTAAACACACAAGCATAAGCATGGCATACGATGCACATCCAAGTATGATGCATGTCCGGTTTAAATATGCATGGCATGGCAAGGTTCACAAACAATACTACAAGTTAAGTGGAGCTAAATACGCAACAAGTTGCATATTGACGAAACACCACATTTTATTTATTTAGTTGACTCTCATTTATTTACAAGACAAGATTAAATGTTTTTAACATGGCGAGAGGTGAAGCAAAAGTAAACTACCTATCTAGGCAATTTAAATGGGGCCGGAAACAACAAACAACAATTCCGAAAAAAACATGTTCATATTTTGAATTTGGTACTGTTCTGCCTAAAACATATTTTAAAGTTATTAAACAGCAAAAGTAAATGCACCATGTTATTCTACACATTTTTCCATCCCACTTACATATAACGTTTATTAAATTTGGAGCTACGGTTATTTAGTTATGAATTAAACCATTTTAACATGGCATTTGAGAAAATTTAAACAAACATCATTTTAAACATTTTAAGCAGGGGTGAAAGTAGCATATTATTAATCTACATAAAATTCTAAGCATTTTTCATATATAAAGTTTTTGCATGTGATGCACATATGTGAAGTTATTATATGCATGAAGTTTGAGGGCTTTTCTGTAAAACTGCTGCTCTCTGGATTAAATTAGCAAAAATGCAGATCTGAAAAAAAAACATGGGCCAAATCTGGCTGGGCGCTGGGGCGCTCACCATGGGCTAAGGCCCGGAACTGTGGAGAGGGAGAGGTCGGCAGAGGGCGCACAGGCCTTGGGGTGCGCTGGGCCTTGGGGAGCCGCTGGCCTCGTGCGGGCAGTGGACGTGGCCCACGACGAAGCAGAGGAGGGCGAGCGGTCGAGGCAGAGGCGTCGTCCTCTGCCCGAACTGCTGCTGCTCGACAGGCATGATCTTGATAAAACGAGATGATGGTTAACGAGAGCAATATCACAATGCCTCCGAAATGAAAGAGTATATGCTAGATCATTGGAAAGAAAAAAACGGAGAAGAAAAAGACAACTTCTCCGACAAATGAATATGAAAATCATCCTTACGAAGAAGGGTTGAACGGAGTTGTTGAAAATAATCAACAACAAAAGAATAAGCTTGTTGTGGCCTTTTGGAAAACATCTCAAAGTTATGAGGTGACAACCAGCCACTAATGAAAACATTTGATTGGATTGAGATCAACAAGTAGACAAAAAACTTACTTCGTCGAGAGGATAAATGAAAAGTTTGGGTTATTTATAAGCACCATAAATAGCAACAATCCTTAGGAGATGGCAACGATGACGAATAACTGGCTGACACCTGGCGCATCGGTGTCGGGGCGTCACAGAAATTAAGACTTTGAGGGTTTTGATGATGAAGATTTTGAAGATTTCTTCTTCTTCTTTGCATCATCAGAACTGTAATCCTTGTATTTCTTAATTTTGGATTCCTTTTCCCACTGAGGACAATCTTGAATGTAGTGACCAGGCTTCTTGCATTTGTGACATAGCTGTTTGTTGTAGTCACTGGATGAGGAATCATTTCTCTTAGTGAACTTTCCAAAGCGACCACGTCTTGAGAACCTTTGGAATTTCTTCACAAGCAAAGCTAGCTCCTGGCTCAATTCTTCAGGATCACCAAGGCTACTACCAGAATCTTCTCCTTCAGATTCAGAGACGGCCTTGGCCTTCAGGGCACGTGATCTGCCATAGCTTGGACCATAGAGATCTCTCTTTTCTGCAAGCTGGAACTCATGAGTGTTTAGCCTTTCAAGGATATCAGCGGGATCAAGTGCCTTGTAATCACCACGCTCTTGAATCATCAAAGCTAGAGTATCAAATGAGGAATCAAGCGATCTCAGCAATTTCTTCACTACTTCATGGTCGATGATGTCAGTGGCACCAAGTGCTTGAAGTTCATTTGAGATGTTAGTGAGACGATCGAATGTTTGCTGAACGTTTTCATTGTCAAGCCTTTTGAAACGGTTGAAGAGATTGTGAAGAAGATCAACTCAAGAGTCACGCTGTGTTGAGACTCCTTCGTTGACTTTGGACAGCCTACCCCAGATGAGCTTCGCAGTTTCCAAAGCACTCACTCTTCCATACTGTCCTTTGCTCAGATGGCCACAAATGATATTCTGCGCTTGAGAAGCGAGTTGCTTGAATCTCTTCACATCCGCAACATTCAGAGAAGGTGATACCGAGGGAACACCATTTTCCACGACATACCAGAGATCGTTATCAATTGCCTCAAGATGCATTCGCATCTTGTTTTTCCAGTAGGGGTAGTCTGTCCCATCGAAGGTAGGACACCCAGCTGAGACCTTGATCATACCTGCGGTCGACATAACTAAAACTCCAGGCGGTTAAACCACAATCACACAGAACAAGGGAGTACCTTGCTCTGATACCAATTGAAAGTGCCTTATATCGACTAGAGGGGGGGTGAATAGGCGATTTTTATGAACTCTTCACTAAGGAATTTGCTGTTGAGGAAATTCCTTAGCGAAGAACTACTTGCAGCGGAATAAGTACTCAGAAGTAAACATGACAGAATACAAGCATGGTCATCATGAAGAAATGAAGACAAACACAGAGCACGGAAAGCGTAATCACAGGATAACAGAAAATGAAGACAATCAGACTGAAGAAAATGAACTGAGGAAATTGAGAAAGTCTTCAGTCAAAGTCTTCAAACAGATATGAACAAGCACACAACACAGATACGAGGAATTGAAAGAGTTGAGGAAATAGAACTAGTAAGCTTGGTCAAGACAATGATTTGGTAGACCATTTCCAACTGTTGTCTCAGTTGTACATCTAGTTGGAGCGGCTAGGTATTTAAACCTGATGACACACAGTCCCGGACACCCAGTCAAGGACACATAGTCCAAGACACCAAGTCCTCACCGTATTCTCTTTGAGCTAAGGTCACACAGACCTCGCCCAATCACTCGTGGTAAGTCTTCAGGTGACTTCCGAACCTTCACACACTTGGTCACTCGACGATCCACAATTCCTCCTGGATGCTCTAGACCTTGACGCCTAACCGTCTGGAAGAAGCACAGTCTTCAAAGGTAACAAGCGTCGGATCCACGCAGGATCAATCTCTTTAGTGATGCTCAATCACTCTTGGGTTTGAAGGTTTTTGGGTTCGGTCTCAGGTTTTTCCTCACTTGATGATTTTCGCTCAAAGTCCTCGGAGGATGGGTTGCTCTTATGACAAGTGTCAGTTTCTCGCGGAGCAGCCAACCAGCTAGTGATTGTAGGGGGCGGCTATTTATAGCCTAGGGAGCATCCCGACATGATAAGACATAAATGCCCTTTAATGATATGACCGTTAGGTAGGTAGATATTTTGGGACAGCTGGCGCATAGCACAGCAACGGTCGGAAATTTAAGTATCAAATTCCTCAGGGCTATCATGTTCCTCACTGTGTAGGCAATTCGCACTCGCGAATTCCTAACTCCTCAGTCAGAACAAATTCCTCAAAGACCAGAAGAACTTCATCTCTGTCACTGAAGAATATGACTGAACTGTATGAGATTTCCAATGGCTTCACTCGAAGGGATTGGTAGGTGTAGGATTTTGAGTTGAGCATCACATGGAAATTTTTCCTCAGTATTTCCTCGACCCCCTTTAATAGTACGGTGTTTCTTATGACTCAAGAAAAAGAAAATGAAACTATAAAAACAAAAGTATTCATGCTTCATGATCCTCAAATGAATACCGAGTCTTCAGGATCACACCAATTTCTTCACTTTCAAAGTCTTCATAAAGTCTTCAGAAATACAAAGTCTTCAGTTGAAGAACTTCATTTTTAGGGGTCGACTTTCCCTGTAATAATCAAACTCCTCATAGACTTATAGACCTGTGTACACTCATAAACACATTAGTCCCTTAACCTATAAGTCTTCAATACACCAAAATCACTAAGGGGCACTAGATGCACTTACATGGATGCGTGGCCTTGGTCATCTTTCCAGCTTCACAGGCTCCGCATAGGTGATCCTTGAGGAATTTGACATTCTCAATGCCAATGACGTGCTTCTTCTTTGCAAGCGTGTGAAAATTCCTCATGCTTGCATGACCAAGTCATCGATGCCATAGCCAGCCTTCTGAAGCTTTTGCAAGTAGACACACAGCTAGTTGAGGTCCTGTAGAGAAATCAACAATATACAAGTCTCCTCTCCTAAAGCCTTCGAAGACTGACTTTTGCCTTTGTCATCGAAGATGATATGCTTCAGATGAGATGGAGATAAGGGAGAATCCATCAATAGATTCTTGTCACCGGTCATGTGATTTGTACATCCACTATCGAGGACCCATTCAGTGGCTTTGGGTTGATCATCCTGCACATGAATTAGTGCAGCTTACAAACTCATATACTTCATCAGTGAAGAATATGACATCAATTCATCAGATCAATTTCATCAAGCAATGTAGCAGATAAAACAGTATGAGGACGTGAGAAATGAGAGTTCATTTCTTCATGATTAGCCTGCGTCCTTTCGGGCACATTTCAGGTCTCCAGCAAATTCTTCAGACGTTTGAGCACGTCTGGAGACCTCACCCTACAGAAGAGATTAGTTCTTTTTCTTCACCACCCACATCTGAAGCGGTGGCAAAGAATTCATCACTCTGCGAGCTCCATATGAGAAAGGTGGCATAGAAGCCAGCCCATTTCGTTTCACATAAGAGGAGTTAGGATAAGCATATGAATAAGCAGAGTAATTCTTCTAGGACTTATGAACATAATGGTTAGAAGAATAATGCTCATATTCATAGCCCTTAGCTCTTCCCTGCGAAACAGAGTTGTTTGCACGATGATATTCATATGAGGACTTTGATCCTTTTGAGGAATTTGATCCACGTGAGGAATTTGGTCCGTATGAGGATTTTACTCCATCTGAAGATTTTGATCCATATGAAGAGTTTGATCTGGGGTTCCTATTCCTCACACGAGGTGTCATGGGGACATTCACTTGAAGGCTTTCAAGGTGCCTCTTAGGGACCCAGATTTTCTTCATAGGGGGGGCGTTCCTGCAGTTAGTGCCAACATATCTAGCAAATACTTCACCATTCTGATTTTTGAACAGTTTATAGTTGGAGTCAAATGACTCATCAGAAGAATGAGGATATTCACATGTAAAGCCAGATAAATTGGATGGATCAACTGGAGGTCCCTTTGCAGCAACCCATGAGGTTTTGGGGTACTGCTCAGGCTTCCAATATGTACCATCAACATTAAGTTTGCTCTCAAAGGCAATACCCTTTTTCCTAGGGTTCCTGATGAGGATCTGCTTTTTAAGCACATCACAGAGAGAGTCTGATGCCCTTTGAGGCTTTTGTACATGCCTGTCATGTACAATTCCTTCAACCCTGCATCATCAGTAATACTAGCAATGTCCTCATATGAGGAATTAGTTATAGCAGAGACAGTTGAAGAATTTGTAGCATTAGAAGCATTTGAACATTCAGGTGAAGAATTAGCAGTTTCACGTTCAATGTATTTAAGGCATGGGGGAATGAGTTCCTCCTGAGAAGCGCTGATTTGTTGAGCAAGTAATGAATCGCGCTCCTTCTAAAGATCTTCATAACTCACTCTTAGCTTTTCAAGATCTTGCCTCCTTTGAAGAAATTCATAGGAAAGCTTCCCATGATCAGATAAGAGAGTGTTATGATTATCTTGAAGGTTATCATACTTGGACTGAAGTCTCTGAAGATTTTCAGTCAAGATTTTAGATCGATCCATTTCTTCACCCAACATATCATCACTTTTATCTAGCATGTTTTGAACTTTTTCAAGAGCCTTTTATTGTTGCACAACAATCTTAGCAAGTTTAGAATAGCTGGGCTTGAGATTTTCATCAGATTCATTCTCACTAGATTCAGATGAGGCATATTTGAGTACCTTGGCACCCTTTGCCATGAAGAAATAGGTGGGAGCATAGTCATCACTGCCTTCATCAACCTTGTTGGTGAAACCATTTTCTTCAGGGTCGAAGATAGACTTGCTGACGAATGCAGTAGCAAGAGCTAGACTCGCCACATCAGACTCGGACTCCTCAGATTCCTCCTCTTCCTCATGATCCTCAGATTCAGCCTCAAGGTCCATTTCCTTGCCAATGAATGCTCGGGCTTTCTTGGAGCTGCTCTTCTTGTGAGATGAAGACTTCGAGGATTTTGATGATGAAGATTTTGACGATTTCTTCTTCTTCTTCGCATCATCAGAACTGTAATCCTTGCATTTCTTCTTCTTAGATTCCTTTTCCCACTGAAGACAATCTTGAATGTAGTGACCAGGCTTCTTGCATTTGTGACATAGCCTCTTATTGTAGTCACTGGATGAGGAATCATTTCTCCTTGAGAATTTTCCAAAGAGACCACGTCTTGAGAACCTTTGAAATTTCTTCACGAGCAGCGCTAGCTCCTGGCTCAGTTCTTCAGGATCACCAAGGCTACTACCAGAATCTTCACCTTCAGATTCAGAGACGACCTTGGCCTTCAGGGCACGTGATTTGCCATAGCTCGGACCATAGAGATCTCTCTTCTCAGCAAGCTGGAACTCATGAGTATTTAGCCTCTCGAGGGTATCAGCTGGATCAAGTGACTTGTAATCACCACGCTCTTGTATCATCAAAGCCAGAGTATCAAATGAGGAATCAAGCGATCTCAGTAATTTCTTCACCACCTCATGGTCGGTGATGTCAGTGGCACCAAGTACTTGAAGCTCATTTGAGATGTCAGTGAGTGATGTCTACTACACGCTTCTATTCCTGTAGACAGTGTTGGGCCTCCAAGAGCAGAGGTTTGTAGGACGGCAGAAAATTTCCCTTAAGTGAGTAACCCAAGGTTTATCGAACTCAGGGAAGTGGAGGTTGAACGTACCCCTTTCAAGCAACCCTGCAATCAAGATACAAGAAGTCTCTTGTGTCCCCAACACACCTAATACACTTGTCAGATGTATAGGTGCACTAGTTCGGCGAAGAGATGTTAAATGGCAAGTGATATGGATGGCAAAACAAAGTAATATAAATCTGTAATAAAAAGTGCAGCAAGCAAACAAGTGGTAAACGTGAGCACAAATGGTATTGCAATGGTGGAAACAAGGCCTAGGCTTCATACTTTCACTAGTGGCAACTCCCAACAACATTAACATAATCGAATCACATGATATCTCCCATAAAACATGCAATGGAGACGCACCCGGAGGTCATTCCTTTGTGGTCAAGAGAGGACGAGAATTATGTAGGGTTACAAAAGCACACCTCAAAGTTCGTAGTTCTCAATCTATGGATTTCACAATGTCACCGCGACCATCCAAAGAGAGTTCCACAATCACCACAACATATCTAAAGGATAGTCAAAGACAAGCACCAAGAGACTCTCAATCTTCAATCCACACACAAAAGAGGAAATCACTCATGAAAATATTCTTCTAACCCATGTCCAATAGACCGCTGTCACCTTGGTCTCGAGGATTATACTAGATAAAGACAAGTGAGTACATCAATCCAATACATAGAGGAAGGGGAAATATCATGGGATCACCCTAGATTAACATAGCCTATGATCACAACGAAGATCACATCATGGGAGAGAGAATTGACCACATAGCTACTGATAGAAACCTCAGCCCCGAGGAGGAACTACTCCCGCATCATGGAGGGAGGAAGCAACGTCGATGGAGATGAATCCGGGGGCACTTCCCCGTCCCGGCAGGGTGCCGGCACAGGAATTCTGGTCCCCCAAAACTTGGTGGCGATGGCGGCGGAGATCGGAATTGCGTCTGGAGAAAAGGGGTCCGGAATCAGGGTTTCCGCGACGCGGTGTAAATATATGCCAAAGGGGGCATCAGCGGAGGCCTGGGGGGCCCAAGCGCCCCCCCCCCGGCGCGGCCAGGAGGGGGGCCGCGCCCCCAGGGCGCCTGGAGCCCTGGTGGTCCCCCTCCAGCCCTACTTTGGCCGCATGGAAGCTTCAGGAACGCTGATTTTTTATATATTTTTTCCGGAATTTTTCTGGCAGTTTACGTGATGGAAAAACCTGAAATACAAAAACAGCAGAAAATAGAAACTGGCACTGGGGTGCACTGAGTTAATAGGTTAGTCCAAATATGATCAAAAGTGTATGGAAGTGCATAAATATCATAGCAATATCACACAAAAGAGGCATGGAGCAAGCAGAAATTATAGATACGTTTTGGACGTATCAACATCCCCAAGCTTAATTCCTGCTCGTCCTCGAGTAGGTAAATGATAACAAGTATAATTTCTGTGGTGACATGCTATTAACCATATAAGGACTTTTCAGAGTCACATGACAAAAGCTTACTGAGATAATGAGTCTGTAGTAATTAAGTTGCCTCATGAGAAAATCACAAGGAACTGAAAGTTTTACAATATGATATTGAAACACTCAATAGATCTGTAGTGAGCATGGTGTGCAAATATGACAAAGTGGTACCTCGCTTGCCCCCTTTAGTGAAGCAAAACATAAATGCAGGGGCACCTCCAAGGTTTAAGTGGCGACTAGATACAATGATTTCAGAATAAACGATATCATAATCATGCAAAAGATAATGGTACTTTGGTACAATGCACATTACACTCAGAATGACAATCATGCTCTCAATAGTTGGTGCTTTAAAGAAGGTGGAGACTCTCGAACCGTGGCTTTTGATGGCAAGGTTGAAAACCCGTGGTCGGAAACAAAAACTAAACATGTACCAGAGCTCTTGGTTTTAAAAAAACAGAGGTAATAATTATTTTTGGGGTATGCATATTTCGTCAACGAATGCTAGTAGATAACTCAATTACTTCTCGAGCTGGACAAGTTTTGAGGAACGGCTCCAGCATGAGGACGATCACATCCTCTTAATCTCCTTTGTTTATCACTGCCAAAGTTTTCTGATTTCTCATGAACAAAGCGTGAAGGAGGGTTTGTTTGTTGTATTATTTTTTTAATGAGCCGGGCGCACTCTATGCCAGTTCCTTCTCGTATTAGGGGTTTGCACATTAGACATGCAATCCCGGGGTGAAGCTTGTCCAACTTAAAAAGATCATGAATTAACTACTACTTTCTCATGAGCTAAAACAGAGGCACAAAAGAGAAATGCTTTTTTGATTAATTTCGAGATGGTACATGAAAGTCTTAGTTAGGAATGGCAGGTAAATACCATGTATAGGAAGGTATGGTGGACTCATATGGCATAACTGGTTTAAAGGATTTTGGATGCACAAGCAGTCAGTCCGCTTAGTACAGGTGGAGGTTAGCAAAAGACTGGGAGCGACCAACTAAGAGAGCAATGACGGTCATAATCATGCAGAGCGACAAAGCAACATTGAATCGGGCATGGAAATATATCGCTACTCAGAAATTAAAGATCATCAAGGCTTGATAGACTTTCTTTACAGTCTTAAATATGCGTGAGCATACGCCAAGTCAATCAAAATAAATTCTTGGAGGAAGATATCACTAAACCATACCACATCATAGGCAAACAAATCATATTGGTACTCCAATAACACATTGAGAACCCCCCAGCTATTTGAGACTAACCATAAGAAAACATGAACTACTAAGCACCATTATGCACATAGCATTTTTATCATAGACATATCAACCAGTGCAGCAGAAGCCAACTCTCTTAACAAGATAAGCATGATAATTCAAGAGAGTTCCAGCGACCAACTAAACAAAAGCTCTTTAAAAAGAAAAGCATGAAAACTAAGAGCTAAGCATGACAGTAGCTATTGAAAGACCAAGAACATACACAGCAAAGATAAACATGAAAATTCTATGATGTGTTCGAGGTTGAAGTGGAGCGTGTTTCTCTCCCACACAAAGAAGGCTGAGTTCCAACTCGTTATGAAAAGCAAGCAAAGCTAAAGAAAACTAAAAAGGAAACTAAAAGCAAGACGCTCCAAGCATAGCACATAACACATGAAGTGATTAAAATATAGTGGAACGAAAGACGAACTGATAATGTTGATGGAGAAGGGGATGCACGGGGGCATCCCCAAGCTTAGATGCTTGAGTCTTCTTGAATATTTCTTGGGGGTGCACGGGGGCATCCCCAAGCTTGAGCGTTTGACACTCCTGAATCTTTTTATCATCTTCCCTCGCACACTTGAAAACTCCCTTCATACATAACTCATCATAATCTGATTAGCGAGGTTAGTACCCACAATAAAATAATTTTTCCCTACTGGAAATAAAGATATTCTTGAAGGTCTACTGTTTCTCAAGATTGCCAAAAGGTTTTTGCAAAGAAAAAGCAAGCTCAAGGTTTGCAAAACGAAGAAAAGGCAAAACAGGACGGAATCTGTGAAAAACAGACCAGCAGGTGGTAAATAATTTTTTCGAGGCACTTCTGCAACTCAAATCAAAAAACTCAGAACAGACGCCCGAAAGCCAATTGTATAGAGCACGCTGTCGAAAAAATTCAGACCAAAAAGATGATCTGGTGATTTTATACGAATTTTTCTGTCCAAGGACAGAATCTGTTTCCTGGACAGCACGTCACAACTTTTGAACTTTCTTGCAATCAGAGGCTAAACTTGGCACAAAGCTGAAAAATAAAGATACAATGACGTTGTTACAGTAGTAACAAACATCAAGACCACTAAAAACTGAAAGGACAAGCTGAAAGAAAAGATAACAAGGGTTGTCTCCCTAGAGCTCTTTCTTTATAGCCATAAAGATAGGCTTAAGACTTTAATGATGCTCTCATAGGAATAAGAGTTGAAGAACAAAAGAGAGCATCAAGAAGCAAATACCAAGAACATTTAAGCCTAACATGCTTCCTATGCATAGGAATATTGCAATAGAATAATTCATTGAAGCACAAAGCAATAAGCATAGGAAGACAAAACAAGTGCAGCTTCAAAACCTTCAACATAAAGAGAGGGAACTTGATATTATTGAAATATCTATAAGCATATGTTCCCTTCTCATAATAATTTTCAGTGGGATCACGAATAAACTCAACAATATAAGCATCACATAAAGCATTGTTACCATGATCCACATGCAAAAAGGTACTCTTACTCTCCACATAAGCATAATCTTTCTCATGGGTAATAGTGGGAGTAGGACTATCATAAACAACTTGAACACTATAGATTAATTGTGTATTAGGAAGATGGTGTTCACAAGGGAGTAATTCCCTCCATGATTATGACAAGTTTCATAAGGATAATTTCTCCTTATGTCATAGGTACCTTTATAATCACTATAGATTGGAGTTGTAACATCATCATAGTAGAGAAGAGCATTATCATTGCTAGCAACTATATTTGTAAACATGTTGTCTTTATTCTTACTAGCAAAAGAATTATCAATTATCACATCACTAGTGGGTAAAGGATTTTCAATCCTATCATCCCCAAGCTTAGAGCTTTCCATATCATCACTTTCAGAGTTGGTACCAAAAAGATTTTCAAGATCATAAGTAGCATTATCATCATTTTCCCAATCACAATAAGTAACATGCATATCATAATCAAAATCATCTTCAATAGTACCTACGGACGTATCATCAAGATGATAATTAAGGCAATAAACTTCACCTTCTTCTTTAAACTTACAACCGTTAGGATAAAAGTTTATGGGAGGAATATGCTCAGGCCAGGTTGATACCCATTCTTCTTCCTTCTTGCTCCTCTTCCTCCTCCTCTTATTTTTCTTCTTCTTCACCTTAGGAGGGGGTGGTTGGAGATGAAGCTTCTCCACATATCCTGGTTTATCATTAGAAACAATAGGGGAAACTTGGGAGAAACTCTCCTTTTTATTAGCAGAAATATAAGAGACATTTTTATACTTTGGTAAAGTTCCCTCCTTTCTAATCTTACTTATGTGATCATTTTCATGGCAATTAACAACACAATAGAGATGGCAATTTTGCAAAGTGTTTTTTATTCCTATGGCATTAACTAGCCAAGAAGTCTTTTCTGATAACTCTTCACACATCAAAAATAACATAAGCTCATCATAAAGATCAGAGGTGATCATGTTATCACACAACTGGTTAACAGTTATGTTTTGAAAGTGCATGCATTGAAAATTAAAGTGACCCTATATACAGCAAAGTTCACAAGTAAAAGGATAAAGGTCACGCAATTCTCTAGCAATTTCATTTAAATCTCTGACCCAAGTGATTGTTCTTTCATGCTTATGTTGCTTACAATACTTCTCTTCTTCAATCATAGGCCTTTCACAAGGTCTATCCACTCCACAAAAATTAACATGCCTATATAAAACTTCATTTTTAGGAATTGGATCACGCATGTTGCAATCATCATGAACAATTTCATTTTCTTTGCAAATCTCTTTAAAAGGTTCATGATGCTTGATCCAACCCTCCTTAGGCATATTAAGATGTGAAGCAAAAGATTTGAGGAAATCAACAAGGAGTTGAGAATCGAGCCCAAACTTAGCACTGAACTTATTAAAACTTGTAGTTTCAACAAAGGACTTAATGCAATCATACTCATAAATTATACCCGACTCTTTACCTTTGTCGATCTCCCAATATTTAGTGTTGCGTTGAATTCTTTCAAGGAGTTCCCATTTAGCATCAATCTTTTCGTTTGTGAAAGAACCCATAGAGGAAGCATCGAGCAAATCTTTATCCTATCGAGAGAGCCTCGCATAGAAATTAGTAATAATCATATCTTTGGGGAGCCCATGGTTAGGAAATTTTATCATTAACGTTTTCAGTCTCCCCCAAGCTTGAGCTATGCTCTCTCCGTCATGAGGATAGAAATTATAAACATAATTCCTATTCTCATGGACTTCATGAAGAGGATAAAACTTGGAGTAAAAGAGAGACTGGATCTCTTCCCAATCCAGCAGGTGAGAGTCATCTAGTAGCCTATACCATTCCAATGCTTTTCCTTTCAGTGACAAGGCAAATAATTTCCTCATGACTCCATCTCTTCTCAAACCTGAAATCTTAAACAACTCACAAAGTTCTGTAAGTTTCAACAAATGAATACTAGGATTGACTGTCCCATCATAACGATCATTCATAATTATTTCAATTATCCCAAGTGGTATTTGGAACGCGATACATTTAGTAGGTGGAGGATACTTTTCTACCACGGGTGTGGTAAACCGGCCTTCCCCAAGCAGCGAACTAAGAGCGCGGTTTTCCATAAACATAACTAGTGAAACTAAAAACAAGAAACGAAAAGATTTAATTGCAAGATCTAAAGATATACCTTCAAGCACTCACTTCCCCGGCAACGGCGCCAGAAATAGCTTGATGTCTACTACACGCTTCTATTCCTGTAGATAGGGTTGGGCCTCCAAGAGCAGAGGTTTGTAGGACGGCAGCAAATTTCCCTTAAGTGAGTAACCCAAGGTTTATCGAACTCAGGGAAGTGGAGGTTGAACGTACCCCTTTCAAGCAACCCTGCAATCAAGATACAAGAAGTCTCTTGTGTCCCCAACACACCTAATACACTTGTCAGATGTATAGGTGCACTAGTTCGGCGAAGAGATGTTAAATGGCAAGTGATATGGATGGCAAAACAAAGTAATATAAATCTGTAATAAAAAGTGCAGCAAGCAAACAAGTGGTAAACGTGAGCACAAATGGTATTGCAATGGTGGAAGCAAGGCCTAGGCTTCATACTTTCACTAGTGGCAACTCCCAACAACATTAACATAATCGAATCACATGATATCTCCCATAAAACATGCAATGGAGACGCACCCGGAGGTCATTCCTTTGTGGTCAAGAGAGGACGAGAATTATGTAGGGCTACAAAAGCACACCTCAAAGTTCGTAGTTCTCAACCTATGGATTTCCCAATGTCACCGCGGCCATCCAAAGAGAGTTCCACAATCACCACAACATATCTAAAGGATAGTCAAAGACAAGCACCAAGAGACTCTCAATCTTCAATCCACACACAAAAGAGGAAATCACTCATGAAAATATTCTTCTAACCCATGTCCAATAGACCGCTGTCACCTTGGTCTCGGGGATTATACTAGATAAAGACAAGTGAGTACATCAATCCAATACATACAGGAAGGGGAAATATCATGGGATCACCCTAGATTAACATAGCCTATGATCACAACGAAGATCACATCATGGGAGAGAGAATTGACCACATAGCTACTGGTAGAAACCTCAGCCCCGAGGAGGAACTACTCCCGCATCATGGAGGGAGGAAGCAACGTCGATGGAGATGAATCTGGGGGCACTTCCCCGTCCCGGCAGGGTGCCGGCACAGGAATTCTGGTCCCCCGGAACTTGGTGGCGATGGCGGCGGAGATCGGAATTGCGTTTGGAGAAAAGGGGTCCGGAATCAGGGTTTCCGCGACGCGGTGTAAATATATGCCAAAGGGGGGCATCAACGGAGGCCTGGGGGGCCCAGGCGCCCCCCCGGCGCGGCCAGGAGGGGGGCCGCGCCCCCAGGGTGCCTGGAGCCCTGGTGGACCCCCTTCGGCCCTACTTTGGCCGCATGGAAGCTTCCGGAACGCTGATTTTTTATATATTTTTTCCGGAATTTTTCTGGCAGTTTACGTGATGGGAAAACCTGAAATACAAAAACAGCAGAAAACAGAAACTGGCACTGGGGTGCACTGAGTTAATAGGTTAGTCCAAATATGATCAAAAGTGTATGGAAGTGCATAAATATCATAGCAATATCACACAAAAGAGGCATGGAGCAAGCAAAAATTATAGATACGTTTTGGATAGGGATGGCAACGGGGCCCCATACCCGCCAAACCCATGGGGATTTCATCTATTAGGGGGTGGGGATGGGCGAAAAACATCCCCATGGGGATACTTACCAAACTAATTTATTCCCCATAGGGTACAATGGGGATGGGTACGATATCCTATTCCCTAGACCCAATACCCATCGGGGACCCGATTAGTAACTGTGACACTGTGTTCAACCTTAAAATATTCACAAACAAACTTGCGAAAACAAAAAAAGCTCTGGAAAAAAAACCTTAAACCTATCTCACGTCCTCATCTCAGCTGTCACCATGACCAAGAAGTTAGTACGACCTAGATATGCATTAGCAGGACAAGGACAACACAATTTATGTATGTCGATTATAGGGTGCATATTATGTATATGAGTATTTGTTTATGGGGATGGGGACCCTAATGGGGCCCCGTTCCCCAATGGGGCATGGGTATGGGGAAATTTCATCCCCAGTCATGTAAACGGGGATGGGGATGGGATGATAGGGAATAGATGGGGATGGGGATGTTGTAGGTATCCCCATAGGGGATTGTCCCCATTGCCATCCCTAGTTTTGGACGTATCAGTGAGGCGATTGAAGGTTTGCTGAACATTTTCATTGTCAAGTCTTTTGAAGCGTTTGAAGAGATTGCGAAGAACATCAACTCGAGAGTCACGCTATGTTGAGACTCCTTCATTGACTTTGGACAGCCTATCCCAGATGAGCTTAGCAGTTTCCAAAGCACTCACTCTTCCATACTGTCCTTTGCTCAGATGGCCATAAATGATATTCTTCGCTTGAGAATCGAGTTGCTTGAATCTCTTCACACCAGCAGCATTCAGAGAAGGTGAGACCGAGGGAACACCATTTTCCACAACACACCAGAGATCGTTATCAATTGCCTCAAGATGCATTCGCATCTTGTTCTTCCGGTAGGGGTAGTCCGTCCCATCGAAGGTAGGACACCCAACGGAGGCCATGATCATACCTGCGGTCGACATAACTAGAACTCCACGCGGTTAAACCAAAATCACACAGAACAAGGGAGTACCTTGCTCTAATACCAATTGAAAGTGTGTTATATCGACTAGAGGGGGGGTGAATAGGTGATTTTTATGAATTCTTCACTGAGGAATTTGCGGGTGAGGAAATTCCTTAGCGAAGAACTACTTGCAGCGGAATAAGTACTCAGAAGTAAACATAACAGAACACAAGCATGGTCATCATGATGAAATGAAAACAAGCACAGAGTACAGAAAGCGTAAACATGGGATAACACAGGATGAAGACAAACAGACTGAAGAAATTGAACTGAGGAAATTGAGAAAGTCTTCAGTCAAAGTCTTCAAACAGATAAGAACAAGCACACAGCACAATTATGAGGAAATGAAAGAGTTGAGGAAATATAACCAGTAAGCTTGGTGAAGACAATGATTTGGTAGACCAGTTCCAACTGGTGTCTCAGTTGTACATCTGGTTAGGGCGGCTAGGTATTTAAACCTGAGGACACATAGTCCCGAACACCCAGTCCTTGACACACAGTCCAAGACACCAAGTACTCACCGTATTCCCCTTGAGCTAAGGTCACACAGACCTCGCCCAATCACTCATGGTAAGTCTTCACAGGTGACTTCCGAACCTTCACAAACTCGGTCACTCGGCGATCCACAATTCCTCTTGGATACTTTAGACCATGACGCCTAACCGTCTGGAAGAAGCACAGTCTTCAAAGGTAACAAGCGTCGGATCCACTCAGGATCAATCTCTTAAGTGATGCTCAATCACTTTTGGGTTTGTAGTTGTTTGGGTTTGGTTTTGGGTTTTTCCTCACTTGATGATTTTCACTCAAAGTCCTCGGAGGATGGGTTGCTCTAATGACAAGTGTCAGTTTCTCTCGGAGCAGCCAACTAGCTAGTGCTTGTAGGGGGCGGCTATTTATAACCTAGGGAGCAGCCCGACATGATAAGACATAAATGCCCTTAAATGATATGACCGTTAGGTGGATATATATTTTGGGATAGCTAGCGCGTAGCACAGCAACGGTCGGAAATTTGAGTATCAAATTCCCCAGGGCTATCATGTTCCTCACTTTGTAGGCAATCCGCACTGGCGAATTCCTAACTCCTCAGTCAAAACAAATTCCTCAGAGACCAGAAGAACTTCGTCTCTGTCACTGAAGAATATGACTGAACTGTATGAGATTTCCAATGGCTTCACTCGAAGGGATTGGTAGGTGTAGGATTTTGAGTTGAGCATCACATGAAATTTTTTCCTTAGTATTTCCTCGACCCCCTTTAATAGTACGGTGTTTCCTACGACTCAAGAAAGAGAAAATGAAACTACGAAAACAAAAGTCTTCACGCTTCATGTTCCTCAAATGAATTCCATGTCTTCAAGGTCACACCAATTTCTTCACTTTCAAAGTCTTCAGAAAGTCTTCAGAAATCCAAAGTCTTCAGTCGAAGAACTTCATTTTTAGGGGTCGACTTTCTCTATAAATATCAAACTCCTCATAGACTTATAGACCTGTGTACACTCATAAACACATTAGTCCCTTAACCTATAAGTCTTCAATACACCAAAATCACTAAGGGGCACTAGATGCACTTACAGACGTGGAGGGCTTTCTCCTTCCTAGTAGTTCTTGAGGGTTTATATGTTCAATTAGAATTTCTATGCTTGTTGGTATGTGTCTCCCAAGGCATCATCATGATGTTGTTGTTTGCATTCCCAGATTTTCACTAAGTTTGAGAATCTGCTATATCATGTTTGCATCTTGTTTTGATGAATGCCATGAGCCTATTGCTCCCATGTATATGCAATGTTGTGTTACTTTAGCTCCATGTTATGGACTATCATGCCATGCTTTTTGCTTGCCATGATCTTGCACTGTAGCATACTTGTTTCTTGCCTCCAACATGTCAACATTTTAACTCTGCTCATGTATATGCCTTGTTTTCCACTAAGTCATAATCTGTGATATAAAGTTGCTTGTTGCATTGATCATGTTGGTTTAACCTTGATACCTATGAACCTTAACCTTGATGATTCTTGAAGCATGTAATATGTACTTTGAGTTCATGTCATGTTTGTGTCAATCTTGTTCTTGTAGCATGTTTATTTGATGCTCGCTATATGCCTAGTTGCTGTTTTGGATAGCTTGTCCTTTAAACTTGTTTCATGTGCATGTGTTGAATCGTTGCTCCGTTTTGAGCATGCTCTATATGAAAATTGCTTGGTTGCATGTAGATGCATCATGTCATGTTGCATCCATGTTTTGAGAGTGTGTGCTTGATGTTTGAATGCATTTTGTATCAATGCTATGCTTAACCTATTTTGCTCATATCTTCTAGGCCGTAACTCCAAATTGAATGAACTTTATATGTAACTTGACTAGAAAATAGTGTAGATCCTCATGGTGCATCTTAACTTGCTGTTTAACATCTCTAGCTTAAGGTTTGTTCAGATCTGGACCAATTTCAAAATTTGCATATGAGGACTTACCGGAATTGTTATATGTTGTTTCCGGCCGCAGTTAAACTTGTTTGATTTGTGATGATCTTGTATGCATCATCTCTTGCCATGCGTAGCACCATGTAGCCTCGCCATGCATCATACTTGGTTGGGCATCATGTCTTGTTTATCTATCGTGTGTTTACCTTGTTGTTTGCTTCTTCTCGCTAGTTCCTGTTTCGTTGCGGTCGTGAGGATTCGTTCGTCTACGCTTGGTTCATCTTCGTGGATTCGTCTTCTTCATGGACTTGTTCTTCTTCCTAGCGGGATCTCAGGCAAGATGACCGCCACCTTGTATCTCATTTCTATCATTGCTATGCTAGTTGTCTCGATGCTATCGCTACATGTCGCGCTACCCACCACTTGTTTATCAAGCCTCCCATTATGCTATGAAACAACCTCTAACCTTTCTACCATCCCAGCAAATAGTTGATTGGCTATGTTACCGCTTTGCTCAACCCCTCTTATAGCGTTGTTAGTTGCAGGTGAAGATGAGTTTGCTCCATGTCGGAACATGTATATGTTGGAATATCACAATATCTCTTACTTAATTGCACATATATACTTGGTAATGGGTGGACGGCTTGGCCTTTTGCTTGGTGTTTTGTTCCACTCATGTCGCCTTAGGACCCAATAAACCGGTGTTATGTTGCTTGATATTGCGTTCCTTACACGATTCGGGTTTATGGGCCCCCCTTGCTTCTTTGCTTAAAGTAAAGCTTCCCCGAGGAGATCCAACATTGGTTTTACCATTTGCCTAATAACAACTAAAATTTGCATAGGGAGTAGCTACCCCGAGGATTCTTAATTCAACCCCCGGGCCACTGCTTGGCATGAGTGTTGGTCCACCTACCTAGCAGTTGGCGGTGCTGCCTCGGGGCAACTCGAGGTATACAGGCTACCGTCCACTTCACATAGACGGATGAGTCCGTAGATAGAGAGTGCGCGGCTCTGGGCACGGATCTGACTCACCGGGAGATCTCCTTGGGATAGTTTTCCTTTCTTCGAAGAACTTGTGCACCAGGATTCCGAGAACACTCGGGGTCTTCCCTAAGATGGAGGTTTTACCTCTACTGATCGTGAGAGCTTGTGATGGGCTAAGTTGGGACACCCCTGCAGGGTTATGAACTTTCGAAAGCCATGCCCGCGGTTATGTGGCAGACTGGAATTTGTTATTATCCGGTTGTAGAGAACTTGACACAGGATCCGAAATAAAATACACCAACTGCGTGAGTAACCATGACCGTCTCTTTTCAATTTGAGAAGAGAACACAGTGGGGTTATGTTTGACTTGCAGGTAGTTCAGGATCAGTTAGTGATCATTACTAGTCTACGACCGTTGCGTAGCTTCTCGTCTTTCTATGGAATCGTAAGTTAGCCAGCATACAATGCTTAGCCGCTGCTGCAACCTCACCACTTATCCTTTCCATACCCATTAAGCTTTGCTAGTCTTGATACCCATGGTTATGGGATTGTTAAGTCCTCGTGACTCACAGATACTACCACACCAGTTGCAGGTACAGGTTTCCGATGACTTGACGTAAGAGCGATGTTTACTTGTGTTGGACTTCTTTCTTCTTCTTCGTCGCCGGTCTTGGGATAGGTTCCTGGTCGGCAGCCTGGGATAGCAGGATGGATGTCGTTGTGCTTTTCATGTTTTTCATCTGTAGTCGGATGCGTCGTGTATGATATTGATGTATTCATGTGGCAATCGTATGACCTGTGCGTATCCCCATCTATTTATGTAATGGTACGATGTAATGATATCCATCTTGCTAAGCGCCCGAAATGCGGTTGTGCCCCAGTCACGAAGTTATCACGTGATCGGGATAGAATCGCATCTTGGGCGTGACACTATCACACCACTTGGGATTTTTAGAGATGTCGAAGTCTTGTGTGGAAAAATAAAATACCCTATCAATTTTCTAGTTCTTTGTTCCCCACAAGATGATTTTTGTCCCATTTTATTTGGTAGACCTTTCTTAAACATTGTGAATGCTAAAATAGATTGCACTAAAGAAAGGGTTAGTGTTAGTTTTGGTGAAGTGTCTCATGAGTTTAATTTCTCTAAATTTTGTAGACAACCTCGTGATAAAGAACCATCTAGTAAGGATGAAATTATTGGTCTTGCTTTTATTGATGTACCTCCTACTGATCCTTTAGAACAATATTTGCTACACCATGAAAATGATATGTTCATGAATGAAAGGAATGAAAATAGATAGTATTTTCTTTGAACAACAACCTTTTCTCAAGCACAATTTTTCTTAGAGACGAGGAATTAAAATGGGCACTTAGAACGAAAGTGCGCCGGGTTGTTCAAGGAGATAATAACACACAATTTTTCCATATGATTGCCAATGGAAAACATGGGAAAAAGAAAATCATTCAACTTGAACGGAATGAGGATAGGATTGTCGGTCATGAAAATCAAAAAATGTATATCTCCAACTATTATAAAACTTTGTTTGGGGCCCCGATAGATAATTATTTTGCCCTTGATGAGAGCATGGTGGGCGACATTCCTCAACCGCGGGATGATGAGAACGAGGTGCTCACTTGTAACGCCCCGGACACACCTGCCGGTGGTCGTTACTCCTGGCGGGATCTAGACTGGCCCCACATATCAATACTAGTCTTTTCTGCGCACTTTGTCCTCACTCATGCGCACCCGGGAGCAACTTCCCGGTCGGTCACCCATCCTGAAATTACTCCAAGCTGAGCACGCTTAACTTTGGAGTTCTGTCTGAATGGGCTCTCAGAAAATAAGGAATTCCTTATTGATATGAGTAGTCTATCATCCCTAATAAGCCAGGCCATTACATACACCCCCACTAAAAGGAACCGACGTCCTCGTCGGGCCATACAAACATTCCCTCTTGGTACATGCGTCTGTGCATCCAGTCCGGTACATGTGCCATGTTGTGTGCCACGACGGGTCACAAACGTCATGAATAACATGACCGCGCACATGTCCGCAAACATCCTTGTAACCGCGAGGGTCGGCTCTGATACCAACTTGTAATGCCCCGGACACACCCGCCGGTGATCGTTACTCTTGGCAGGATCTAGACTGGCCCCACATAGCAATACTAGTCTTTTCTGTGCACTTTGTCCTTACTCATGTGCACCCGGGAGCAACTTCCCAGTCGGTCACCCATCCTGAAATTACTCCAAGCTGAGCACGCTTAACTTTGGAGTTCTATCTGAATGAGCTCCCAGAAAAGAAGGAATTCCTTATTGATATGAGTAGTCTATCATCCCTAATAAGCCAGGCCATCACAACACTCCTCCCTTTCTCTGAGAAGGAGGTGTTTGAAGCGATAACACAAATGAAAAATAATAAAGCACCTGGTCCACATGGCTTCCCTGCCGAATTCTATAAGAAATGTTGGGGTATTATTAAAGGTGACTTGATGCCTATGTTCCATGATCTATTTAATGGTGACCTACAACTATTTAAATTAAAATTTGGCACTGTCATGTTATTACCAAAGAAGGCGGAGGCAATTTGCATTGAGCAATTCAGGCCGATATGTTTGCTCAATGTGAGCTTCAATATTTTCACTAAGGTAGGCACGAACCGTCTGACCCAGATTCCCTATTCGGTGGTGCAACCAACCCAGACTGTCTTCATGCCAGGACGACACATTCTCGAGGGAGTGGTCGTATTACATGAGACCTTGCATGAAATTCACTCGAAGAAGCTCGATGGAGTGGTCTTCTACTGCCCCGGACACACCTGCCGGTGGTCGTTACTCCTGGCGGGATCTAGACTGGCCCGACATATCAATACTAGTCTTTTCTGCGCACTTTGTCCTCACTCATGCACACCCGGGAGCAACTTCCCGGTCGGTCACCCATCCAGAAATTACTCCAAGCTGAGCACGCTTAACTTTGGAGTTCTGTCCGAATGGGCTCCCGGAAAAGAAGGAATTCCTTATTGATATGAGTAGTCTATCATCCCTAATAAGCCAGGCCATCACATCACTGCTCCCTTTCTCTGAGAAGGAGGTGTTTGAAGCGATATCACAAATGAAAAATAATAAAGCACCTGGTCCAGATGGCTTCCCTGCCGAATTCTATAAGAAATGTTGGGGTATTATTAAAGGTGACTTGATGCCTATGTTCCATGATCTATTTAATGGCGACCTACAACTATTTAAATTAAAATTTGGCACTATCATGTTATTACCAAAGAAGGCGGAGGCAATTTGCATTGAGCAATTCAGGCCGATATGTTTGCTCAATGTGAGCTTCAATATTTTCACTAAGGTAGGCACGAACCGTCTGACCCAGATTGCCTATTCGGTGGTGCAACCAACCCAGACTGTCTTCATGCCAGGACGACACATTCTCGAGGGAGTGGTCGTATTACATGAGACCTTGCATGAAATTCATTCGAAGAAGCTCGATGGAGTGGTCTTCTACTGCCCCGGACACACCTGCCGATGGTCGTTACTCTTGGCAGATTGCCTATTCGGTGGTGCAACCAACCCAGACTGTCTTCATGCCAGGACGACACATTCTCGAGGGAGTGGTCGTATTACATGAGACCTTGCATGAAATTCATTCGAAGAAGCTCGATGGAGTGGTCTTCTACTGCCCCGGACACACCTGCCGATGGTCGTTACTCTTGGCGGGATCTAGACTGGCCCGACATATCAATACTAGTCTTTTCTGCGCACTTTGTCCTCACTCATGCACACCCGGGAGCAACTTCCCGGTCGGTCACCCATCCGGAAATTACTCCAAGCTGAGCACGCTTAACTTTGGAGTTCTGTCCGAATGAGCTCCCGGAAAAGAAGGAATTCCTTATTGATATGAGTAGTCTATCATCCCTAATAAGCCAGGCCATCACATCACTGCTCCCTTTCTCTGAGAAGGAGGTGTTTGAAGCGATATCACAAATGAAAAATAATAAAGCACCTGGTCCAGATGGCTTCCCTGCCGAATTCTATAAGAAATGTTGGGGTATTATTAAAGGTGACTTGATGCCTATGTTCCATGATCTATTTAATGGCGACCTACAACTATTTAAATTAAAATTTGGCACTGTCATGTTATTACCAAAGAAGGCGGAGGCAATTTGCATTGAGCAATTTAGGCCGATATGTTTGCTCAATGTGAGCTTCAATATTTTCACTAAGGTAGGCACGAACCGTCTGACCCAGATTGCCTATTCGGTGGTGCAACCAACCCAGACTGTCTTCATGCCAGGACGACACATTCTCGAGGGAGTGGTCGTATTACATGAGACCTTGCACGAAATTCACTCAAAGAAGCTCGATGGAATGGTCTTCTACTGCCCCGGACACACCTGCCGGTGGTCGTTACTCCTGGCGGGATCTAGACTGGCCCCACATATCAATACTAGTCTTTTCTGCGCACTTTGTCCTCACTCATGCGCACCCGGGAGCAGGGGCGGAGCCCATTGGGCCGACCCTGATGCACAGGAATACGGGTCCAACAAAATTTTCAGCGGTGTTTATCATCTCAAATCAGCCTGGGCATCAGGTTGGGCCTGGGGCAGTGCATCAGGGTCCAAGTACCAGCCCGTACACAGGCCTGAGCCCACGTCCTTGCGCGTGGTTGCATCAGTCGTGGCATCCTGTCTCGTTTCCTAATTTCTTCCTTTCCTTGGAATCGCTTCGCCGTCTTGCCTGCTGCTCTCCTCTAGCGTTTCTTTTGGCGTATTTGTAGGTAGGTTTTTCGTCTGTACGATCCACATCTCAGGAGGCCCTGATCTCCCATGTCAAGCGCCGTCGTCCCCAGGCCGATAGACGTGATGACTGATGAGGTGAGTACGCCGCAGCGACCAGCCAACCATGCCCGCGCGCAGCTACACTCCGCGGCCGGCCACCGAAACGCTGCAATGATCCATCCCTTTTCTACAACTCTTCATCAGTTTTGGTCAATTGCCCTTTCGGAGACTACAAGTAATCCCAATTCTATCATGGTAGCCCCGTTGTCTCTCCATGATTTTTCTAAATTACCTTGTAACTATTGTTCTCAAATTCTCTTTTTTGTGAACGTATAGCTAGTAGATTTTGGCCAACACGTGGACTATTGGATAGGTTGTTTTATCTCCTAATCTCAGTATGCATTATTCACTTAGACAATTTCATGTCGAATGGTAGATTGCATTTGTCAAAATGCAGGTATATACGAACTATCTCAAAAACAATTATAGGTACGCTGCATTATTTTTTGGGAAAAAGATATTTTTTCTCAAAAAAAAATCACCCTCAGAAGGATGCTCCAGTATTTATAGTAAGCATTTTTTATTGCTACGTTTTTCACTTCTACATTGTCTTTTATTGTGTCCACTCATCTACTACGCTAGAAGTTCTTAAACACATTTTTATTTAGTGCAACGTTGCTTAAAACAATTGCGCCAATTAAAGTGGTCCATCAGGGTAACTTTAGCTCCAGCTCCGCCCCTACCTGGGAGCAACTTCCCGGTCGGTCACCCATCCTGAAATTACTCCAAGCTGAGCACGCTTAACTTTGGAGTTCTGTCTGAATGGGCTCCCAGAAAAGAAGGAATTCCTTATTGATATGAGTAGTCTATCATCCCTAATAAGCCATGCCATCACATCACTGCTCCCTTTCTCTGAGAAGGAGGTGTTCGAAGCGATATCACAAATGAAAAATAATAAAGCACCTGGTCCAGATGGCTTCCCTGCCGAATTCTATAAGAAATGTTGGGGTATTATTAAAGGTGACTTGATGCCTATGTTCCATGATCTATTTAATGGCGACCTACAACTATTTAAATTAAAATTTGGCACTATCATGTTATTACCAAAGAAGGCAGAGGCAATTTGCATTGAGCAATTCAGGCCGATATGTTTGCTCAATGTGAGCTTCAATATTTTCACTAAGGTAGGCATAAACCGTTTGACCCAGATTGCCTATTCGGTGGTGCAACCAACCCAGACTGTCTTCATGCCAGGACGACACATTCTCGAGGGAGTGGTCGTATTACATGAGACCTTGCACGAAATTCACTCGAAGAAGCTCGATGGAGTGGTCTTCAAAGTGGATTTTGAAAAGGCCTACGATAAAGTGAAATGGCCATTTTTACGATAAAGTGAAAAGGCTTATGAAAGGGTTTGATCAGTAATGGAGGAAACAGGTTAAATCCTTTGTACATGGAGGTAGCGTCAGAATCAAGGTAAATGATGATATTGGTCATTATTTTCAGACGCTAAAAGGATTGAGACATGGTGATCTGATGTCTTCAATCCTCTTTAATGTCATCGTCGATATGTTGGTTGTTCTCGTTAATAGAGCAAAACAAGACAACCAAGTAGGTGGTCTTATCCCACATTTGGTAGATGGTGGGGTTTCCATTCTTCAATATGCCGATGACACCATTATTTTCATGAACATGACCTTGATAAGGCTAGAAACATGAAGTTAGTGTTGTACCTTTTTGAACAATTGTCAGAACTGGAGATTAACTTTAATAAGAGTGAGTTGTTCTGTTTTGGACGCGCCAAAGAAGAACAAGAAACTTACAATCAATTGTTTGGGTGTGAATTATGTTTGTTGCCCTTCACGTACTTAGGGATTCCAATTCACCACCGCAAGCTCACTAATAAAGAATGGAAGTACGTGAAGGGCAAACTCTTGTCTTATGGAGGATTGGTTTGAAAAGAAGCTGAGTTGCTAGAAGGGCAAACTCTTGTCCTATGGAGGAAGATTGATTCTTATTAATTCGGTACTTACAAGTATGCCAATGTTTCTCCTTTCTTTCTTCGAAGTCTCGGTTGGGGTGCGGAAAATATTAGATTTTTATAGATCTAGATTTTTTTGGTAAATTGATGAAAACAAGGCTAAATATAGATTGGCAAAATGGGACGTAATCTGTAGACCAAAGGTCGAGGGAGGCTTGGGTATTGAAAATCTGGAGGTGAAAACAGGTGTTTCCTCAGCAAATGGTTGTACCGTCTTTCAGTACAAAGAGAAGGGGTTTGGATTCAGTTACTGCGTAATAAATATCTCCATTCCAAAACGCTTGCCCAGGTTATGGCTCAACCGTCCGATTCTCTGTTCTGGAAGGGGTTACGAGGACAAAGGTCGCCTTCTTCAACATGACTAAATTCATTGTAGGGAATGGAAGGGATACTAAATTTTGGGAGGACACATTGCTAGGAGAAACCCTACTGGCCATGCAGTATCCATCCCTTTACAACATTGCACAACAAAAAGAGGTTTCTGTTGCCACAGTTTTGGGATCCACTCCTTTTAATATGCAGTTTCAGCGATTAGTTATAGGTGACCGGTGGGATAGATGGCTACATATCGTGCGTAGGTTAATGGAGGTTAACCTTTCAAATGATCCAGACTCTCTTCACTGGAAGCTATCCAGGTCATGAGTTTTCTCGGTTAAATTCAGGTACACTGATTTGATTAACACGGGGACTAACCCGAGGACGGTTCATATATGGAAAATTAAGGTGCATCTAAAAATAAAAATGTTTATGTGGTTCGTGCATAACAGCGTAACTCTAACTAAAGATAACCTAGCTAAGCGTAATTTGGAAGGAAGTAAAAGATGTTGCTTTTGCGATCAGGATGAAACAATCGAGCATCTGTTTATCAATTGTCCGCTTGCTAAGTTACTTTGGAGAACTATTCACGTAATGTTTAACGTCACTTCACCTCTCACGATAGCACATATTTTTGATAACTGGTTAGCTGGGGTGGCGCCTCAGATCGCGGCACATATTAGTGTCGGAGCATGTGCATTACTTTGGGCTATATGAAATTGTCGGAATGATGTCGTCTTTAACAGACAAATCATCACAAACTCTGTGCAGGTCATCTTCAGAGCGTCTACTTGGATCCGTACGTGGTCCTTACTCAGCCATGCGGACCACAAGGCGCATATGGATATTGGGTGCAGTCGATGGGAGATGGTTGCACGAGATACATACAACCGATTTGGATGACAGTCCAATAATAAGATAGGCGTCTAGTCTCCTAGTCCTACTTTCGCCGCTTGTGGCATTTATTTTTTTCTCATCGACTTTTTGTTTCGCTTAGAGACTGCTTGTTGGAACCTTTTTTGAAACGCATTGCTTTAAAAAATGATTGTGTGCATCAAGAGATGCAGATGCTGGTCGGGGGTACGCCTCCTTTTCGAAAAAATACTAATTATTTTGATTAGTTTTTTTGACAAATAATTATTTTGATTAGTTTTTTTTTGACAAATAATTATTTTGATTAGTTAGTGTTTCAGCTGATCTTGTCTATATAAATCTGGCCTTCCAAAAAAAAATATACACGGCTGCTTTGTTCGGGCCATTGGCGTCAGTGCTGTGGCCTATGGGCCTTTTGCTAGTGCGGTGGATGAGGGAGGAGCGGAAGAAGCGAAACGAGGCGGAGCCAGCCGTTTCGTTAAGTCCCACCTCGCCTGGCCAGGGAAGAGAGGGCGGGGAGCTGGGGTACATAAGAGCGGGTGGTGCGAGCTAGAGAAGGCACGCAGCTGCGTGGTGAGCACAAAGCGAACTATTCTTTCGCCTTTTACTAAAGAATACCGTGTGCACGCCACACTAAGCAGCATACCCTAATTTTTGAAGGGTGTCTACTCTTTGTGAGAAGACCCCAACAATATTTGAAATACAAATTTTGTTGTACATTTCGACAAAAAATATATTATTTTGAATGTTCTCTTCTCTGTTGGAAAGCTCTGCCAATCCTGAATTTGTAGCATTTGTTAAATTTGGAAGGGTGTCTCCTCTGTGAGAAGGCACCCACAATCCTTACTATAACTTTCGATGAACTAGCCTAATAATCATATTCAACAAGGAGATAAAGACCTGGCACTCCGAAGTTCCATTCCTTACTGATGAGATTACCATAAAACTCCAAGGCACACCGTTCTGTGGTTGGAAATGTTGGAAATTGCATTCTCTCGGAAGGGGAATAAAAGACCAAAGAATGAAAGAATTTTGTATTGATCTCTGCACTTGTGTCCAATTTGAACATCACGTATACACACATCACTACAAGATCTAAACAAGGAGTACTTCTTTTTACTCCCAGTAGGTAACATCATTATTCCTCTACCCATATGCACAAATGATGAACAAGAATAGCTCGTTCATCATAAACTGATCAGTAATCCTTGCTGCAGGTGCGTGGCATGGAACGCCTCTCTCGGCGTCAGCGGTTCACAGCCTCTCGCCATCGGGCTGCCGCCCCTCTGCGGCGACGAGAACCGCGACGTCGCCCTGCCGCTCCTCCTCGGCGACAGGTGCACCTCCTCCAGCGCCCGGTGCTGCAGCTCCGGCGGGTAGTCCCTGACGCAAATGATCCGGGGCCCGGCGCCGGTGGTCCACTTGAAGGACCCTTGCTTCCCCAGCCGATATGAGTTGGCCCTCCCAATGATCTTCTCGCTTGGCACCGATGAATGGTCATCATCGCTGTCCTCCCGATGATCTTCAGTTACTGAAGTTGTTGATTTTTCGATGTTTACGGCGCCTTTGGATGAATCCAGCCTTGTCAATATCTCCGGTTGGCTATGATCTTTGCCTGTTTCCTGGTGTTGGGAGACCTCTTCAGGTGTGGTTTCAGTGACCTGAGGTGTCTCGCAAGGGATGGTTTCTGCAGCAGGAACCAATTCTTCTTCGGGTTTGTCGGCATCGGTGCACCGCTCAGTAGGGATGCTTCTGAGCCTGCTCCAGAACTCCTCATCCTCTTCAGCTGGACTCATCTGCAATCATACAAAAAGAACAATTGAGAAAATGCTAATTGGATAACTTTATTGTCACCGCATTTTGAGATGTTTCTCATTCTATCTCAATCATCGGTCACAGGCATGGTTGCTCACCTTAACATCGCTGAGATCGACCTTGTTCTCCCTGAGGAAGGCCTGGAATTCCTGGAAGTTCTCTTCTGTGGGGCGGTAGTGCCCGCTGTGAGGCCAGATAGCCTTCAGAACTCCATCTTCCACAACTAGTCGGCCCGCAGCAGACGTGGCGCCTCCAGCGAGGAAGCTAGAATGCTGAAATGTACCCTTTTTCTTCTGCAGAAAGTAGAGTTTTGGACAATGTTAGATGATGTTCCAATACACATAGGTGATAGGTACAATGCAATGTTGTGTGTTGATAGTTAAGCCTGAACATTACCTGCCCGACATACAGATTCCTGGATGTGCTTAGCACAAAGATCCACTTTGCGTCCCTCGGTCCGCCAGACGAGTCAAGGATCTGCTTGCTGTTCTTGTACATGAGCTTGCCATCCTGAATCACAACCTCATAGTCCTCTCTCTCTTTCTGCAGGCACAACACATATACAGTTCGAATCATTAGTCTTCCTGAACTCTCATGGACGTGCATTCTACTCCAGCTATTCGTTTATCCCATGTACGTACTAAACTGTTTGCAAACACCTACCGGACCAAGGTACTTGATGCACTGGCTGAGAAGCTTCGACCGCGGGCACCGGTCCTCGAGGTTGATCTCCTTGCCCTCTCCGATGTCGAGCCTAAAGAACCAAACATGGTGATCATCAGTCTATAAGCTTATAACTCCATCATCTCTTGGTCTGTCCGAAGATTCAGAAATTCCAACAACCATGACCAGTTGAGCTGTAGCACTCACCAGTAGAAGAAAGGCTCCCTGCTTTCGCACCTCAGCCAGCAGTCGTAGTAGTAGTGAAGGTTGTGGCCGTAACGGTGTCGCGGGTCAATCTGCTCATCAGAAATTGCAGCACTCACATTAGCACACCAAACTAACTGAAAATCCTGCAGTTTCTCTGATAAAAAAGTACTCACAGCTTCAAGCCAGTGCTGCAATGCGAGCTTCCGAGCTTTCTCATCCTTGGAGAGCCCCTTCCCGACCTGAAATCACGCGAACTATGAGTCCAATTTCACGAATGGTTGTGGCATCAGAGAGATTTCTTGAAGAGCTGACTGATGCATTTGAGAGATTGCTTACTTTGGCGGCCCTGGTCCTGGCGCGCGCCCACTTGGACACGGCGGTCTCCTGCCGCTCGATGTCGAAGAAGGAGACGGAGCTCCGCTTGAGCAGCGCGAAGTCCAGCAGCTCCCACCAGTTCTGCTCCACGAGCACGGCGCAGTCGGCGAGCCGGCGCCGCGTCCGGAAGCTCTTGTACACCTTCTGCAGCGTCACCGCCGCCGCCTCGTGCTTGGGGCTCTCCGGCGCCGCCGCCGCCGCCACGGCCGCGTCGGCGAACCGCGTCCGGAGGAGCTCCCTCGGCATCGGCACCGGCACCGGCACCGGCGCGGTGACCGCGTCGGGCGTGGCGATGGAGATCTTGGGCTCCACCAGCTGGAGCCTCTTGAAGCTGAGGGAGCCCTCGATCCGGAGCTTGCCGGAGCCGAGCGACGCCTTGAGGAACGTCGCCTGCTCCTGCTCCTGCTCCGCCGCCGCCGCGACGAGGCCGCATTCGCCGTCGTCCTCCACGGGACACGAGAAGAGCACGCCCATCGCGCCGCGCAAAGCACCGAACCTCGCGATTTCTCCTCGTGCCGACCCTGTTTGACTCTGCTGGCTGCTGCTGGATCCCACCTCGAGACCGATCGATGAACCAGAGCGAGTGCAGTAGAGCTGTAGTATGTATTTCTTGGAGCGAGCGAGCGAGCTAGTACCGGGTTGGCTGGTTGAGCCACTGGGCAAATATATAGCGGGGGGAGACCGAGTAGACGGGGATGGCCAGCCAGCGGTGAGGGTGGGCCACCGTCGGATGCGGAAAAGCGTCGCGCCGGACCAACGGCGCCCGAGCCGACGTACCACGTGTTCATGGGGGATGTCACGCGGGACGCCAGAGGCGCGGTGCGCGTGCTGACCTGTCTCGGCTGGCGGGAAGCGTGTCCCGGGACCGGCGAGCTGCCTTGGAGCGTACTGCCTGACTGACTGACTCACTGCGTGTGGTTTCACCGCCGTGTCGATAGAGAGTCGGAATGTGAAATTCACACTGACCATTCTGCTTGTGTGCACGCGTAGAGACCGGAATGGGAATTCTCCGTGAAAAAGTTGACAGCATCTACTCCCTCCGTTCCCAAATACTACTTGTCTTTCTACAGATTTCAACAAATGACTACATATGAAGGAAAATGAATGAATCTACACTCTAAAATATGTCTACATATATCCGTATGTTGTACTCAATTTAAAATGTCTAGAAAGACAAATATTTGAGAACGTAAGGAGTAGATGAAAAAAAAAGGAAAAAAATTGATTGTAGCCTAAGACAATGTGAATTAGAAATCACTAAACCAACTTTGATAATGATTAGAAGGTGTTGAAAACACAATCATACTGATAACGAACATGATCCTTGCATGCAACCAAAGAACATGTAAGAATTTAAGATGCACAATTTGAGTTAGAGCAAGTACAATAAAGTTGAGTCAGCGGGCTATAAGAAATAAATTAGTATATTTTTGCTTAGTTGAAGAAAAAAGAAGATCAGAGAGAAGGTAAGCGGGCTTTTTATGAAGAGCCAGCTCTAGCACGCCCTCCTAGGCATTTTGTGAGAATGAAAGATGAGCCACATAATAAAAAAATAGTACACTCTTTTGATATATTATTGTACATGTTGGTTATAAGATGGGTTGTAGATAACATGGCACTGGCTTATAGCCAGCAGCTGGCTATACTATTAACCATGATCTTACATATATAAATTGAACTTCTTGATTAATACGGCGGGGCACTGAACAAGAGTAGTACCAAGAGGTCTCCCCGATGCTCGTGTCTATGACAAATAGTAGCAAACACTAAAACTCAATAATAATAAAAACTCGAAGAAACGCTACGAGGTTGATCTATCTATGTAAGACCAAGGGGCGGACACATGTACATAACGAGCAAAATCACAACCCTAGGTCGTACAACGTTCATGGAACCAAGTGGAGGTGGCACAACATCATTTAATTTGGTTTCTGCATCAACATTGGAATGTTACAACATTTGGAAGGAATTTTGAGGCGTTCTGGATCTGCTAGAAAGTATACGAGATGAGCTTTCCAAAAAAATCCAAAATCACTCAATTTGGAGCCCGGTTATAAAAGACAGTGCCATTCCTAGTTAGGTATAACTCAATAGCCCGAATTTGGGTCCAACACCTAGCGACTTGATCTATAGCTTCTACCGGGTCCAAATTGTGTGAGAACTTCTTGTCTACATGACCTAATCATGCTCTTTTTCTTGACAATTTGTTTTTGAACACGCTTGACAATCATATCTTGATTATGTGGAGGAAGTAGTGGTAGCTATGGTTATATTGGGGTAGTGATGTCCGCGGCAATATGGCAACAAAGAAATGATTTGACAACTTCTCTCACAAGGGGTTTATCCCTCGCTACTGCATGATCAATGATTTTAGATTCTCACTTTATCAGGGTAGGTAACTCATGCAGGTCTTTAAATTTTCGGAGTAAGTCTAACTTTGTGTATGTTTTATGTTATGTAATTTTTTTATCTGAGTCATGATAGAACATTTAGACGCAAAACAGTGAAACAACAGATGACGACTTTGAAAAGCCTTGATGCATCACTAACTGGTGTCGTTCACTCTCGTTTTGCTTCGGTTTGTTTGAGTTGATGTAGTTTGTTTAATAAATCAATAAAGCTGGATTATTTGCTACAAGAGGAAATTTGTGACGATAGTATGGCTCCCTCTTATATGCCCCCCTTGGTGTATTTTATCTATGTTGCAAATTTGTTTCGGGCCCTTTTACATGAATATTTAGGTGAGTAAGTTTGGTGACAATTTGGAAAAAGAGGACTATAAGGCCCCATACATTGCAACACCCTTAGACTCCAATACTCCATGGAAAATTGAAATGTTTTCTCTCTCTATTATTTTCAACTTCCTATGTAAATGATTTCTTCAAAATTAGCCCCTCTTTGATTTGCAGGATTTTCAAAACGCAATAATAGAAAGAACATATGAATGGAGTGGAGTATTTGACAAAAAACTACCACATTAGGGGTATCCGTCCCACAGAACTACCACTTTCAAAAAAGTGACTAATAACTACCGAAAATTTCAAATTTTGTGGCAAAAAAACTACCAGGTTGTGTTGATCGTCCATTTAGCCGTTTTAACCGCATAACTGATAGGGATGGCCCACATGGCAGGCGGACGGCTGCCCTAACGGCTAACGGCGCCCCACTCGCGGCCGTTAGTGGCCCGGCTCGGTCGGAACAAGCCAGGGGCCAGGTCAAAACGACCGACCGGCCGTCCGACCCTCACTCACTCCTCTCCCCGAGCTCTCTTCTTCCTTTGTTTCTCACCTCCGGCGACTGCGACACGGCGGCGCGAGGATGCCTTCCTGGCCCAACAACAACGAGACATCCGACGCCGACGATGACGAGACATGGACGAGTACAGCAGCATGCAGATGGAGTATTTTGTAAGTGAGCTCACTCTGTTCTCTCCTATGCTAGGGTTAGGGTTAGGGTTTGAGCTCACTCTGCTCTTCCATGTAGTTCTTATGTGTGGCTGATATATATGGGGTTGGTACTGCAACAAACTCCTGACACGGTGATAGATCCAAGTTTCAGTGGGCTTGTGGTTGAATCTGACCGTAAGTGCATCCTGCACAGGCAGAGACCAGGCAGGTTTGTGGCATTTGAAGGGACTGACACTGGAAGGAGATTCATTGGATGTGCTACTATGGTAAGAGCAACTATTGTTAGTGGTTTTCATGTGTAGATTTATTTGGTGGTACATAGTGCAAACAACATTGATATTCTTGTTGTTTCAGTGTCTGTTAACTAAAAACTGAAGTACAAAGGTGGTGTGGTGTTCATGTGTTAGCTAAATCTCTGATAGGAACTGAATCTAGGCAGCATCTAAAATTGGTCTAACTGAATTTCTTTGTTACTGCATTCAGACAAACATTGATATGTATGTATGAATTCTGTAACTGAATTTTACTGGATTTAGTTATCATTAATATTTCAATGCATTTTTAGGATGGTGTGAACTATGGTGTTCTGCAGTGGGTAGATGCCCCTTGGCTAGTAATTCTGCAAAGGTGTTTAACCAAGCTGTGGGATATGTATCATGAGGAGAACCTTGATAGAGTCCAAGACAAAGAAGCTCATGAGATAGAGGTTGAGAAACTGAAGAAGGAGTTGGATTCTCTTGCCAATCAGTACAATCAGCTTGTGGATGATGTATCCAAGCTGTTTGATTACCGGGATGGGCAGAAATCCCATGACATGGATTACACAAGCCAGGCAATCAATGAACTTAAGGAGAAGAAGCATCAGCTTGACGAGCAGGCAAAGATTGAGGTTCAAATGGAGAAGCTTAAGTTGAAGAAAGAACAGAGGTGCATCCTGCAGAGTCAAGCTGATATCATTCAAAACACCAGGAAGGCCATGAAGGAGATACAAGTGGAGAGAGACCTCCTTAAACAAGAGAAGAAGAAGCTGGAGCATGTCATTTCTGAGCTAGTGAAGGTTGGTCATGGGTGCAAGAAAAAGTTGGACAAGATCAAAGAAGTTGTCATGGAGGAGTGATGTTTTTAGGCATGGTTGGTAAGTAAATACGAGGCCTCTATATATAACAGGCCTAGCAATGAAGGAGTCTGATGCAAATATGCATCTCATCTGATGCAAATATGCATCTCAGTACTAATATTAGCTATAAACTGCCTAAGCCTAAGAACTGTCTATGGTTTCAGATCATTTTGGTTGTGGTGTGGGGTGCTGTTATGGCCCTGATCTGTAATGCTCTAAGATGATGTTATCTTTAATGCCCTGATGCTAAGTTAAGAACCTTATTATCTAAGCCCGCTGCAGTTTCTATCTGTCTTTTTTATCCTACCTCCAATATGGTCCTGAGAAGTGACATTTCACAAATTGCACAAACTTGGTAACACTGAACAAAGGTAGGTAGTTCACATAGGAGGCACCATAGGTAGCATTACATAGATAGCACAATACTTGCTAACACTGAAGATTACTGACACCGACGAAACTGACATAGGTAGTTCAATTGACGAAACTGACATAGGTAGTTCAACTACTGACGAAACTGAATCTGAAACTTATAGTTTCAGATTCACTTAGTTGTCTGTCCTGCTAAGCGTCCGGATCGTCGTACCTCTTGCTTCAGTTGGGTGGGATTTGGTTGCACCTCCACCTCCTCTTCCTCTTCGTCTTCATCAATCATGAGGATGGGAGGAGGACGGCGGCAAGCCTCCACAGCTGGTTGTGCGACGATCTGTAGGTCGTCGTCATCTTCGTGCACCTCTGCTGCGTTTGCATTTGATGTTGTTGGACATATGCCCTAGAGGCAATAATAAAAGGATTATTATTATATTTCCTTGTTCATGATAATTGTCCGTTATTCATGCTTGAATTGTATTGTACGGAAACAACGATACATGTGTGAATACATAGACCACAACGTGTCCCTGGTAAGCCTCTAGTTACTAGCTCGTCGATCAACAGATGGTCACGGTTTCCTGACCATGGACATAGGATGTCATTGATAACGGGATCACATCATTAGGAGAATGATGTGATGGACAAGACCCAATCCTGAGCCTAGCACGAGATCGTATAGTTCGTAATGCATAAGCTTTTCCAGTGTCAAGTATTTATTCCTTAGACCATGAGGTTGTGCAACTCCCGGATACCGTAGGAATACTTTGGGTGTGCCAAACGTCACAAAGTAACTGGGTGGCTATAAAGGTACGCAACGGGTATCTCCGACAGTGTCTGTTGAGTTGGTACGAACCGAGACTGGGATATTGTCACTCCGTATGACGGAGAGGTACCTCTGGGCCCTCTCGGTAAGACATCATCATAATGAGCTCAAAGTGACTAAGGTGTTGGTCACGGGATGATGGATTACGAAACGAGTAAAGAGACTTGCCATGACGAGATTGAACAAGGTATCGGGCATACCGACGATCGAATCTCGGGCAAGTACCGTACCGATAGACAAAGGGAATAACATACATGATTCAGTGAATCCTTGACACAGTGGTTCATCCAATGAGATCATCGAGGAACACATGGGAACCAACATGGGTATCCAGATCCCGCTGTTGGTTATTGATCGGAGAATCGTCTCGGTCATGTCTGCGTGTCTCCCGAACCCGTAGGGTCTACACACTTAAGGTTCAGTGACGCTAGGGTTGTAGAGATACATGCACATGGAAACCCGAATGTTGTTCGGAGTCCCGGATGAGATCCCGGACGTCACGAGGAGTTCCGGAATGGTCCGGAGGTAAAGAATGACATATAGGAAGTCCAGTTTCGGCCATCGGGTGAATTCCGAGGGTCACCGGGAGTGTCCCGGGACCACCGGAGGGGTCTCGGGGGTCCACCGGGTGGGGCCACCCATCCTGGAGGGCCCCGTAGGCCGCAAGGGGAAGGGGGCCAGCCCCTGGTGGGCTGGCGCACCCACATGGCCCCCTCCAAGCGCCTAGGGTTGAAACCCTAGGGGGGGGGGGCGCCCCTTATGCCTTGGGGGGCAAGTCTCCCCCCTCTGGCCGCCGCCCCCTAGGAGATTGCATCTCCTAGGGCCGGCGCCCCCCTGGCCCCTATATATAGTGGGGGGGAGAGGGAAGCCGCACCCCAAGCCTCTGGCGCCTCTCCCCCCTCCCGTCACACCTCCAACTCCTCTCGCAGGGCGCCAGCGAAGCCCTGCAGCTTTTCCTGTTGCATCCACCACCACGCCGTCGTGCTGCTGGATCTCCGTCAACCTCTCCTCCGCACTTACTGGATCAATAAGGAGGAGACGTCGCTGTACCGTACGTGTGTTGAACGCGGAGGTGCCGTCCGTTCGGCGCTGGGATCATCAGTGAGGAGGATCACGAAGAGTACGACTACTTCATCCACGTTCCTTCGAACACTTCCGCACGCGATCTACAAAGGGTATGTAGATGCACTCCTTTATGCTCGTTGCTAGATGACTCCTTAGATTGATCTTGGTGAAGCGTAGGAAATTTTTTGAATTCTGCTACGTTCCCCAACAGTGGCATCTGAGCTAGGTCTTTGCGTAGCATCTTGCACGAGTAGAACACAAACAAGTTGTGGGCGTTGAGTTTGCTCAATTTTCTTGCCGTTACTAGTCCAATCTTGATTCGGCGGCATCGTGGGATGAAGCGGCTGTTGGGGAACGTAGTATTTTAAAATTCTCCTACGATCACGCAAGATCTATCTACCAGATGCATAGCAACGAGAGGGAAGAGTGTGTCTACGTACCCTCGTAGACCGGAAGCGGAAGCGTCAAGTGACGCGGTTGATGTAGTCGAACTTCTTCGCGATTCAACCGATCAAGCACCGAACGTACGGCACCTCCGCGTTCAGCACACGTTCAGCTTGATGACGTCCCACGAGCTCTTGATCCAGTTGAGCTTCACGGGAGAGTTTCGTCAGCACGACGGCGTGGTGACGGATATGATGTATTCACCGGCACAGGGCTTCGCCTAAGCACCGCGACGGTATGACCGAGGTGTGTTTCTGTGGAGGGGGGCACCGCACACGGCTGGAACAATTCAACTTGTGTGTCTTTGGGTGCCCCCCTGCCCCCGTATATAAAGGAGCAAGGGGGGAGGCCGGCCGGCCCTCCTATGGTGCGGCTAGGGGTGCAATCCTACTAGGAATAGGATTGCAATCCTATTCCTAGTAGGAACTACCAAAGAAGGAAGAGAGGGAAAGGAAAAGAAGGAGAGGTGGCGCCCCCCAATCCTAGTCCAACTAGGAACCCTAGGTGGGGCGCCGGCCAGCCCCTATGGGCTGCCTCTCTCTTTTCCATAAGGCCCACTATGGACCATCCCCCCTCGTAGGGGGTTCCGGTAACCCCCTCCGGCAATCCCGTTAAATCCGAAACTTTTCCGGAACACTTCCGGTGTCCGAATATAGTCGTCCAATATATCAATCTTTATGTCTCGGACATTCCGAGACTCCTCGTCATGTCCGTGATCTCATGCGGGACTCCGAACTACCTTCGGTACATCAAAACTCATAAACTCATAATACTGATCGTCATCAAACGTTAAGCGTGCGGACCCTACGGGTTCGAGAACTATGTAGACATGACCGAGACTCATCTCCGGTCAATAACCAATAGCGGAACCTGGATGTTCATATTGGCTCCTACATATTCTACGAAGATCTTTTATCGGTCAAAACCGCATAACAACATACGTTGTTCCTTTTGTCATCGGTATGTTACTTGCCCGAGATTCGATCGTCGGTATCTCTATACCTAGTTCAATCTCGTTACCGGCAAGTCTCTTTACTCGTTCCGTAACACATCATCTCGTGACTAACTCATTAGTCTTTTGCTTGCAAGGCTTATTGTGATGTGTGTTACCGAGAGGGCCCAGAGATACCTCTCCGACACTCGGAGTGACAAATCCTAATCTTGATCTATGCCAACACCACGAATACATTCGGAGACACCTGTAGAGCATCTTTATGATCACCCAGTTACGTTGTGACGTTTGATAGCACACAAGGTGTTCCTACGGTATTCGGGAGTTGCATAATCTCATAGTCATAGGAACATGTATAAGTCATGAAGAAAGCAATAGCAGTAAAACTAAACGATCATAGTGCTATGCTAACGGATGGGTCTTGTCCATCACATCATTCTCCTAATGATGTGATCCCGTTGATCAAATGACAACTCATGTCTATGGCTAGGAAACATAACCATCTTTGATCAATGAGCTAGTCTAGTAGAGGCATACTAGGGACTTACTGTTTTGTCTATGTATCCACACATGTACTAAGTTTCCGGTTAATACAATTCTAGCATGAATAAAAGACATTTATCATGATATAAGGAAATACAAATAACAACGTTATTATTGCCTCTAGGGCATATTTCCTTCACGTGCTTGGTCGACGCTACATATATACTACACATACGTATATGGAGGACTAGAGTCACGCTAGCTAGCTAGCTAGCTGCTAGCTATACTAAGCAAACGAAGGAACAGAAGATCTCGTATATATAATCAACATATATATATATATATATGCATACAGAGAGATGTAATATCGACCACCTCTCCTTCTCCGAGAGATTGGTCGAACAACAAGTTCTCGTATATCGTCTATCCCGACACTACCGGGCACATATATACAATAATTATCTCTTACAAAAATAATCTCCTAACACATGGATGCATGGTCCACATAGTATTCTCCGTCTTCAGCGATCACGTGTTCAAGGAAGAATGCCGCCAATTCCTCTTGAATTGCTCGCAGACGATCTGGTGTTAGGAGTTCATCCCGCATCCGAAACATCTAATTTGAAGTAGGGGGTCAATACATGAAATGATGCTATAAATTTGTGAATATTATTGATTGCTTACGCACTTCAAATTGTTCATCAGTGTAGCCCCGCTCACAGGTCGTGTGGCGGATGGACTCGCAAATGTAGTATCCACAATAATCATTCCCGGGTTCCTGCCACAACCACTTTACAAGAAATAGAGCTCAATCAAACTGATAAGCAAGAATGCCAAATTGGTATTGATGAAACTAGCGCTTGAATCAAGATATAGGAGATGCGCGTGCGGAACATGCTACTATATAGTACTTACTTTCGGGTATCTTCAATTGTAGCTTCTTCGGCAGTCCCGGAGCTTTTTTGATGAATTTTTTCCAAGCCCTGCCAGACAAAGGAAACAATTGTTGGGGAACGTAGTATTTTAAAATTTTCCTACGATCACGCAAGATCTATCTACCAGATGCATAGCAACGAGAAGGGAGAGTGTGTCTACGTACCCTCGTAGACCGGGAGCGGAAGCGTCAAGTGACGCGGTTGATGTTGTCGAACTTCTTCGCGATTCAACCGATCAAGCACCGAACGTACGGCACCTCCGCGTTCAGCACACGTTCAGCTTGATGACGTCCCACGAGCTCTTGATCCAGTTGAGCTTCACGGGGGAGTTTCGTCAGCACGACGGCGTGGTGACGGATATGATGTGAACACCGGCGCAGGGCTTCTCCTAAGCTTCGCGACGGTACGACCGAGGTGTGATTCTGTGGAGGGGGGCACCGCACACGGCTAAAACAATTCAACTTGTGTGTCTTTGGGTGCCCCCCTGCCCCCGTATATCAAGGAGCAAGGGAGGAGGGGCCGGCCACCTCCTATGGTGCGGCTAGGGAGGGGACTCCTACTAGGAATAGGATTGCAATCCTATTCCTAGTAGGATTCACCGAAAGGAAGAAGGGGGAAAGGAATAGGAGAGGTGGCGCCCCCCCAATCCTAGTCCAACTAGGATTCCTAGGTGGGGGCGCCGGCCAGCCCTATGGGCTGCCTCTCTCTCACCCTTTAGGCCCACTATGGACCATCCCCTCTCGTAGGGGGTTCCGGTAACCCCCTCCGGCATTCCCGATAAATCCGAAACTTTTCCGGTATACTTCCGGTGTCCGAATATAGCCGTCCAATATATCAATCTTTATGTCTCGGACATTCCGAGACTCCTCGTCATGTCCGTGATCTCATCCGGGACTCCGAACTACCTTCGGTACATCAATACTCAAAAACTCATAATACCGATCGTCATCAAACGTTAAGCGTGCGGACCCTACGGGTTCGAGAACTATGTAGACATGACCGAGACTCATATCTGGTCAATAACCAATAGTGGAACCTGGATGTTCGTATTGGCTCCTACATATTCTACGAAGATCTTTTATCGGTCAGAACCGCATAACAACATACGTTGTTCCTTTTGTCAAACGGTATGTTACTTGCCCGAGATTCGATCGTCGGTATCTTTATACCTAGTTCAATCTCGTTGCCGGCAAGTCTCTTTACTCGTTCCGTAACACATCATCTCGTGACTAACTCATTAGTCTTTTGCTTGCAAGGCTTATTGTGATGTGTGTTACCGAGAGGGCCCAGAGATACCTCTCCGACACTCGGAGTGACAAATCCTAATCTTGATCTATGCCAACACCACGAATACTTTCGGAGACACCTGTAGAGCATCTTTATGATCACCCAGTTACGTTGTGACGTTTGATAGCACACAAGGTGTTCCTACGGTATTCGGGAGTTGCATAATCTCATAGTCATAGGAACATGTATAAGTCATGAAGAAAGCAATAGCAGTAAAACTAAACGATCATAGTGCTATGCTAACGGATGGGTCTTGTCCATCACATCATTCTCCTAATGATGTGATCCCGTTGATCAAATGACAACTCATGTCTATGGCTAGGAAACATAACCATCTTTGATCAATGAGCTAGTCTAGTAGAGGCATACTAGGGACATACTGTTTTGTCTATGTATCCACACATGTACTAAGTTTCCGGTTAATACAATCCTAGCATGAATAAAATACATTTATCATGATATAAGGAAATACAAATAACATCTTTATTATTGCCTCTAGGGCATATTTCCTTCAGTCTCCCACTTGAACTAGAGTCAATAATCTAGATTACAAAGTGATGATCCTTACACCCATGGAGTCCTGGTGCTGATCATGTTTTGCCCGTGGAAGAGGCTTAGTCAACGGGTCTGCAACATTCAGACCCGTATGTATTTTGCAAATCTCTATGTCTCCCTCCTTGACTAGATCGCGGATGGAATTGAAGCGTCTTTTGATGTGCTTTGTTCTCTTGTGAAACCTGGATTCCTTCGCCAAGGCTATTGCTCCAGTGTTGTCACAAAAGATTTTCATTGGACCCGATGTACTAGGTATTACACCTAGATCGGATATGAACTCCTTCATCCAGACTCCTTCATTTGCTGCTTCGGAAGCAGCTATGTATTCCGCTTCACACGTAGATCCCGCCACGACGCTCTGCTTGGAACTGCACCAACCGACAGCTCCACCGTTCAATAAAAATACATATCCGGTTTTTGACTTAGAGTCATCTGGATCAGTGTCAAAGCTAGAATCGACGTAACCGTTTACGACGAGCTCTTTGTCACCTCCATACACGAGAAACATATCCTTTGTCCTTTTCAGATACTTTAGGATGTTCTTGACCGCTGTCCAGTGGTCCACTCCTGGATTACTTTGGTACCTCCCTGCTAAACTTATAGCAAGGCACACATCAGGTCTGGTACACAACATCGCATACATGATAGATCCTATGGCTGAGGCATAGGGAATGACTTTCATTTTCTCTCTATCTTCTGCAGTGGTCAGGCATTGAGTCTTACTCAACTTCATACCTTGTAATACATGCAAGAACCCTTTCTTTGACTGATCCATTTTGAACTTCTTCAAAATCTTATCAAGGTATGTGCTTTGTGAAAGTCCAATTAAGCGTCTTGATCTATCTCTATAGATCTTGATGCCTAATATATAAGCAGCTTCACCGAGGTCTTTCATTGAAAAACTCTTATTCAAGTATCCTTTTATGCTGTCCAGAAATTCTATATCATTTCCAATCAACAATATGTCATCCACATATAATATTAGAAATGCTACAGGGCTCCCACTCACTTTCTTGTAAATACAGGCTTCTCCAAAAGTCTGTATAAAACCATATGCTTTGATCACCTCATCAAAGCGTATATTCCAACTCCGAGATGCTTGCACCAGTCCATAGATAGATCGCTGGAGCTTGCATACTTTGTTAGCACCTTTTGGATCGACAAAACCTTCTGGTTGCATCATATACAACTCTTCTTTGAGATATCCATTCAGGAATGCAGTTTTGACATCCATTTGCCAGATTTCATAATCATAAAATGCGGCAATTGCTAACATGATTCGGACTGACTTAAGCATCGCTACAGGTGAGAAAGTCTCATCGTAGTCAACTCCTTAAACTTGTCGAAAACCTTTCGCAACAAGTCGAGCTTTGTAAACAGTAACATTACCGTCTGCGTCGGTCTTCCTCTTGAAGATCCATTTATTTTCGATGGCTTGCCGATCATCGGGCAAGTCAACCAAAGTCCACACTTTGTTCTCATACATGGATCCCATCTCAGATTTCATGGCTTCAAGCCATTTTGCGGAATCTGGGCTCATCATCGCTTCCTCATAGTTCGTAGGTTCATCATGGTCTAGTAACATGATTTCCAGAACTGGGTTGCCGTACCACTCTGGTGCGGAACGTACTCTTGTTGATCTACGACGTTCAGCAGAAACTTGATCCGAAGTTTCATGATCATCATCATTAACTTCCTCACTGATTGGTGTAGGAATCACTGGAACAATTTTCTGTGATGTACTACTATCCATTCCGGGAGAAGGTACATTTACCTCATCAAGTTCTACTTTCCTCCCACTCACTTCTTTCGAGAGAAACTCCTTCTCTAGAAAGGATCCATTCTTAGCAACGAATATCTTGCCTTCGGATCTGTGATAGAAGGTGTACCCAACAGTCTCTTTTGGGTATCCTATGAAGACACATTTCTCCGACTTGGGTTCGAGCTTATCAGGTTGAAGTTTTTTCACATAAGCATCGCAGCCCCAAACTTTAAGAAACGACAAATTTGGTTTCTTGCCAAACCACAGTTCATAAGGTGTCGTAACAACGGATTTAGATGGTGCCCTATTTAACGTGAATGCAGCTGTTTCTAAAGCATAACCCCAAAACGATAGTGGTAGATCGGTAAGAGACATCATAGATCGTACCATATCCAATAAAGTACGGTTACGACGTTCAGACACACCATTACGCTGTGGTGTTCCGGGTGGCATGAGTTGTGAATATATTCCACATTGTTTCAAATGAAGACCAAACTCGTAACTCAAATATTCTCCTCCACGATCAGATCGTAGAAACTTTATTTTCTTGTTACGATGATTCTCTACTTCACTTTGAAATTCTTTGAACTTTTCAAATGTTTCAGACTTGTGCTTCATTAAGTAGATATACCCATATCTTCTCAAATCATCAGTGAAGGTCAGAAAATAACGATACCCACCGCGAGCTTCAATACTCATTGGCCCACATACATCAGTATGTATGATTTCCAACAAATCTGTTGCTCGCTCCATAGTTCCGGAGAACGGAGTTTTAGTCATCTTGCCCATGAGGCATGGTTCGCAAGCACCAAGTGATTCATAATCAAGTGATTCCAAAAGTCCATCATTATGGAGTTTCTTCATGCGTTTTACACCAATATGACCTAAACGGCAGTGCCACAAATAAGTTGCACTATCATTATTAACCTTGCATCTTTTGGTTTCAATATTATGAATATATGTATCACTACAATTGAGATCCAATAAGAATAGACCACTCTTTGAGGGTGCATGACCATAAAAGATATTATTCATAAAAATAGAACAACCATTATTCTCTGATTTAAATGAATAACCGTCTCGCAACAAACAGGATCCAAATATAATGTTCATGCTCAACGCTGGCACCAAATAACAATTATTTAGGTCTAAAACTAATCCCGAAGGTAGATGTAGAGGTAGCGTGCCGACGGCGATCACATCGACTTTGGAACCGTTTCCCACGCGCATCGTCACCTCGTCCTTAGCCAATCTTCATTTAATCTGTAGTCCCTGTTTCGAGTTACAGATATTAGCAACCGAACCGGTATCAAATACCCAGGTACTACTACGAGCATTAGTAAGGTACACATCAATAACATGTATATCACATATACCTTTGTTCACCTTGCCATCCTTCTTATCCGCCAAATACTTGGGGCAGTTCCGCTTCCAGTGTCCAGTCCCCTTGCAGTAGAAGCACTCAGTTTCAGGCTTGGCTCCAGACTTGGGTTTCTTCGTGGAAGTAGCAACTGTCTTGCTATTCTTCATGAAGTTCCCCTTCTTTCCCTTGCCCTTTTTCTTGAAACTAGTGGTCTTGTTAATCATCAACACTTGATGCTCCTTCTTGATTTCTACCTCCGCAGCCTTGAGCATGGCGAAGAGCTCGAGAATTGTCTTTTGCATCCCTTGCATATTATAGTTCATCACAAAGCCTTTATAGCTTGGTGGCAGTGATTGAAGAACTCTATCAATAACACTATCCTCGTCAACTTTGCAACCAAGTTGAGTCATATGATTGTAGTACCCAGACATTCTGAGCAAGTGTTCACTGATAGAACTATTCTCCTCCATCTTGCAGCTGTAGAACTTATTGGAAATCTCATATTTCTCAATCCGGGCATTTGCTTGAAATATTAACTTCAACTCCTGGAACATCTCATATGGTCCATGACGTTCAAAACGTCGTTGAAGTCCCGGTTCTAAGCCGTAAAGCATGGCACACTGAACTATCGTGTAGTCATCAGACCGCGACTGCCAGACGTTCAAAGCGTCTACATTAGCGGGAGGGGGCTTGTCACCTAGCGGTGCTTCAAGGACATAATTATTCTGTGCAGCAATGAGGATAATCCTCAAGTTACGGACCCAGTTCGTGTAATTGCTACCATCATCTTTCAACTTAGCTTTCTCTAGGAATGCATTAAAATTCAAAGGAACGGTAGCACGGGCCATTGATCTACAACAACATAGATATGCAAAAACTATCAAGACTAAGTTCATGATAAATTAAAGTTCAATTTAATCATATTAATTTAAAGAACTCCCACTTAGATAGACATCCCTTTGGTCATCTAAATGATCACGTGATCCAAATCAACTAAACCATGTACGATCATCACGTGAGATGGAGTAGTTTCAATGGTGAACATCTCATGTTGATCATATCTGCTATATGATTCACGCTCGACCTTTCGGTCTCCAGTGTTCCGAGGCCATATCTGCATATGCCAGGCTCGTCAAGTTTAACCCGAGTATTCTGCGTGTGCAAAACTGGCTTACACCCGTTGTATTTGAACGTAGAGCTTATCACACCCGATCATCACGTGGTGTCTCGGCACGACGAACTTTCGCAACGGTGCATACTCAGGGAGAACACTTATACCTTGAAATTTAGTAAGGGATCATCTTATAATGCTACCGTCGTTCTAAGCAAAATAAGAAGCATAATAAGATAAACATCACATGCAATCAAAATATGTGACATGATATGGCCATCATCATCTTGTGCTTTTGATCTCCATCTTCAAAGCACCTTCATGATCACCTTCGTCACCGGCGCGACACCTTGATCTCCATCGTAGCATCGTTGTCGTCTCGCCAACTATTGCTTCTACGACTATCGCTACCACTTAGTGATAAAGTAAAGCAATTACATGGCGATTGCATTTCATACAATAAAGCGACAACCATATGGCTCCTGCCAGTTGCCGATAACATTACAAAACATGATCATCTCATACAAAACCGTATAACTCATCATGTCTTGACCATATCACATCACAACATGCCCTGCAAAAACAAGTTAGACGTCCTCTACTTTGTTGTTGCAAGTTTTACGTGGCTGCTACGGGCTTAGCAAGAACCGTTCTTACCTACGCATACAAAACCACAACGATGTTTCGTCAAGTATGTGCTGTTTTAACCTTCACAAGGACCGGGCGTAGCCACACTTGATTCAGCTAAAGTGAGAGAGACATACACCCGCCAGTCACCTTTAAGCAACAAGTGCCCGTAACGGTGAAACCAGTCTCGCGTAAGCGTACGCGTAATGTCGGTCCGGGCCGCTTCATCTCACAATACCGCCGAAGCAAAGTATGACATGCTGGTAAGCAGTATGACTAGTATCGCCCACAACTCATTGTGTTCTACTCGTGCATATCATCTACGCATAGACCTGGCTCATGATGCCACTGTTGGGGAACGTAGTATTTTAAAATTCTCCTACGATCACGCAAGATCTATCTACCAGATGCATAGCAACGAGAGGGAAGAGTGAGTCTACATACCCTCGTAGACCGGAAGCGGAAGCGTCAAGTGACGCGGTTGATGTAGTCGAACTTCTTCGTGATTCAACCGATCAAGCACCGAACGTACGGCACCTCCGCGTTCAGCACACGTTCAGCTTGATGACGTCCCACGAGCTCTTGATCCAGTTGAGCTTCACGGGAGAGTTTCGTCAGCACGACGGCGTGGTGACGGATATGATGTATTCACCGGCGCAGGGCTTCGCCTAAGCACCGCGACGATATGACCGAGGTGTGTTTCTGTGGAGGGGGGCACCGCACACGGCTGGAACAATTCAACTTGTGTGTCTTTGGGTGCCCCCTGCCCCCGTATATAAAGGAGCCAGGGGGGAGGCCGGCCGGCCCTCCTATGGTGCGGCTAGGGGTGCAATCCTACTAGGAATAGGATTGCAATCCTATTCCTAGTAGGAACTACCAAAGAAGGAAGAGAGGGAAAGGAAAAGAAGGAGAGGTGGCGCCCCCCAATCCTAGTCCAACTAGGAACCCTAGGTGGGGCGCCGGCCAGCCCCTATGGGCTGCCTCTCTCTTTTCCATAAGGCCCACTATGGACCATCCCCCCTCGTAGGGGGTTCCGGTAACCCCCTCCGGCAATCCCGTTAAATCCGAAACTTTTCCGGAACACTTCCGGTTCCGAATATAGTCGTCCAATATATCAATCTTTATGTCTCGGACATTCCGGGACTCCTCGTCATGTCCGTGATCTCATGCGGGACTCCGAACTACCTTCGGTACATCAAAACTCATAATACCGATCGTCATCAAACGTTAAGCGTGCGGACCCTACGGGTTCGAGAACTATGTAGACATGACCGAGACTCATCTCCGGTCAATAACCAATAGCGGAACCTGGATGTTCATATTGGCTCCTACATATTCTACGAAGATCTTTTATCGGTCAAAACCGCATAACAACATACGTTGTTCCTTTTGTCATCGGTATGTTACTTGCCCGAGATTCGATCGTCGGTATCTCTATACCTAGTTCAATCTCGTTACCGGCAAGTCTCTTTACTCGTTCCGTAACACATCATCTCGTGACTAACTCATTAGTCTTTTGCTTGCAAGGCTTATTGTGATGTGTTACCGAGAGGGCCCAGAGATACCTCTCCGACACTCGGAGTGACAAATCCTAATCTTGATCTATGCCAACACCATGAATACTTTCGGAGACACCTGTAGAGCATCTTTATGATCACCCAGTTACGTTGTGACGTTTGATAGCACACAAGGTGTTCCTACGGTATTCGGGAGTTGCATAATCTCATAGTCATAGGAACATGTATAAGTCATGAAGAAAGCAATAGCAGTAAAACTAAACGATCATAGTGCTATGCTAACGGATGGGTCTTGTCCATCACATCATTCTCCTAATGATGTGATCCCGTTGATCAAATGACAACTCATGTCTATGGCTAGGAAACATAACCATCTTTGATCAATGAGCTAGTCTAGTAGAGGCATACTAGGGACATACTGTTTTGTCTATGTATCCACACATGTACTAAGTTTCCGGTTAATACAATTCTAGCATGAATAAAAGACATTTATCATGATATAAGGAAATACAAATAACATCTTTATTATTGCCTCTAGGGCATATTTCCTTCAGTGGCCCGGACCGACCTTACACGTACGCTTACGTGAGACTGGTTCCACCGACAGACATGCACTAGTTGCATAAGGTGGCTGGCGGGTGTTTGTCTCTCCCACTTTAGTCGGATCGGATTCAATGAACAGGGTCCTTACGAAGGGTAAATAGAAATTGACAAATCACGTTGTGGTTTTGGCGTAGGTAAGAAATGTTCTTGCTAGAAAACCTATATAAGCCACGTAAAACTTGCAACAACAATTAGAGGTCGTCTAACTTGTTCTTGCAGCATGTGCTATGTGATATGGTATGGCCAAGAAGATGTGATGAATGATATATGTGATGTATGAGATTGATCATGTTCTTGTAATAGGAAATCACGACTTGCATGTCGATGAAAATGACAACCGGCAGGAGCCATAGGAGTTGTCTTAATTATTGTATGACCTGCGTGTCACTGAATAACGCCATGTAGTTACTTTACTTTATTGCTAAACGTTAGCCATAGTAGTAGAAGTAATAGTTGGCGTGACGACTTCATGAAGGCACGATGATGGAGATCATGATGATGGAGATCATGGTGTCGAGCCGGTGACAAAGATGATCATGGTACCCCGAAGATGGAGATCGAAGGAGCAAGATGATATTGGCCATATCATGTCACTTTATTTGATTGCATGTGATGTTTATCATGTTTATGCATCTTGTTTACTTAGAACGACGGTAGTAAATAAGATGATCTCGCACTAAAAATTTCAAGAATTGTGTTCCCCCTAGCTGTGAACCGTTGCTAAGGATCGTTGTTCCGAAGCACCACGTGATGATCCGGTGTGATAGGCTCTAACGTTCGCATACAACGGGTGTAAGCCAGATTTACACACGCAATACACTTAGGGTTCACTTGATGAGCCTAGCATGTACGGACATGGCCTCGGAACACGGAAGACCGAAAGGTCGAACATGAGTCGTATAGAAGATACGATCAACATGAAGATGTTCACCGTTGATGACTAGTCCGTCTCACGTGATGATCGGACACGGGCTAGTCGATTCGGATCATGTATCACTTCGATGACTAGAGAGATGTCAATCTGAGTGGGAGTTCATTAAAATTTGATTAGATGAACTTAATTATCATGAACTTAGTCTAAATTCTTTACAATATGTCTTGTAGATCAAATGGCCCACGCTCATGTCACCCTCAACTTCAACGCGTTCCTAGAGAAATCCAAGCTGAAAGACGATGGTAGCAACTATACGGACTGGGTCCGTAACCTGAGGATCATCCTCATAGCTGCCAAGAAAACTTATGTCCTAGAAGCACCGCTAGGTGACGCTCCCGCCCCGGCAAACCAAGATGTTATGAACGCTTGGCAGTCGCGTTGTGATGATTACTCCCTGGTTCAGTGCGGCATGCTCTACAGCTTAGAATCGGGGCTCCAAAAGCGTTTTGAGCACCACGGGGCATATGAGATGTTCCAAGAGCTGAAAATGGTTTTCCAGGCTCATGCCCGAGTTGAGAGATATGATTTCTCCAACGCATTCTACAGCTGTAAGATGGAGGAAAACAGTTCTGTCAGTGAGCACATACTCAAGATTTCTGGGTTGCACAACCGCTTGTCTCAGTTGGGAATGAATCTCCCAGACGAAGCGGTCGTTGACAGAATCCTCCAGTCGCTCCCACCTAGCTACAAGAGCTTCGTGTTGAACTTCAATATGCAAGGGATGGAGAAGTCCATTCCCGAGGTGTATTCAATGCTGAAATCAGCGGAGGTGGAGATCAAGAAAGAGCATCAAGTATTGATGGTCAATAAAACCACTAAGTTCAAGAAGGGCAAGGGTAATAAGAACTTCAAGAAGGACAGCAAGGAAGTTGCCGCGCCCGGTAAACCAGTTGCCGGGAAGAAGCCAAAGTATGGACCCAAGCCTGAGACTAAGTGCTTTTATTGCAAGGGAACGGGTCACTGGAAGCGGAACTGCCCCAAATACTTAGCGGACAAGAAGGCCGGCAACGTCAAAGGTATATGTGATATACATGTTATTGATGTGTACCTTACCAGCGCTCGTAGTAGCTCCTGGGTATTTGATACCGGTGCAGTTGCTCATATTTGTAACTCAAAGCAGGAGCTGCGGAATAAGCGGAGACTGGCGAAGGACGAGGTGACAATGCGCTTCGGGAATGGTTCCAAGGTCGATGTGATCGCCGTCGGCACGCTGCCTCTGCATCTACCCTCGGGATTAGTTTTAAACCTTAATAATTGTTATTTAGTACCAGTTTTGAGCATGAACATTGTATCTGGATCTCGTTTGATGCGAGATGGCTACTCATTTAAATCCGAGAATAATGGTTGTTCTATTTATTTGAGAGATATGTTTTATGGTCATGCCCCGCTGGTCAATGGTTTATTTTTGATGAATCTCGATCGTGATGATACACATATTCATAGTGTGAATGCCAAAAGATGTAAAGTTGACAATGATAGTCCCACATACTTGTGGCATTGCCGCCTTGGTCATATTGGTGTCAAACGTATGAAGAAGCTTCATGCAGATGGACTTCTGGAGTCTCTTGATTATGAATCATTTGACACGTGCGAACCATGCCTCTTGGGCAAGATGACCATGACTCCGTTCTCCGGAACAATGGAGCGAGCAACCAACTTATTGGAAATCATACATACCGATGTGTGCGGTTCAATGAGTGTTGAGGCTCGCGGAGGCTATCGTTATGTTCTCACCCTCATAGATGACTTGAGTAGATATGGGTATATCTACTTGATGAAGCACAAGTCTAAGACCTTTGAAAAGTTCAAGGAATTTCAGAATGAGGATGAGAATCAACGTGACAGAAAAATAAAGTTCTTGCGATCGGATCGTGGGGGTGAATATTTAAGTCATGAATTTGGCACACACCTTAGGAACTGTGGAATTGTTTCACAATTGACACCGCCCGGAACACCTCAACGCAATGGTGTGTCCGAACGTCGAAATCGTACTCTGTTAGACATGGTGCGATCTATGATGTCTCTCACCAACTTACCGCTATCTTTTTGGGGTTATGCTTTAGAGACTGCCGCATTCACTTTAAATAGGGCTCCGTCGAAATCCGTTGAGACGACACCGTATGAACTTTGGTTTGGCAAGAAACCTAAGTTTTCGTTTCTAAAAGTTTGGGGTTGCGATGCTTATGTCAAGAAACTTCAACCTGAAAAGCTCGAACCCAAATTGGAAAAATGCGTCTTCATAGGATACCCAAAGGAAACGATTGGGTACACGTTCTACCACAGATCCAAAGGCAAGGTCTTTGTTTCCAAGAATGGATCCTTTCTGGAGAAAGAGTTTCTCTCGAAAGAATTGAGTGGGAGGAAAGTAGAACTTGATGAGGTGACAGTCACCCCTCCCGAATCGGAAAGTAGCGCAACGCAGGAAATTGTTCCTGAGGTGCCTGCACCGACAAGGGAGGAAGTTAATGATGATGATCATGAAGATACATATCAAGTTACTACTGAACTTCGAAGGTCCACAAGGGCACGTTCCGCACCAGAGTGGTACGGCAACCCTGTTATGGAAATCATGTTGTTAGACAACTGTGAACCTTCGAACTATGAAGAAGCGATGGCGGGCCCGGATTCCAATAAATGGCTTGGAGCCATGAAATCCGAGATAGAATCCATGTATGAAAACAAAGTATGGACTTTGGTGGACTTGCCCGATGATAGGCACGCCATAGAAAATAAATGGATATTTAAGAAGAAGACAGACGCGGATGGTAATGTGACCATCTATAAGGCTCGGCTTGTCGCTAAGGGTTATCGACAAGTTCAAGGGATTGACTACGACGAGACTTTCTCTCTCGTAGCGATGCTGAAGTCAGTCCGAATCATGTTAGCAATTGCCGCATTCTATGATTATGAGATATGGCAAATGGACGTCAAAACGGCATTCCTTAATGGTTACCTCAAGGAAGAGCTATATATGATGCAGCCGGAAGGTTTTGTCGATCCAGAGAATGCTAACAAGGTATGCAAGCTCCAGCGCTCGATCTACGGGCTGGTGCAAGCATCTCGGAGTTGGAATATTTGCTTTAATGATGTGATCAAAGCGTTTGGCATTATACAGACTTGGGGAGAAGCCTGTATCTACAAGAAAGTGAGTGGGAGCTCTGTAGCATTTCTCATATTATATGTGGATGACATATTGCTGATGGGAAATGATATAGAATTCTTGGAGAGCATAAAGGCCTACTTGAATAAGAGTTTTTCAATGAAGGACCTTGGAGAAGCTGCTTACATATTAGGCATCAAAATCTATAGAGATAGATCAAGACGCCTCATTGGTCTTTCACAAAGCACATACCTTGACAAGATATTGAAGAAGTTCAATATGGATCAGTCCAAGAAGGGGTTCTTGCCTGTTTTGTAAGGTATGAGATTGAGCAAGGCTCAGTCCCCGACCACGACAGAAGATAGAGAAAAGATGAGCCTCATTCCCTATGCCTCAGCCATAGGTTCTATCATGTATGCCATGCTGTGTACCAGACCTGATGTGAACCTTGCCATTAGTTTGGTAGGGAGGTACCAAGGTGATCCCGGTATGGAACACTGGACAGCGGTCAAGAACATCCTAAAGTACCTGAAGAGGACTAAGGATATGTTTCTCGTTTATGGAGGTGACGAAGAGCTTGTCGTAAAGGGTTACGTCGATGCTAGCTTCGACACAGATCTGGATGACTCTAAGTCACAAACCGAATACGTATATATTTTGAATGGTGGAGCAGTCAGCTGGTGCAGTTGCAAGCAGAGCGTAGTGGCGCATTCTACATGTGAAGCGGAGTACATAGCTGCTTGCGAAGCAGCGCAAGAAGGAGTCTGGATGAAGGAGTTCATCACCGACCTAGGAGTCATTCCAAGCGCGTCAAGCCCGATGACTCTCTTCTGTGACAACACTGGAGCTATTGCCATTACCAAGGAGCCCAGGTTTCACAAGAAGACTAAGCACATCAAGCGCCATTTCAACTCCATCCGGAATTATGTTCAAGATGGAGACATAGATATTTGTAAAGTGCATACGGATCTGAATGTCGCAGACCAGTTGACTAAACCTCTTCCACGAGCAAAACATGATCAACACCAGAACTCTATGGGTGTTCGATTCATCACAATGTAACTAGATTATTTACTCTAGTGCAAGTGGGAGACTGTTGGAAATATGCCCTAGAGGCAATAATAAAAGGATTATTATTATATTTCCTTGTTCATGATAATTGTCTGTTATTCATGCTTGAATTGTATTGTACGGAAACAGCGATACATGTGTGAATACATAGACCACAACGTGTCCCTGGTAAGCCTCTAGTTACTAGCTCGTTGATCAACAGATGGTCACGGTTTCCTGACCATGGACATAGGATGTCATTGATAACGGGATCACGTCATTAGGAGAATGATGTGATGGACAAGACCCAATCCTGAGCCTAGCACGAGATCGTATAGTTCGTAATGCATAAGCTTTTCCGTGTCAAGTATTTATTCCTTAGACCATGAGGTTGTGCAACTCCCGGATACCGTAGGAATACTTTGGGTGTGCCAAACGTCACAACGTAACTGGGTGGCTATAAAGGTACGCAACGGGTATCTCCGAAAGTGTCTGTTGAGTTGGTACGAACCGAGACTGGGATATTGTCACTCCGTATGACGGAGAGGTACCTCTGGGCCCTCTCGGTAAGACATCATCATAATGAGCTCAAAGTGACTAAGGATTTGGTCACGGGATGATGGATTACGGAACGAGTAAAGAGACTTGCCATGACGAGATTGAACAAGGTATCGGGCATACCGACGATCGAATCTCGGGCAAGTACCGTACCGATAGACAAAGGGAATTACATACGTGATTGAGTGAATCCTTGACACAGTGGTTCATCCGATGAGATCATTGAGGAACACGTGGGAACCAACATGGGTATCCAGATCCCGCTGTTGGTTATTGATCGGAGAGTCGTCTCGGTCATGTCTGCATGTCTCCCGAACCCGTAGGGTCTACACACTTAAGGTTCAGTGACGCTAGGGTTGTAGAGATACATGCACAAGGAAACCCGAATCTTGTTCGGAGTCCCAGATGAGATCCCGGATGTCACGAAGAGTTCCGGAATGGTCCGGAGGTAAAGAATGATATATATGAAGTCCAGTTTCGGCCATCGGGTGAATTCCGGGGGTCACCGGGAGTGTCCCGGGACCACCGGAGGGGTCCCGGGGGTCCATCGGGTGGGGCCACCCATCCCGGAGGGCCCGTAGGCCGCAAGGGGAAGGGGGCCAGCCCTTGGTGGGCTGGCGCACCCACATGCCCCCCCCCCTTCATGCCCCTAGGGTTGAAACCCTAGGGGGAGGGGGCGCCCCCTATGCCTTGGGGGGCAAGTCTCCCCCCTCTGGCCCGCCGCCCCCCTAGGAGATTGCATCTCCTAGGGCCGGCGCCCCCCTGGCCCTATATATAGTAGGGGGGAGAGGGTAACCGCACCCAAGCCTCTGGCGCCTCTCCCCCCTCCCGTCACACCTCCAACTCCTCTCGCAGGGCGCCGGCGAAGCCCTGCAGCTTTTCCTGTTGCATCCACCACCACGCCGTCGTGCTGCTGGATCTCCGTCAACCTCTCCTCCGCACTTGCTGGATCAAGAAGGAGGAGACGTCGTTGTACCGTACGTGTGTTGAACGCAGACGTGCCATCCGTTCGGCGCTGGGATCATCGGTGATGAGGATCATGAAGAGTACGACTACTTCATCCACGTTCCTTCGAACGCTTCCGCACACGATCTACAAAGGATATGTAGATGCACTCCTTTATGCTCGTTGCTAGATGACTCCTTGATTGATCTTGGTGAAGCGTAGGATTTTTTTTGAATTCTGCTACGTTCCCCAACAGATCTAGCTTGTGCTGGAGCGACATAGCGGTGGTCTGCCCACCGCTGCCTCTGCCCAGCATCGCCGGAGTCGGCCTCCTTCATTGCCCATAGGAGAATGTCGATGGGCATGACCACCTTACCTGGGTTTCCATAGTGCTGCTCTATGCACTGCTTCTCCTCGCTAGTCGCCTTCTTCCTCATTTCCTCTGTTGTATCTACCAGCCCAATAGTGCTGGTTGATCGGCCTCGAACCCCTCGTTGGTTACCCCAAGTGGAAGGTGTAAGATGCAGTATTGTAGAAGTGTTTTCCCCTAGCAAAGATGCCAAGGATCGATTCCCCAGAGACTCCTAGGTTCAACAAGTAGGTGTCAATTGCTACGGCGGCAGATTAGTAGCAACCAACGTGGACCTGCACACAGATACAAATAACTTTGCTCCCAACGAGTACAGAGAGGTTGTCAATCCCTCCGGCCTTGTAGTTCACAAAGGATTAAAAGCAATGATAATAGTGATAGATAGTTTTTGCAATAGTAAGTAATAACGGAAAGTAAATAGTGAATGTGATCAATGATGGTAATATTTACCGGAGTCTCATGATGTTCACTAGTGATGTCTCTCCCAAAAGACGATAAAACATCTATGTGAGGTAAACAAATTACAGCTGGGCAATTGACAGGACCACGAACGCAAACCAATGCTGACTACATTGCAAGAAAGGTTGAGGTTCAAAGCATGGGCGGTACGCCAAAGTAAGTAGACCGAAATCCATCAATATCTACTACTAATCATCCACTTTGAGATATCTATCCAGAACATCTCGCTGGTATTAAGTTGCGAGTCCCACCCATAGTGTAAACTCAATGCAACAGACAACTGCATTAAAAGAACTTTGCGTAAAGTAAACAATCCTTGCACCCGCGGGCACAAGCACCGTTGTTTTCCCCCTTGTGGCAACAGCACATCCCCTAGACTCATGTTTCTGTCACTCAAGCTAGTCATCGAGGGGCATGAACCCACAATCGAGCATAACGTTCCCTCTTGGAGTCACTATCTACTACTCGGCCAAAGCAATAAGTAACAACGGAGAACATGCAAGAATTACTTACGAACTAAAGTATAAAAGAGGTGAATCAAATATATTACTCAAGATCAATCTGAACATAATATTATAATCCATCGGATCCCAACAAACTCAACATAGCAACATCATAAGGATTACATAGGTGCCTCGATCATGTAGGGCAGCTCACGAGGACTAATTAGTGAAGCACAAGAACGGGAGGAGAACATCACATAGCTACTGGTCATGGACTCATGGTCCAAGGGAGACTACTCACGAGTCATCCGGGAGGCGTCCATGGTGGTGGAGAAGCTCCCGGTGGTGATCCTCCCCTCCGGCAGGGTGCCGGGAAGAGTTCTCCTGGTGCTCCCGATCTTGGAAGCGGCGGCGGCGGCGGAACAGAGATGGGATCGTGAAAAGAGTTACTGTTCTGAGGGTTTCGGAGGTCCCTCTAAATATATGCCAAAGGGGGGCACCGGACGGGCTTCGGGGGGCCCAGGCGCCACCCCGGCGCGGCCCAGGGGGGCGCGCCGCCAGGGCGCCTGGAGCCCTGGTGCCCCCCCCCCCCCAGGCTGCCCTTCGGACGCAGTGTTGTTTCCGGATCGCTGATTTTTTATATAATTTTTCTGGATTTTTCTGGGCAGTTCTCGAAACGTGAAAACCTGAAATACAAAAATAGCCGAAAACAGAAACTGGCACTGGGGTGCACTGGATTAGGAAGTTAGTCCAAATATGATCAAAAGTGTATGGAAGTGTATGAATATCATAGCAATATCACCCAAAAGTGACATGGAGCAAGCAGAAATTATAGATACATTTTGGACGTATCAACATCCCCAAGCTTAATTCCTGCTCGTCCTCGAGTAGGTAAATGATAACAAGAATAATTTATGTGGTGACATGCTATTAACCATATAGGACTTTCTCATAGTCATATGACAAAAGCTTACTGAGACAATGATTCTAAAGTAATTAAGTTGCCTCAAGAGAAAATCACAAATGACTGAAAGTTTTACAACATGAAACTGAAACATCAAAAAGATTTGCAATGAACATGATGTGCAAATATGATAAAGTGATATCTAGCTTGCCCCCTTTAGTGATGCAAAACATAAATGCAGGGGCACCTTCAAGGTTTACGTGATGACTAGATACAATCATTTCAGAATAAACGATATCACAATCATGCAAAAGACAATGCTACTTTGGGACAATGCACATTACACTCAGAATGACAATCATGCTCTCATTAGTTGGTGCTTCAACATAAAGGTAAAAGAAAGGTTAAGTGCTAAAGCTTTTTATTTTGAAAACATGGAAGCAATTGTGTCAACGGTAGTAGTACTTCATATGTGTCATGCATAAAACATCCTATAAGTTGCAAGCCTCATGCATCGAATACTAATAGTGCTCGCTCCTTGTCCTAATTAGCTCGGATCCCCATGGGTTATCATTGCATTACATATGTTTTAACCAATTGTCACAAAGGGGTACCTCTATGCCACCTGTACAAAGGTCCAAGGAGATAGATCACATTTGATTTCTCATTTTTGATAGATCTCAACTTGAGGACATCCATACCGGGACAACATAGAAAATAGATGATGGACTCCTTTTTAATGCATAAGCATATTCTCATGAGAGATTGAGCATTAAGGTCCAAGATAAAACTTCCACCATGATGCATGGCTTTGGTTGGCGGCCCAATGTTCTTCTCTAACAATATGCATAGTTATTCAACCCATGGTAAATCACCCTTACTTCAGACAAGACGAACATGCATAGCAACTCACATGATATTCAACAAAAGTGTGACAGTTGATGGCGTCCCCAGAAACATGGTTACCGCTCAGCAAGCAACTTATAAGAAATAAGATACATAAGCAACATATTCTTTACCACAATAGTTTTTAGGCTCCTTTCCCATGAGCTATATATTGCATGGTTAGTTTGCTTAGTACAGGTGGAGGTTAGCAAAAGACTGGGAGCGACCAACTAAGAGAGCAATGACGGTCATAATCATGCAGAGCGACAAAGCAATATTGAATCAGGCATGGTAGTTATATCGCTACTCAGAAATAAAAGATCATCAAGGCTTGACAGACTTTCTTTACAGTCTTAAATATGCGTGAGCGTACGCCAAGTCAATCAAAATAAATTCTCGAAGGAAGATATTACTAAACCATACCATATCATAGGCAAACAAACCAAGTTGGTACTCCAATAACACATTGGGAACCCCCTAGCTATTTGAGATTAACCAAAAGAAAACCTGAACTACTAAGCACCATCATGAAAGTAGCATCTTTATCATAGACACATTAACCCATGCAACGGAATCAAACTCTCTTAATAAGGTGAGCATGGTAATTAAAGAGAGTTCAAGCAACCAACTAAATAAAAGCTCTTGAAAAGATAAGCATGAACACTAAGAGCAGAGCATGATAGTAGCTATTAAAAGACAAAGAACACACACGGCATAGATAGACATGAAAATTCTATGTTATGTTCTAGGTAGAGGTGGAGCGTGTTTCTCTCCCACATAAAGGAATGCTGGGTTCCGACTCGTTATGAAAAAACTAAAAAGAAAACTAAAAGCAAGACGCTCCAAGCATAGCACATAACACATGAAGTGATAAAAATATAGCGGAACGAAAGACGAACTGATAATGTTGATGGAGAAGGGGATGCACGGGGGCATCCCCAAGCTTAGACGCTTGAGTCTCCTTGAATATTTCTTGGGGGTGCACGGGGGCATCCCCAAGCTTGAGCGTTTGACACTCCTGAATCTTTTTATCATCTTCCCTCGCACACTTGAAAACTCCCTTCATACACAACTCATCATAATCTGATTAGCGAGGTTAGTACCCTTAATAAAATAATTATACCTTGCTGGAAATAAGGATATTCTTGAAGTTCTACTGTTTCTCAAGATTGCCAAATGGTTTTTGCAAAGAAAAAGCAAGTTCTTAATTTGCAAAGTGAAGGTAAGGCAAAACAGGACAGAATCTGTGAAAAACAGAACAGCAGGCAGTAATTGGTCTGTTCGGGATACTTATGCAACTCAAATAAAAAAACTCAGAACTGACGCACGAAATACAATTATATAGAGAACGCTGTCAAAAAAATTCAGACCAAAAAGATGAGCTGGTGATTTTATATGAATTTTTCTATCCAAGGACAGAATCTGTTTCATGGACAGCACCTCACAACTTTTGAACTTTCTAGCAATCGGAGGCTATACTTGGCACAAATATGAAAAGCAAAGATACAATGATGATGCTACAGCAGTAAACAACATCAAGACACAACAAAAGCAAAAAAAATTATTCATGTGGGCTGCCTCCCAAAAGCGCTTTCTTTTATGCCTTTAAGCTAGGCATAATGCATAGATCAAGTTTTATCAAGAGTAAAAGAATAGCTAGCCCGTACAACGGACTCAAAAGGTAACTTGATCTTCTTTCGAGGGAAGTGTTCCATCCCTTTCTTGAGAGGAAACTGAAATTTTATATTACCCTCTTTCATGTCAATGACAGCACCAACGGTGCGCAAAAAGGGACGTCCCAAAATAATTGGACAAGAAGGATCACATTCAATATCCATAATAGTGAAATCAACGGGCACATAATTATCATTGACAACAATAAGAACATCATCGATCCTCCCCAAAGATTTCTTTATGGAAGAATCAACGAGACGAACACCAAAAGAACAAGAATCATAAGGTTTCAATTTGAGCATATCATATATCCTTTTGGGCATAACAGAGGTACTAGCACCAACATCACATAATGCATAACAAGAGAAGTCATTCAAATAAATTTTTATCATAGGATCCCAACCATCTTCTAGCTTTCTAGGTATGGAGGTTTCTACTCTGAGTTTCTCCTCCCTAGCTTTGATGAGAGCATTAGTGATATGCTCTGTGAAGGCAAGGTTAAGCGTGCTAGTGCGGGGATCTCTAGACATCTTGTGAAGGAAATCAATAACTTCGGTAAGAGTGCAATTATCAAAATCAAGGTCACGAGCATCAAGTAAAGTAGTAGTGGTGTCCTTAAGGTTCACTTGTTTGGTAGCTTCTATAGTCATAGCATCACCATTAATAGGTCCATTGGGACCAGGAGTACATTGGATGCTAAGAGTGTGAACATCTTCAATAACTTGGATAGTAGCAACAGTGTGGTGGGTAGGAAGGCTCTTAATTCTTTCCTCTTCCTCCCTTTCTCTAGCCCATCTTTCTTTTAGCTTAGCCATCATCCTAATATTTTCATTAATTTGTACTTGAGTAGCATTAATAGGGATGACTTCCCTCTCCTTAAGAGGAGAAGTTTCAATTTTTAGCAATTTTACCTCATTGGCTAAGTGGTCTACCTTAAAAGAAAGATCATCTAGTTTATGTAGTTTCTCTTCTACATTCTTATTAAAGGCTTTTTGGGTAGTGATGAAATCTCTAAGCATGGTCTCTAGTTCAGTATTGGAGTTCTTGGTACTAGGATAAGCATTGTTGTTCCCATAAGAGTTAGAGGGGAACGGTCTAGAATTGTTACCAAAGTTACTCCTATAAGCATTGTTGTTAAAATTGTTTCTAGAGATAAAGTTAACATCTACTTGTTCTTGAGAAATCAAAGAATTTAAAGGAACATCACGAGGATCAACAGTAGATTGCTTCGAAAGTAGAGACATGATCAAGTCAACTTTTTCATTGAGGGAGGAAATCTCCTCGACAGAGTTTACCTTCCTACCTGTTGGAGCGCGTTCGGTGTGCCATTGGGAATAGTTGGTCATCATCTCATCGAGAAGCTTTGTGGCAGCACCAAGTGTAGTTGACATAAAAGTTCCTCCCGCGGCCGAGTCTAACAAGTTCCGCGAGGTAAAGTTCAAGCCTGCATAAAAAGTTTGGATAACCATCCAAGTAGTCAAACCGTGAGTAGGGCAGTTCTTGATAAGAGATTTCATACGTTCCCAAGCTTGGGCAACGTGTTCATTATCCAATTGTTTAAAATTCATTATGTTACTTCTAAGTTGGATAATTTTAGCAGGTGGATAGTATTTTCCGATAAAAGCATCTTTGCACTTGTCCCAAGAATCTATGCTATTTCTAGGCAAAGACTGAAACCAAATTTTAGCTCCTCCTCTCAAGGAGAAAGGAAAAAGCTTAAGCTTAACAATATTACCATCTATTTCTTGATACTTTTGCATATCACAAAGTTCTACAAAGTTGTTCAAGTGTAAAGCAGCATCATCTCCAGCACCGGAGAATTGTTCTCTCATGACTAAGTTAAGTAAAGCAGGTTTAATTTCATATGAAGGTGCTGAAGTGGCAGGTGTAGTGATAGGTGTGCTGATAAAGTCATCGTTGTTATGACTAGTGAAGTCACACAACTTGGTGTTCTCGGTGGAACCCATAGTAGCAAGCAAGCAAGATAACTATTTTTGTGATTTTCGATAAAAGGAACTAAAGCAAAAAATGAAAGGTAAACTAACAAGACTAAAAAGCAAAGGTAAAAGATAGCATGCAACTCCCCTATCCTGAAGAGTGGAGTCCCCGGCAACGGCGCCAGAAAATACTCCTTGATGGGCCTCGAACCCGTCGTTGGTTTCCCCAAGTGGAAGGTGTAAGATGCAGTATTGTAGAAGTGTTTTCCCCTAGCAAAGATGCCAAGGATCGATTCCCCAGAGACTCCTAGGTTCAACAAGTAGGTGTCAATTGCTACGGCGCCAGATTAGTAGCAACCAACGTGGACCTGCACACAGATACAAATAACTTTGCTCCCAACGAGTACAGAGAGGTTGTCAATCCCTCCGGCCTTGTAGTTCACAAAGGATTAAAAGCAATGATAATAGTGATAGATAGTTTTTGCAATAGTAAGTAATAACGGAAAGTAAATAGTGGATGTGATCAATGATGGTAATATGGATCGGAGTCTCATGATGTTCACTAGTGATGTCTCTCTCCCAAAAGACGATAAAACAGCTATGTGAGGTAAACAAATTACAGCTGGGCAATTGACAGGACCACGAACGCAAACCAATGCTGACTACATTGCAAGAAAGGTTGAGGTTCAAAGCATGGGCGGTACGCCAAAGTAAGTAGACCGAAATCCATCAATATCTACTACTAATCATCCACCTTGAGATATCTATCCAGAACATCTCGCTGGTATTAAGTTGCGAGTCCCACCCATAGTGTAAACTCAATGCAACAGACAACTGCATTAAAAGAACTTTGCGTAAAGTAAACAATCCTTGCACCCGCGGGCACAAGCACCGTTGTTTTCCTCCTTGTGGCAACCGCACATCCCCTAGACTCATGTTTCTGTCACTCAAGCTAGTCATCGAGGGGCATGAACCCACAATCGAGCATAACGTTCCCTCTTGGAGTCACTACCTACTACTCGGCCAAAGCAATAAGTAACAACGGAGAACATGCAAGAATTACTTATGAACTAAAATATAAAAGAGGTGAATCAAATATATTACTCAAGATCAATCTGAACATAATCTCATAATCCATCGGATCCCAGCAAACTCAACATAGCAACAGCATAAGGATTACATAGGTGCCTCGATCATGTAGGGCAGCTCACGAGGACTAATTAGTGAAGCACAAGAACGGGAGGAGAACATCACATAGCTACTGGTCATGGACTCATGGTCCAAGGGAGACTACTCACGAGTCATCCGGGAGGCGTCCATGGTGGTGGAGAAGCTCCCGGTGGTGATCCTCCCCTCCGGCAGTGTGCCGGGAAGAGTTCTCCTGGTGCTCCCGATCTTGGAAGCGGCGGCGGCGGCGGAACAGAGATGGGATCGCGAAAAGAGTTCCTGTTCTGAGGGTTTTGGAGGTCCCTCTAAATATATGCCAAAGGGGGGCATCGGACGGGCTTCGGGGGGCCCAGGCGCCCCCCCGGCGCGGCCCAGGGGGGCGCGCCGCCAGGGCGCCTGGAGCCCTGGTGGCCCCCCCAGGCTGCCCTTCGGACGAAGTGTTCTTTCCGGATCGCTGATTTTTTATATAATTTTTCTGGATTTTTCTGGGCAGTTGTCCAAACGTGAAAACCTGAAATACAAAAACAGCCAAAAACAGAAACTGGCACTGGGGTGCACTGGATTAGTAAGTTAGTCCAAATATGATCAAAATTGTATGGAAGTGTATGAATATCATAGCAATATCACCCAAAAGTGGCATGGAGCAAGCAGAAATTATAGATACGTTTTGGACGTATCACTGGTGTACCTCATGGCGATCTTCATGTAGTCGAGGAAGAGTTCTTGGTTGCTGCGTGCTGAACTAAGAAGCATGGCAACCCATCCCTTGCTAGTTGGGAATGGGTTTAGCCATGGGTCTGGGAAGGGGAAGAGGAAGAACCAGCCATGGTTGGAGCTAGGGAGAGGAGGAGTAGTTGTGGGTGCGGCAGAAGTGAGGTGGATAGGTGTTGGAGTAATAGTTATGTGGAGGAGTTAAGTGGGGGGAGGTGTTGTGTGGCAGTGGAGTAGTAATAGTGAGGAGTGGTGAGATTTTACTAGTCTGTACATGTGGTAGATGTGCTGTATTTAATGTTCACAGTTTCAGTGTGTTGAAACTTGTGATAATTTGCTGCCATTTCTCATCGGGAAAGTGAAAGTTAGGTTGGAATGTAACCAAACGCAAAAAAGATTTCTCAAGTATTTACAGACATTCATGAACGTAAACCTGATTCATAAACTTAAACCACATTTAGAAACATTCAACAATGCTTAGATAGCATAATCCTTAACCAGATTCAGACATAGATAGAGACGAAACATTCAGTACCACGCATTAAAACACATAAAACATAGATATTTCGAGCTGATTTAAGCAAACATAGTACTAACACAAACGATAATTTGCTGCTCCATCTCCATTGTTGCATGCTCTCTCACTCTACAGACAACGAAGATGACGCCGCTCTAAACATTCAGAAGTAACAACAATAAGTGCAGGCAAATGTAGTATAAAGTATGAAATAAGTTCAGAGACATACATAAACAGAAAACACAGAGCATGCACAGAACATGCAGAGAACTAATCCTCTCTTCCTTCGAACGCAGCCAACATCCTAGTCCACCGAGTCCTTGTTACTTGGAATCGATGGAAGCTTGCCCTGTCTCTTGCCCACCAGATGACAAGGTCATCCGTGATGTGCGTTCCTTCTAGGAATGCCTCATTGAATTGCTTGACATCGTTGGCGTTGCGTTCTGCCATAAGCCTGCCAGCCAGCCTCCGTCGTCACTCTAGCGCGTGCGCTTTGTGATTGGCCCTCGCAGCAGCCCTATCAACCTCCCCATGGTCATCCACTACCTCTCCTAATGCTGGATCCATCTCTGGCTGAACTAGGGTCCGTGTGCTTCCGCGACGGCTAGGTTTTGGGTTAGGGGAAAGAGGTTGTACGATTGGTGCGTCTTTTGTAGACAGAATGGCAGGCTTG
>LR738710.1:129872929-129989158 GCA_902687465.1 Secale cereale | reverse complement strand
GATCCAATAACCGAGCCCAGTACCAGACCCAAATTAATAAAGCATAACAGGGCAGCAGGCCCATCTTAGACAAGTTCAGTTTCAGACAAGTTCAAACAAGTGCAGAAACTAAGTTCTGAAACTAAGTTCAAAAAAGTTCAAACTAAGTTCAGACTTACCATTAGTTACCACTTGCATAGAAGTAGCCCTTCAATTTGGAGCTTGGATACCTCTTCCTTTTGGTCCCTGCCAAACCTTGTGCAGAAGTTGTGGCAGATCTTGGTGCACTAAAACCAAAATTTCTCCCTCTACCTGCACGCGTGCCCCTTCTGGATGTACCAACAGGGACTGGTGCTGATGCAGAAGGGCCTGGAGCAGAATGTGATGCTCTATTTGCTGTTGCAACAGGGACTGATATGGTAGGATTGGCTCTTCTTCCAGTTGTAGCATGGCCTTGAGCTGATGCAGCTGGTGTATCTGCATAAATTGCCCTGTTTTCCTGCATTCAAGAACCATGACACATTTAGTGAGGTAAATACCATGGAAAAAGGAAACTTGTAAGTCATGTAATTACCTGATGTTTGTTTTTCCTCATCTGAAGCTTAGGCCTCAGAGCCTTCTGGCAACTTGTGTACTTGTGTCCTTCTAGCCCACAATTACTACATGTTATAGTCCCCATCCTACTACTATCTCTTGGACTTGGAACTTCAAAATGCCCTTTCCTCCTTGCAGTTTGTTTTTTCCCTGCCTTTTCTTTAAAAATAGGAGGCTCAATGTCTGGTGCGTTTGTTTGAGGCCAGCAATCTGGACCAGGGACAAGGTATATAATTTCTTTGTATGTCTCAAAATATAATGTCTTCTTGAAAAATTCACTAACATAGTCCTCAGGATGCAGTTTTTGCTTTGTCATTGCAGATATGCCATGACTGCAAGGTACTCCTGACATGTTTCATCTCTTGGAATCACAGGTATATTTTTCCATGTCAACAGAATATTGTTTTTCTTTGCTGGTAACTTGTCATATTGTTTCACCCGCTCTATCAGCCTGGCAATACTTAGCATATTTCTTGTTCTCTTCTAAAATCTCTGCATAGTTGGGTGTGATTGTCCACCTGCTAATCTGTAACTTCTCTCTGGTCTGCTGCCTCTTGATCATCTGCTTGGTCCTAATCCCTTCAAACATTGTCCTTATAGGCTTAGCCCTAATATCCAGTATCATCTTGTTGAACACTTCACTCAGGTTGTTCACCACTAGATCTATTTTGCATGTATGATCCATAGCAAACCTAGCCCAAGCAGAAGCATCAATCTTTTTGAGCCATTTCCAAGCATCCTCACAATGTGCTTTCAAATCAGCCATCCCTAATTCATGACCATGTTTTGTGTAGGAGTAGCTAGCCTGGTCCACACATTTCTTTAGTTCCTGCCCCCTAAATCCAGCTACTTGGAAATTTGCATATATGTGCCTAAGACAGTACCTTTGAGGTGAATCAGGGGATACCTCATTTATTGCCTTAAGCAAGCCCTTTACATTACCAAATTAGTAATGCACATGATCAAACTTAAATAATTCCAATAGGTACTAAAACCACATTGATCAAACATATTTGTGCATAAGACACTAACCTTTTGCCTGTCAGATATGATGGTGTATGTTCCAAACTTGTTGCCACTACCAATGCAACATCTCAACTGAGTTAAAAACCAAGTCCAACTCTCTCCATCTTCCTTATCAACCACACCAAAAGCTATGGGGTAGATGTTGTTGTTGCCATCCCTTCCTGTGGTTGCAAGTATTTGTTGTCTAGTGGTTAACTTGATGAAGCATCCATCAAGACCTGGATTAAGTGACAAATTAGCTACAACATAGGACTACTAGGAAACCACTAATTAATAACAGTTAAATCTTCAAAAATTACCTATAAATGGTCTTCAACCATTAAGGAAACCTTCCTTTGAAGCTGCTAAACAGTAGAAAAGATACTTGAATCTAGGAGTAGGTGCTGGGTTTTCTAGATCTTCAAATGTTGTCACTATGCACCTGCTCCCAAGGTTTGTATCAAGAACAACTTGAAGATAATCTCCTAACCTCAAATACTGCTGCTTGTGATCACCTTGCACCACATCAACAACCTTCCTCCTTGCCCTATATGCCACACTCCTTGACACATCTACTGAAAACTTGGTATTTGTCTTTTTAATTAATGCATCCACAGGAGATCTAATGTCTTCTCTCAATGCTTCCTGTACTGATCTGGACAACCACTTTGTAGTAACCTTTGTGGACTCTGCACATGCTCCACAAGTGTGCACAATATCACACTTCTTGATGCAGAAAGTTTTCTCATGAGCTAATTTAGAGGCAGTGATATAAAAATCACATCCTTGTGCTCTATGTGAGCACCAAACAATAATCCTATCTGGGGCATTTCTATGGTATTGAAAGTTCCTCAATGTCCTAATGTGAAAATCCCTAAGTGCATCTCTGTACTCATAAACACTGGTGAAGCACAATTCCTTACAAAACTGTTCTTCTGGGTTTGGTAGTTTGGGATTGAACCATACCATTTCCTTCAACCTTATATTCCTTCTCTTCCTACCACTTGGTAGTGAATAGGATCCTTGAGGCTCATCTTCTTTATCACCAATGCCATAATCAATAGGAAAACATTTTTCATCAGCTTCAGGCAACCAATCTGGTTTTTCCATTTTCTCAGTCTCATTGTGTGATCTAATTGTTGGACCAGGATTTCTCACCGGCTTTAGTTTATGTGCCATTGGTCTATCTTCATCATCAGATGAAGAAATTGCTTGCGGTTCCACACTGTTGCCATCTGATCAGATAGAAATTCTGATACATCAGTGTCACCTTCAAAATGATTGAGGTCAGCTTCTCTCTGAAGAGTACTTTTCTTAAGCTCTTCCTTTCTATCCATGCTTGTATCCACCAACTTAGTGCAACTTTGTTGGGTATTAATGCAATGACCAACAAAATAATAATCTCTATTTTCATCTGCATTACACAGCTCATTTGCTCTCACAACTCTTCTGTTCACACTCTTTTCATTTAGAGAGTGGAGCAACATCTGCTGCACATCATCTTCAGAAGATATTTTCTCTAAGCCTTCTATCCCTTTATGAGCATCACTAACATAGTACATATAATCATCAGAGCAGCAACCCTCACTCCTAATAAGAGATATCAGAGTCCCTAATGATATGTCTGACTGGTACATGTTTCTAACAACAGAATCTCTGCCTTCTAAATGGAACCAAATTCCCCATTTTGGGTCATCAATACTGGACAAAAATGGAATGAATTATTATAAAGAATGCACACTGCTAAAGTTTCTAACAATTTGCAATTACTCTATTATCATACATTAGAGGAAATTGACCTAAAATACATCTTGTCAATAAAACTGAAAAAGAAGAAGATATGTTGTACCTACCGCCTCCCGCATGAGGAAGCTTGCGCCGCCCGCGAGGTGCACTTCTTGTCGTCGTCGGTGGTGGAGCCGCCGCCAACTCCTGGGATGGCTCGTCGGTGGTCGAGCCGCCGCCGCCGCCAACTCCAGATTCAGGCTGTTGCGCCGCAAAGCTAGAGCTGCCTAGCCACGTATCGACCTCTGAAAGGTCGACGCGGCCCCCAACTACGTCAGGAGGTTGGCCACCGAACAAATCGCCGTCGGGGTTTGGATCCACCGCCGCCATTACCACCGCCGCCTAGGGATACAGAGGAGAGAGCTCGGGGAGAGAGATGTGGTTCGGTCGGTCGGCCGGCCGGTCGGTCGTTTTGACCTGGCCCCTGGCTGGTTCTGACCGAGCCGGGCCACTAACAGCCGCGAGTGGGGCGCCGTTAGCCGTTAGGGCAGCCGTCCGCCTGCCATGTGGGCCATACCTGTCAGTTATGCGGTTAAAACGGCTAAATGGACGATCAACACGACTTGGTAGTATTTTGCCACAAAATTTGAAATTTTCGGTAGTTATTAGTCACTTTTTTGGAAGTGGTAGTTCTGTGGGACGGATACCCCTAATGTGGTAATTTTTTGTCAAATACTCGAATGGAGTGACACGCCATCTTCAATCCTGTATGACAAGTATGTACATTTGATTGTACATAACGTAGGATTCTTCATACGACGTGGGGGTGGATGAATTTTTTCTATGAAATTAGTACAAACGAATCCCGAGGAAAAGGTTATATTGATTTTAAACCTATTGAAATAATATAAGAATTAGAATACTATAATTTTTCTCTAGAAATAGTTTGAACCAAAGAGGCCCTAGACGTTATTATAGACGCGGAACTCCTGCAAAACAAAGAGACCTAATGCTTATGAAGCTCGACTATTGTATGAGTTTGTTTTGATTATCCAAGTGGGTGCGTCTACATCTCGGTTGATTGAGACTTAAACAAATCTCAGTCAAGTGACACACCATATTCTAAAGAAGGAAAAGATATTTTGGACAAATCTTTACGTTAGTTCTCATGAATATAACATCAACTGAGACTTCGTTAAATCTTCATGCTTCTGGCGTATAGGAAAGCACATAAACGGGTCTGGGCCTCGATGCCGATACCCTGCTATACTGCCATTGCTCCAACCCCATTGTAAATCCTTGACTTTCGTCTACTTTGCTCAAAGTCTAGGCCATGTACCTCTACGTCAACCTCTTTCCAATAATCTTTTTGGCGGCGAGGAACCTCACTCCCGGTTTCAACGCCATAGCACTCGGTTGCACACCACGGCGCTGGCTAGCTATAGCCTGTAGCCGCTAGGACAGTAGGTGCGGGGCCTCCGAATTTTGAATTGGAGGCGATCGAGGGACCCTAGCTTTGATAGTCAAACCACCACCACCACCGGATGCATGATCTGGGGCCAGCCTGGCCCGTAGGTCACCCGTCTGATCGATGATGCCCACCTACGGACGGCCTCGGCCTCGGCCTCGCCTCCCCCCATCCACTTGATTTGACTTTGTTGATGGAAATGTGCCGCCGGCCGGCTCGGCCCCGTCTACGCCTGCCGACGCGACGCCTGCCTGCGTGCTGTCCGTGCAAACGCCCCCGCGCCGCGCGTGTCCCAGAAAGGAGAAAACCACGGCAGCTGGTCGGCGCGCGCGCGCTTGGCTTCTTCTTCACCGGCCGTAGTTGGTGAGTCAAAAGCACCCGCCGGCTCCATCCATCCACCAGATGCTTCTCATCTCCTTCCTCCGAGTAGTTCACGGCACAGGGAACCATATCTTAGACGGACCAAATGTAGCTGTAAAACGGTGGCCGGTGCACGACCCATCGATGGTTGGTGCCGCTGCATGGGCAAGCTACAAAATTAATATAGCTATCGATGCATTAGCTCATCTCAGTACACACACACACACACACACACACTCATGCATGCATGCGCTCGTACGTGGGAGGGGCCATGTATGGCACGGAAATTCAACGAGCACCGTTGTCTTCCTCACGGTGCCAAATAAAGGCAATTAGGCAAAGGATGATTGAGCTGATTTCTTTCGTTGCGTCCATCCATCCATCCGTGCGGCGATCGATCGATCAGTCCAGTGGTAAGGACGTAAGGTGATGGGTGGGCTTGCTGGCTGACCCCATATAAGCAAGCTAAGCTAAGCTACGTGCGTGGTTGACGCGTCAATTTCATTAAGCTCGACGGATCATGGTTCATTCGTTCATGCATGAACCGGCAACACCGATCCTGCATGCTGTACGTACGTCAGTGCGCGTTTCAGATCAGATCGACGAATTCAACTCAACTACACGTAGTGTAACTAGCTAGCTGTATGCCGATGTACATGCGTAATCATCTACTCCCTCCATAAACTAATATAAAAACGTTTAGAATACTAAAATAGTAATCTAAACGTTTTTATATTAGTTTATAGAAGGAGTACATCATTAATCGTATCCATCTTTTTGTTTGGCAGAAAATCCTATCCATCTACATATGCGTAATTTCTTTATTTTTTGAAGGTGGAATTAACAATCGACAAGATCAACTGAAACGCTGACTAAACAAAATAATTAGTGTAGGCATACACATTCATTTTGCATCTATATGCTACACCAGCAGGCACACTGGCGTATGTGTGTCGCCCGAGGCCCAACCATGGAACAATATGCTGCTGGCCGGTACGATGCTACGCAACCGCTACCATATAGCCACGCCGCTATCATGTGCCGTAAGCCCGTAAGCCTGCTGGGAAAAGATTCCCGCTACGTAGACTTTCAGTACGACGCGATTATTCGATGATCAGCCTAATTCTGCCGATCACAACTAAGCAAGTACACATATTACTAATTAATTATATATAGATATATGTTAAGCCATTACCAAGCTGCTCAATAATGCCTGGGAACAAAGTTTTTGACGATGGATCGATAATGCACATCGATCATGCATGCGCGCGGCGTGACGTGGCTGCGTGCGAGTACATGCAACTGCATGCTTGCAGCGCTGGATCGCACGAGTCTCTGGCTCGATCTCTGCCAAAGAGAAGAGAAAACTAACGATAGTATTTTCGACAGGAACCTTCCAAGAAACTTCTTGCAGTTGCATCGACCAGTGCATGCATATATCCGTACGGAACCAAATCATGGAGCTTGCTGTGGGTGCTTAGGGTACGTGTCATCTGCTAATCAACCTCTTTTTGTTTATTTCTGCTCGCAGGGCCGTGTGTCATGGCCGGTGCTCAGTAATTGCACTTTACACCCTTTCGGGCAGAGACGACAGATAGGAACGTGACAAAACCTGTCCAAACTCCGGGCCAAGCAAAGAAAAGCGATACATCTAGATGGGTCTGCTTTAGTTTCTGGGTGGGGACAGCTGGTTTTCCTACGTATGCAATGATGGTACTTCCTCCGTCCCAAAATACTTGTCATCAAAATGATAAAAAAGGATGTATGTACAACTAAAATACATCTAGATACATCCATTTTTATTTATTTTGATGACAAGTATTTCTGGACGAAGGGAGTATTAGATAGGCACCGTGTACCTTTATTATACCACAAAATATACATAGAATGTATATGGGTCGGTGTTAGAATGGCCCGCTTAATTTGATTGAGTATACAAAGATCCATGGATCATGGTGATGGTATGAACTACTAGTGAATGCAGTCAAGCTGTGCAAGTATCTGTGCGTGTGCATGGCATATCTGTAACGAGGCTGAATCACTGTACAAGTGTACGTACATATAGCCCTGGGTACGAATTATTAATGTGTGCTGGCCCAGTTTGATGCTGTCGTACCAACTAGGTGGCCACAGAAGACGCACAGGAGTTGCAGCGCCGACGAGCGCTACAGTACCACCGGCACCGGGATCTCGATGGAACGGGAGTTGATCATCCTCCACGTCGCACGCGCATTCCTTTATTTTCTGGGCCAGCCAGAGGATAGACGACGTATACTACTCCAGCCTGACGATCAAACATCCCCTTTTATGTGAAAATAATCATTTTTCAAGAGAAGCGAAACCTATTGTCATGTGAAAATCCCGGATGAAAAGTGTAAGCTCAACCTGACGATCAAACATCGTCTTTTATGTGATTCTATATAAAGGTTTGCTTTGTGCTACAGTGTGATGATTAGCAACTTTTTTTGTTCAAATCATTCCAGGTACGTAGCAACTTTTTTAGTTCCAATCTTTCCAAGTACGCAGTACGTGTGTGTGGTGTGGACGCAAGGTCAGAAACTTGAGGGCTTGACGCTTGCGGTGGTCAAAACCCAAAAGGCAATGTGTAGATGGGCAGGCTAGCTAGCCACCTCGATGCAAACCAGAGATGACGAATTCATGATGAGTTTGAGCCGGTGAGGCAGCCACATGCACGCACAAGAGAAACAGCTGGTGCTGGAACAAGTCAAAGCCCTCGATCGTCCCCAAGAAAAAGGACGCCGTACCACCCACCGTGGTACTTGCATGTACGACCGACCAGCAACGTACAGTACTGTACGTGGTGGTGGTGGTGGTGCTGCTGCTGCAGTCGTGCAGATGCTCCATCTGGCTGCAGGCGCAGCTGGACATCACGTTGGATCCCCGTAGAAAAAGTTCACCGGGATTTCCCGAATCTGATTCCTGGCAATTAAAAGGGACGACGGCATGTTTCCCGAATCTTGGGAAAACGGAGACGTTAAAACTGAGATCATTTGTGCCTTTTATGAGCATCTACACGTACGAACTGTAAATTTGACCCCTCAAACGTTCGCGAACGCGTCCGTACATGTCTATGAACAATGACCGAACAACTCTCAAATTTCCCAGGATATTGCCCACTAAGGCCCCGTTCGGAAGTGCCCCAGCTTCCAAAAATCGCTGGCTCCAGCTTCTCATCGAGTGAGCTGGCTTCTCGAAGGAGGAGCGATCCGTTCGGCTGCTCGCTATGGCTACAGACAGAACACAAACTAGGCTGATGAATCAGAGTACAACAAGAGGGGGAGGTGGCTGCTCGCCTTGAGCTGGGGGAACGGCTTCTCTGCCGTGGATCTTGCGGCCAGGCCCGTCCAAGAGCTCTCCTTCGTGCGGCTGTCGGCGGCGACCAACGGAGGAAGTAGCGGCAGATGGGGAGATGACAGCACGGGGACGTTGGGCGGCTGCTGCGAGCGGCGATGGACGGAGACTTGCGGGCCGTTGCGTAGATCCGAGGGGCGGCGGCGGACGGCGGCGCGACGGCGCGGAGGCGCGCCGGCGACGGGGCGGCGCCGTGGCGGCTAGGGTTGCTCGAGCAGAGGAGGAGCGTGGGCGCTAGTTCTGTACGAGCAGAGGGGAGTCGGGCCACCAAGTCGAGGGAAACGGTTCACGGTATTACTTCGCGGTGGCATTAGCATCGTAATTTTGAGCAACTCCTGATTCTGCTTTTTGCGAAGCTGCGCCAGCCCAGCTTCTCGTCTCCGCGATAATTGCACTGCCGATTCCTCGTCTCCGCGGAGCCAGCTTCTCGAAGCGGAGGCGTTCGGTGCGGCTTCTCGGAGCAATTTTCGGAAGCCAGCTCGTGGACTGCTTCCGAACGGGGCCTAAGTACTGCTAAATTTTTTCTTAATTCCTGGTCTCCTCCTCCTCCTCCTCCAAGAAAGAAAGTTAGGATTCGTGCCTCTCGCCGGCGCCGACGCCGGTCCGCCTCGTCTCGAGTGGCCCTAGGGCCATGGAGGCGCGGTGGATCCGGGCAAAGGCCGGCGAGAGGGCTTCGTTTTTAGTCGATTTTTTTAATCTTGTTAGGGTTTGTGTCCTGCTCAGGAAGGCGAGACGGCGGCGGCTCCCTGAAAATGGAATAAAGGTCTCCCCACCTAGTCCCTGTTCCGGCGACGCGTTTAGCATCGCTGGTGGGCGTGTGGAGGTGTGTCTCCGGTGGATCTATCTTTGGTGGATTTGCTCGGATCTCGTCGTTGTTCGTCTTCGTTCGCGTGTCTTCTGTTTGGATCCTTCCGATCTATGTTATTCTTCATCGGCGGCGGTTGCTGTTCTGAGGTGCTGGTCCTATGAGGCCTTAGCACGACGACTTCCCGACTGTCTACTACAACAAGTTGCGCCCGACTCCGGCGATGGAGGGGTGATGACGGCGACGCGCCTTCGGCTATAGTCGTTGCTAGGTGGTCTACGGATCTGGATGTAATTTTATTTCTAGTGTTCGTTATACTGCCATGATTGAAAATGAATAGATTGAAATTTTTCTCGAAAAAAAAACTCTCAAATTTCCCTCTCTGCATCTGAACATCTCATAGTGCAATCGTTAAAAACATACAAAGCATGTAAATGATAAATCTACGTGCAACGTAGATCAACTACACTATTCGTCGTTGTCAGAGATGTCGACATCTCCATGCCCGGCTCCAGGTACATGGTCAGCAGCTGCAACTCCGGCTCCTCTGCGCCGGTCTCCGCCTCCTCCTCCGCATCAAGTTCGGCGAAAAGCGCGTCGGTCGCCATCTTGTTGGATGAACCGCCGTTTGGCCTCGACATAGGCCTCATCCTATATGGACTTTAGAATGGACCGTTGCTCCGCCATCTCTGCCGCTTGGGTTACCACGAATTCCGCCATGATGTCCTCCATGGCGAAGCCCGCAACAGGCACCGGCTCCTTCTTCGGCTCCACCACCTCCTCCTCCTCCAGATCCGCCACCTCGATGGGCACCAGCTGCTGCACCGCCTCCTCTGGCTCTGGCCAGTCCAAAGGCAGACCGACTGCGAAGCAGGCGGTGCGCCTCGCCCGGATCTCGTCCAGCATCTCGCCTCAGACGGCGAACCAGAGCGGCGACATCCGGTTCACATCCCACCGGAGGAGACACATGTCGGACCGTCGGGTTTCCGGGTGTTTTTCTATGGGACCGTAACGTTAGTCTGACGTGGTGGATGCGCTCGGTCGTGTCCGGGCCGGCTCATATGCGCCCCAGATTTGGATTGGATATGAGGGACGCCGGTCAGCACGAGCGCTTGACGTGCCTGATTGGGTCGTTTTTTTTCTTTTTGACCGGTCAGTAATCAGGTCGTTCGCCTGGTTATTTAAGGAGGATTTAAGACGCCCGGTTGTAGATGCTCTTACTGCTTGCAAAGTTTCATGGAGAAAAGGCATGTATTTTGATATGGGCAAAAAGAAAAACATGATCGATGCTCTAACAGAAAAAAAATTCATAAAGTTAGAAGACATAAACACGTTTGTTGTCAACAACGTTTTCTTTTACTTTTCATATGGGAGTATGTGAACTCGGAAGCCAAAACACCTTCCCAAGATTAAGTGAATATTTGGATTGCTGACACTGAAAAATACAGATTCCAACATGGGTCATAACCCATTGAAAAAATATAAGCATTTTTGTGCATAAAAATAAAACTGTTAGCGAACCGCGCATATTTGACGTAGAAAATTCTGCACATTAATCTAAGTAGAATGCACAATATATTCTATCAGTTGCGGACTACCCCATGTTAAGATTTTACACAACTCACTCAAACGGTCATATGCTTAACTAAAATTTACATTGAGATATCTAACATCATACTTTGTTCTTTATAATCTTTCCTAACATGCAGATATTATTGTTTTTTATTCCCGTTTGCAGGAGCGAATTGGGAATTTGGAAACCTGATATTTATCTCATGTTTGATATATTGTGTGTACCTTCCTGATGTAAAGCCCAAAAGATCGATGAAAGTCTTCCTTACTAAACTCATGTTTGCTAAATTTCAAAAGCAGTAAATATTTCGAGTCGGTCTAGAAGACCGTTTCGAGAAGAAACTTAGCTGCTGGAAGGGCAAGCTTTTGTCGTACGGGGGCCGATTGATTTTAATTAATTCGGTACTTACGAGTATGCCCATGTTTCTTATGTCCTTTCTCTTGATCCCAGTAGGGGTGAGGAATCGACTCGATTTCTATCGATCGCGGTTCTTTTGGCAGAGTGATGAGGTGAAGCGCAAGTATAGGTTGGCTAGATGGGATGTTATTTGCAGACCGAAGGATCAAGGTGGTCTCGGAATTGAAAATTTGGAGGTTAAAAATAGGTGCTTACTCAGCAAGTGGCTGTTTAAGTTACTCTCTGAGACTCAAGCCACTTGGGCCCAGATTTTACATAACAAATACCTTGCAATCAAGACACTAGCTCAGGTGACAGCTAGACCAACTGATTCACCCTTTTGGAAAGGACTGATGAAAGTAAAGTCAGCCTTTTTCAATAGAACTCAGTTCTTGGTTGGCAATGGTGGCTCCACAAGATTCTGGGAGGATACTTGGTTGGGAGAGACGCCCCTAGCCACTCAATATCCTTCTATTTACAACATTGCTCAACGTAAAGAAGATTATGTTGCATCAGTGTTACAGTCAACTCCTCTTAATATTCAATTCCGAAGGGCGCTGGTTGGACTCCGTTGGGAAGCCTGGCTCCATTTGGTGAGAAGACTGATGGATGTTCAGTTGACTCAACAGGCAGACCGTATTCATTGGAAACTGACTAAGAACGGGATGTTTTCAGTGAAATCAATGTATTTAGATTTAATTGATTCGGTGCCTATCCCTAGGTCTGCTCACATTTGGAAAGTCAAAGTGCCCCTACGAATTAAAGTGTTTATGTGGTTTGTGCATAAACAAGTTATTCTCACTAAGGATAATCTAGCCAAACGCAACTGGGGTGGGTCTTTGCGATGTAGCTTTTGTGACAAGGATGAAACAATTCAACACCTCTTTCTCGATTGTCCTATGGCTAAAGTTTTATGGCGTTCGGTTCATATAGCCTTTAATATCACTCCACCAACTAGTACCACCACGCTTTTTGGGACGTGGTTGAATGGAGTCGCGAAAGAATCAGCGAGCCATATACGTGTGGGTGTTTGTGCATTACTATGGGCTATCTGGAAGTGCAGGAATGATTTGGTTTTTAACAGATCAACAAATGTTCATTTTTTGCAGGTTATTCACAGGGCCACTGCTTTGATCCGTATGTGGTCGCTACTCACTCCGATGGAGGCCAGGGAGCGTTTGGTTACTGGGTCTATCCGATGGGAGATGGTAGCTCGGGCTATCTTCAGCCGGTTTGGATGGCGGTCATGTAATAGGCTAGGAGTCTAGGTCCTGTTTACATTAACGCATCCGAATGTGGGGTACTTACGTTTTTTCTAGCTCAGTCTGAGCATTTTGTACTCTTTTTTTCGCTTACTTGGAGACCTTGTCTTTGTTTATTAATAAGATGGCCGTATGCATCAGTTTGATGCAGAGACCGGGGAATGCCCCTTTTCTAAAAAAGAAAAAGTAAATATTTCGAGCAATAGTTTTATAAAGACGACCATATGTGTTAGTCCATCTGTTGTCTTCAACCCATTTTCTTATTCTTGTATAACTATTGCTTTATGCTTTTTCATGGTACACAAACAAAAACCTTTACATTTGTCACTTGTTTCTCTAAAAATTAGTCTAGTGTACATCATACATCAGTTCCCATTGTTATTTCTTCGTGTAGCATTTGGGTTCATCGATCATGAAATCAAGGAAAAGTTTGAGGCTCGATTAAGATGGATATGCACTGTCATCTTGTTGCAGCCATGTTTGTTTGGGTTGTGGCTTTTTCCGGAAGCATTACATACGTGACCTGCTCCTTATCTTGGTTTGCGTTGCTGAGCCCTGATGTGGCAAAACGGCCATGAAAGCCGAAGGCGAAAAAAATAGGCTAAACCTAGGTTGAAATGCTACATTATAATAATCCACCTCAATGCCAAACACAACCTTAGTCTCAACACATTTGAAATTTTCCAGCATTTTTTCTTTGCTTAGGAGCCTACTTGTTATTTTATCAGAACTAGACAAATTTCCATTTTCTCAAGCTAGCTTATAAAAATGAATCGATCTAATATATGCCTATATGACCTACTAGTTTAATGCAGTGCGCACAATTATTTGCACAGATCGATCGATCTAGATCAAGCAATCACCAGCTACCACCTCTGTACAGGACAGCTGGGAAAGGCAGCTTCAGCATTCATGTCCAATCCACTGTTCCAAGATCTTGATGCTGATCTATGCTATGCATCACCCCAAAGAACTAGAACTGGTATATATCTATGTGCCATTAGGTTAAAAGTACGCCTCCAACCCGTCTGACTTAATAATACACAAAAGAATACAAAGAAATCCCAGATGAGTAGGCAGGCAGGAGGCGGAGATGTGGCTTGGGTTGAGCCATTGGCCTGCCCTCTCCACGAACTATTCTACTGGATATAATTAGTCACCACTACTAATAACTGTTAGGTTGATCTCTCCACCAATGGGCCCAACGGCTCATTGGGCCCTTGACCCACGCCCTGATCGGAGGCGTCCAGCCCAAGCAAGGCTGGTGGGCCCCTGTCGCGCAGTGCTATAAAGAGGAGGTGGGGACCAGGGGCACAGTGTATGAGGTTCGCCGCCACCACTGGTTCCCCACTCCTAACCCTAATCCGATCCAGAGGGATGCACTGAAGCGATGGGAAGTCCATCAGCGCCGTCACCATCTCTCTCTCCTTCCTCACCGTCGTCACCACCTTGACGATGGACACCGGAGGGAACTCATGGAGACAACAGCAAGGTAATAAATCCCCATCTTATACCGAACACATCTAAGCCAAAGATCCATAGGATCTATCAATGGTATCATGAGCCACGAGGTTTTTGATGTGTTTACGGATAAAGAATGTACAAGTAAAGTTTTGCTCCTTCCCCAAAGAACCCTAGCAGGGCAGAGACAAACAACAACAACAACAAAAAAGCAGAAAGTTCACCGGCAGAGGTCCTCGGGCCCCGCCGGCAAAGTGCGCCGCCATTCCGGCCGCGCCTGTTCCTCTCGATCCCCACACGCATCGGCAAGCCGAGGTGCGGGGACGAAGAACTACCCCACACGGGGCAAAGGGCATCGCGAACAAACCGCTCGACGGCGGCGCGCTCACCGCAAGGTGGACGCGCAGCCGGCGAGGGGGATGACCACGACGCCGCCGTAGAGAGCTCTGCCGTCGTTGGAAAAGAAGGGGAGCAGAAGGGGCAAAGTAGCCTCGTCCTCTCTGCCACAGAAGGTGGAGATGGAGCGGGGAAAGGGAGAAGCTCGCGCGGCACGGTGGCTTCACGCCGTCGCCGGCGGCGGGCGGAGCCCCGACCCATCTGCAGCACGGAGAGAGACAGAGGCGGGCGTGTAAGGGAGCACAGGAGGGCGCAAGCGCGACCCTCTCTCTCTGCCACAGGAAAGGAAGGGAGACGCGGCGCGGTGACTTTTCGCTGCCGTCGCCGGCGACCAGCGCCGTCGCGGTGGCCAGGCGACAGAGAGAACGGGAGCGAGAGGCTGAGAAGCGAGCGGCGCCCGCGGGGGGAAATGGCCTCGATTTTCGATCTGGAGGAACCCTCCCAGTTTTCTTCCAGCGAAATTGGCGCTGGACCGTCCGATCTGATCGGACGGCCACGAGTGAAACCCTAGCAGCAGACCGGGCCAGTGGGCTGAAAGCTTGCGTGGGCCGAGGAGCTTGGGAGGCCGAGTGGCGCTCGCCCAGCAGGCCGATGCACTGGGCCGATTTCGGCCAGAAGTGGCCCGCACGGCGCGCGCAGTCCAGGTCGGAGGGCGCGGCTGCTGTACAGTTTTTTTGTTATTTGTCCAGTTTTCTGGGCAGATTTCAAATAGTTTTTCTATGCAAAATTTTCCAACGAAATTTTTGTTTAGACAATAGAAAAGTAAAAAGAAAAATAGAAAAGTTTCTGAAAATAAAATAGAAAATTTTCAGAAAAAGAATTTTTCATAAATTTTACAAAGAAAATAGTAAAGTTCATGAATTTTTATTTAGTCAAAGAAAAGTTTCTGTAAAAAGTAAAAAGTTCATGAATTTTAATTCATGTTTTTGCTGCAAAGTAAAAGTAAAGTGCTCTTTTAAAAGTGAATAGAACTAAAGTAAAAGATTAAATTGTTGCTTCTCTATTGCAATTTTGAATTCAACCGGTTAAAATTGCTTAGGGAGTAAAAGAGTACATAATTGTTTCTGAATAGAATATTGTAAAGTTTCCGCTGCAAAGTGAAAGTTTTATCCTCCAATTAAATTGGAACCAACGGGAAAATTTAATTGGAGAACCTATTCTTAGCGTTGTTTTTCCCCTGTGGGTGAAATTAGATTCAGATAGTTTCCGCTATGGCAAAAGAAAGATATTTGTTTTAAAGTTAGAATATGGGATTGTTATTTTCTGACCAACGTGGATGATAACAGTACTATAATTCTATGAGTCTTATGTTCAAAGCTTTAATCTTTTTGTATCAAAGAGATCATTTTACAGAGAACAGATACAGATCAAGAAATGCTCTTGAGCTATAGAAATGTATAATTTTTGTTCCCGCTGCAATAAAGTTCATGATGATGATGATTATTTCTTAGCAAAGTTGTTTCATAGACATAATATCATCACACTGTTTATGAGTAATATGCATTTTTTCTATGAGTTATATGCATATGAAATAATGTAGAAGGGTGATGTTTATTCTAATTCTGCCCAACGGTGATTTAGAATATAGAATGTAAAAGGAAAGTTTTAAAAAGTTTAATGTGCATATCTTTTAATCAGACCAACGTTGGGTTATTTTTATGCTCATTATTGTTGATTATTGGCTAAGTTTTTTCAGACTAAAAGTTTTCCATGCTTTCATTCGCGAAAGGGAATGGCTGGGTACTTGTGACCCGAAAGATGACCAAGAAAGGTCATAACGTGAGGGAGTATGTCCGCTCTAAAGAATGTCTTCAAAAGAAAAGAAATAAATCATTGAGAAGTCTTGGTTGACGAATGTCTTTCATGTACTCTCTATGAAGAAGATTTTTTCAGTCAACATGGTTGAAATGAAACAAGCAACATGCATGTTTATTTTGACCAACGTCAGATCAAACATGTGTGTCAAAGATAATTCAGATTTATTTCTGAATTTGATGCAGTCAAAAGAGCCAATTATGGCATTTATGTCCCTTACAGGGAATTACCCGCATGGCGGGAAAAGTCTGGGAAGAATGCCTGCGTAACTGGGTAAGGTTGACATTGTATTATGTCAACAATCCTGTATGACAGGAGAAAGTTATGATGACTTATGTGCGGTTAATGTGTCCCACTATGGGAGAAAAGTATGGAGTAGCTATTAAGCTTTCCTAGTATCGACCGTACACCTTATGTGTAACGGTCATTATGCAATCACTAAATCCAGAAAGGATAAAAGTAACAGACGAACCTAAAGACAAGAATGATATGCAAGTGTAACTTGCAAAAGTACTAATGATAAAGAACTCTGTTGAGTTTCTGAAATGGAATGAGGAAAAAGATGATAAAGAACTCTGTTGAGTTTCTGAAATGAAATAAGGAAAAAGTACTCCCATACTAGTCAACTTATAATTTCATTTTACATGAAGTGATAAGATGAATGAGCTAGATAATCAAAGTTTCCTCATTTCACAAGAACTATGAATGGGTTTCGAAATTGTGGCAGAAAAGTTCTTGCCACATTTCGAGGGGGAGATACAGACATGAAATACATTGTAGTGTATTTCATGACTCCTCTGTACCTTAGATGATGTGATGCACATTATGCATCTAAAATGATCCATTAATGAAGAATGTGATTGTCAAAGGGAGTACGACAGTCATTAGAATACCGTCATTATGATACCCCTAAAGAAAAGAAACAGTTGCATTTCCGGATCTTTTATAGTTCCGAAAGCAGACTAAGGAATACAACAATGGCGCTTAAAGTGCCAAAAAGAAGAAAGTTTAAAGATACGCCATTTCTTTAGTAAAGATGGAGTAATCTGGGGGAGCATGTTGTATGACCTATACAACACCTGTTGTTAGCTCTACAAGGGATCTTGTGATACAAGTCTCTGTAAAACCTATTGCTTTTTGGAAATGGGTGACTATAGAATTAATTTGCCTCTTGGAAATGACAGAGCAACGACAACCCCATATGAAAGAAGTGCCAGTACTTGAGATTTTGATGGTCTCTAGGAATGTGAAAATGAGATACTTGTGATTACTATAAAGTCTATATTAGTGAAATTCCACCATTTGAATTTCACTAACATAGACTTTATGAAGAGTCTACAAGGCAAATGTGACTCCAAAGGAAATATGTAAAGGTGTAAAACACGACTTAAATCGAAAGTTTTCGTGCAAAGAAAATGAGAGGACAATTGTATTCATGCAAAGTTATGGAATGGGAAATTTGTTTCCCAATTCCTGTGCATGTGGATGACGTCCCACTTGCTAGTGGTGATGTCAATCTACTGCAGGAGGAGAAAAGAAGTACTTGTCCTCAAAGTTCAAAAGAATAAAAGGGGTATTAGGAATGTCGCGTGAATATACTAAGAAAGATCTCTAAAGTATGCATGCGAGAAAACCTACGCCTGTTCTTATAGTCAAGGGTAATGGAACTGGAAAACTATGGTGTTCCAAAAGTCAATAAGAAAATATCGTAAACGGATATGGTACCATATGCTTCAGCTGTTGGAAGCTCAATGTATTACCCTGACACAGTTCACATATATATCCGGGTTGTTTTTAACAATGTCCAGTCCATATGTAAATCAATGGAATGGAGTAAAAGATATCGGCCTCATGCTAAAAGAAATAAGTGCTCTAAAAGGATTGTGAGTACAAAGGCAGGATTTGTGAAATGTATAGCGAAATCCACAATTGTCGCTAACTTTCACACTCGGAGTTTTGTGTGGAAAATCTCCAAGTGAGTGAAACAATTGTCATCAATGTGATGCAATGACATGTTATAGCTTGATATGAGGCTGAGGGACAGGCAAAATGGTTAAGAAAACCTGTACCCGGAGTTGATAATGGTTGACAACATCAATAACCATTTTTAACAGAATATGCTCCTGAGACAACGAGTCAAGTGTTGATGTCAAACACACTGACGAAGAGTTGCATGTTGTGAAGGAGAAAGTCCGGAATTATGAAGAAATGCTTGAAGCATAAAAGCAACAGACAAGTGTTTGCAGATCTGCTTATCAAAGGCTTACCGCCCAGTGTGTTCGGTGAACACGCAGTCGACATGGGTTTTATGGTATAGTCTAAAATTTCCGGACAATAAAAGGGCCCAAGGTTAAAGAATCTGTTTCAAAACAAAGGAGTGTGTTGTAGGTGTCGATTCTACCGGGATGGACCGTGATGATGAGACATGCTCTACATGCAAATTTGTGATGGAACGAGTACTTTGAAAAGAGTTATTTCAAAGTATAAAGTTAAAAGTATATGATGAGATCAAGGGGGAGAATGTTAGGTTGATCTCTCCACCAATGGGCCCAACGGCTCATTGGGCCCTTGACCCACGCCCTGATCGGAGGCGTCCAGCCCAAGCAAGGCTGGTGGGCCCCTGTCGCGCAGTGCTATAAAGAGGAGGTGGGGACCAGGGGCACAGTGTACGAGGTTCGCCGCCACCACTGGTTCCCCACTCATAACCCTAATCCGATCCAGAGGGATGCACTGAAGCGATGGGAAGTCCATCAGCGCCGTCACCATCTCTCTCTCCTTCCTCACCGTGGTCACCACCTTGACGATGGACACCGGAGGGAACTCATGGAGACAACAGCAAGGTAATAAATCCCCATCTTATACCGAACACATCTAAGCCAAAGATCCATAGGATCTATCAATAACAACTGAAAGTATTAGTATTAAGCTACTGCATGTGGCAGTATAGTAATAGTAGCATGATTTGGTACTGAGAATGGCGTGTGTACGTAAGGATCAAGAGCCTCCAGCTTGGCCAACGACGAGTCCAGCTGTGTGCTGCATTAATCAACGATTAGGAGACCCCCTTTTCTCCAAGTCGTAGACTAATCGCACCTAGCAGCGCGCATTTGGGTGCTGTGATATCCTACTGACATGTGCAGCTTAATATGCGCTTCCAATATACAGTATTTTTCCTCGGGAGACGACTGGCATAGAGATTACATCTCCTCTGAGATTCGAATGTGTTGTTCCGATCATCCTTGATTCGGTTGCAGTTGTTTGTAATGGGCTGCCGCATACAAAATCATGCGCGCTATATATCCTTGTCGATCGATCGATCTCATACTTATATGCTTGCGCAGTACACAGCATCAAGAGTCTGCGTGTGGTTTACAAGGATGATGACATGGCCAATCGACCGCCAAAGATCAAATGGCCAATTGTTGTGGCAATCTATCTATGCTTAAATCTGATTGCTAACCGAGCCTACCGATGTATACGTAGCTATCGATCGACCGCTTGGAAGTACGTCAGCTTCGTAAGTGAACAGACCAGCCGTCTAACACCGCAAGCATCATGTACTACAAGTAATGTGGCCGGTCTCGATCAAGGACCGCATTCCATGATGGATAGTACATGTAGTCTGTAGATGGTTGAATTTGCCAAGACTAGGGCTCCTCACTAATTAAGCCAAGCCAGAGGCCAGAAATTCTTATGAGATAAGCGTATGACAACGACCCGGCGCTCATCTCATTATCCTCTGCATCTTGTTTTGTTTTTCAGGAGACGTTCATCCTTCTGCATCAGGCATGAGTGGATGGAAGGATGTTAATGGGCTAACTAAGCGAATTGACCGAATCTCTGGTCCGACCCTGACATCTGTTTCAGTCGAGATCCCGAACGAGGTCAACACGCGTCTTCTTGGTTCACCGCGACATTTTTGTTTGCATGAAAAATGTTTACTGCCTACCTCGTCATCTCATGACATGACCCAACGTCTAAACGAGGGCAAACGAACCTCTCCAATCTCCAAACTCGGCTCCGCGTTGGAGAGGAACGAGGAGCGAGCTCTGTTTGAGCCAATCCCTGAAATTGTGTTGCCACTCCTTCCGCTCCCGAAGCTGTAGTTGTGAAGCGGATAGGATCCGAACAGGTCCTACAATGTAGGGAGACGGCAGCTCAGCGCACGTGAAATCCATCTGCCTCAGCTCATCAAGCACGGCCGTCCATGGGCGGGCAAGCTACAAAATTAAACTAGGGAACGATGCGTCGCTAATCTTCGCACGTAATCATGCATGCGCTCGTACGTGGGAGGGGCCATGCATGACACGGAAATTCAACGAACATCGTTGTCTTCCTCACGGGCCGGTGCCAAAGAAAGGCGAAGAATGATTGGGCTGATGGGAGGGGAGAGCTAATTTCGTTGCATCCATCTGTCTAATTAATGATAATGGGTGATCGATCTGCCTGTGGCTGACCCCATAAGCAAACAAAGGTAAGCTACGTGCGTGCGTGCGTGCATGCCTGCGTGGTTGATCCACCGTGGTTCATTCGTTCCGTCGTTCGTGATTGCATGCATGCATGCATTGAACCAGCAACACCGATCCTGCATGCATGCTAGCTGCATGTACGTACGTCCGTGCCCGTGTCAGATCAGATTGATTAATTCAGCAGCTCAACCACATGTGTAGCTAGCTGCATGCCAGTGTACACGCGTAATCATGCATCTACAGTACCAGTTTAGCTGGACGTCTTGCTTCAATTTTGCCGTCGACTGACCTCTAGCCCATCGCATCATCTACTCTCCATTGTACTCCTATCCATCTACATGTGTGTGTTTTTCCTTGTTTCTAGAAAATGGAATTAACGATCGACAAGATCAGCTGAAACGCTGACTAATCTAAATAATTGTATAGGCATATACTCATTTCGCATCCATCTATAATTCTAAATGTTACTCCACACTGGCGTACGTATGTCGCCCAAGGCCCAACCACGGAACAATATGTTGCTGGCCGGTACGATGCTACGCAACCGCTACCACCCCAGAACCAGAGACACACACTTCATGCAGCTACTAGCTTAGCTAGCCACGCAGTGCCCTAATCCAGCCGGGAAAAGATTCCCGGTACGCAGACTTTCAGTACGTACTCGTACGTGATTATTCGATGATCAGCCTCATTCTGCCGATCACAACTAATTAATCTGTTCTGACCGATCGGTACTACAGTACTAATGACGATCAATAATGTCAATCGACAATGCCAGAGAAAAAAATTCTGACGATCGACCGATCGACAATGCAGATCGATCATGGATCATGCATGCGCGCGGCGTGACGTGGCTGCGCGCGAGTAGCCAGTGGCAGAGTAACGCGCAGCTGTTCATGCAACTGCATGCACGCAGCGCTGGCTCGATCTGTTTCTCTGCCAAAGAGGAAGAGAAACTATATTACTGTACTTGTACTTCGACATGAACCTTCCAAGAAACTTCTTGCACCTGAATCTTATCGCCGGCGCATGCATATATCCTCACGGCACCAAATCAGGCAGCCAGTGCGAGCTTAGGGTACGTGTCAACTGGTAATCAACCTTATTTATATATTTATTTCTGCTCGCAGGGTTGTGTGTCATGGCCGGTGCACTTTTATACATGCTGAAGTTCCTTTCGGGACAGAGGCGACAGATAGTAACGTGACAAAACATGTCCAAACTCCGGCCGGGCCAAGCTAAGAAAATCGATCGATCGAGAGCTAGCTAGATGGATGGGTCTCTTTTAGTTTTCTGGGTCGGTACAGGGACAGCTGGTTTCGTACGCACGCAATGATTTTAGGGTCTGTCTATATCACATCTAAATGTGAGATATTATCTTACATCTAACTCTCTCACACTTAGGGGTTGTTTGGTTCCTAGCCACACCTTGCCACACTTTGCCACACCTAACCTTAGGCAAGTTTGACCAAGTTAGGTAGGTGTTTGGTTCTAGCCACACTTGAGGCAAGGAATTTTTTATGAGCAGTGAACCCCACATGTCATAGACACAAAAAGTGTGGCAAGATTCCCTTAGGCAAGCCAAAGTGTGGCTAACAATTTGAGGGCCTGTTTGGTTTGCAGCCTAAGCTTGCCACGCCTAACCTTAGTCGTGCCACAATAGTTTAGGCATGTGTTTGGTTTTTTGCCACACTTGTGGCTTGCCACACTTTTCTAGCCACTTGGTCCATATGTCATAGGCTGAACTTTTTGCCAAATCTTGCCACACTTGTGGTGGTCATTTTATGAGCCACACTTTTTGTGGCAGCCACACTTTGCCTAAGCTTAGTTGTGGCAAAGTTAGCCATGAACCAAACAGGATTTGGCCGCAGGCGCAGCTGGAAATCACGTTGCATCTCAGTAAAAAAAAGCTCGCCGGGATTTTCTGAATCTGGACTTCTGGTAAATTAAAGGGACGAGGACAAGGGCCTGTTTGGTTCATGGCTAACTTTGCCACAACTAAGCTTAGGCAAAGTGTGGCTGCCACAAAAAGTGTGGCTCATAAAATGACCACCACAAGTGTGGCAAGATTTGGCAAAAAGTTCAGCCTATGACATGTGGACCAAGTGGCTAGAAAAGTGTGGCAAGCCACAAGTGTGGCAAAAAACCAAACACATGCCTAAACTATTGTGGCACGACTAATGTTAGGCGTGGCAAGCTTAGGCTGCAAACCAAACAGGCCCTCAAATTGTTAGCCACACTTTGGCTTGCCTAAGGGAATCTTGCCACACTTTTTGTGTCTATGACATGTGGGGTTCACTGCTCATAAAAAATTCCTTGCCTCAAGTGTGGCTAGAACCAAACACCTACCTAACATGGTCAAACTTGCCTAAGGTTAGGTGTGGCAAAGTGTGGCAAGGTGTGGCTAGGAACCAAACAACCCCCAAGTTTCCGGAATCTTGGGCAATAGAGACATCGTTATTCTTTCTTTCTTTTTTTCTTTTTTTCTTTTTTTGCGGGGAAGAGACATCCTTGTTCGGTGCAGAGTAACGACGCCTCATGCTGGTTGTAATGGAGAGTATCATATACTAGTACTACATATGATACTTCCATTACGGATAGCCTCAACACTGGACATTTGAAATGCAGCCTACGCACACAATTTGACGTGGGAAACTTTTTATAAGAAACACGTTTGTGTTTCTGTACAAACGCATGCAAGATTTCGTGGAGAAACAATGCATTCTTTGATCTGGGCAAAATAAAGAAAAACAAAGAATACCATTACTTTGGAAGGTCCTCCCTCCGTTTCCTAATATAAGAGCAACTCTAGCAGACCCCGCAAAACGCCCGGCCCGCAAAAATTCCGGCGAGTATGCGGGCTCGGGCCAATTTTGCGGCCAGAACAGAGCCCGCATACTCGCACGGCCCGCAATTTTTTTTGCCGCAGCCCGCAAACCGCAAGCCCCGAGCACTATAAGTGCGGTTCCGCGATCCTTTTGCGGGTCCAAACCCTATCCCCCACCGCCGCGAGCCACCCGATTCCCCTTTCTTCTCTCCCGATTTCTCGCTGCCGGCGACCCTCCGCCCCGCCTCCAGCCGCCATGTGGGGGCGAATGTGGAGCTCCGGACGCGGCTCCGGCAGCAGATCCGGCCGTGAGAGCGACCTGGAGCGCGAGCGGCGCGTCCGGTCCGACGGGGCGAGGAAGCGCGGCGCGCGGAGGTGGACCAACCACGGGCTTTCGCCGCCGATGAGCTTCGACCGCCGCGAGACGGTGGAGTACGACCGCCGGCACGCGTCGTTCTTCTCCGCGTGTTCTTCGGACGCCGTATCCTCCTCCTCCTCCGACGCGGGCTTCCTCCCCGTGAAGAGGGAGTGGTCGGAAGAGGAGGAGGAGCCGGAGCCGCCAGCGTCGTTCCCCTTCGTGACGGTGAAGGAGGAGCCCGAGGTGCCCGCTTCGCTCGGCCGTCGCGGAGTCGTCGAGCCCGAGGACTACGTCGCGGAGTACAACGCCGTCGCCGCCGCCATCGCCGAGCGGAGCGTGCGCGAGGAGGAGGAGCGCCGGCGCCACGCCGAGTTGCTCGAAGCCCTCGAGTGGCGGCAGGCGGTCGCTGATACGTCCAAAACGTATCTATAATTTTTGCTTGCTCCATGCCTCTTTTGTGTGATATTGCTATGATATTTATGCACTTCCATACACTTTTGATCATATTTGGACTAACCTATTAACTCAGTGCACCACAGTGTCAGTTCCTGTTTTCTGCTGTTTTTCTATTTCAGGTTTCCCCCATACTAAAAGTGCTCTAAAAATTCCGGAAAAAATACAGGAAAAATCAGCGTACCGGAAGCTTCGAGAAAAACCAAAGCAGGGCCAGAGGGGAGCCTGGGGTGGCCCAGGCGGCCACCCGGCGCGGCCCCACCCCTGGCCGCGCCAGGGGGGCGCCTGGGGCCCCCTCTCCGCCTCTGGTGACCCCCCTTCGCATATATATTCATCGCGTCCCGAAACCCTCGAGGACGGAACCCTTTTTCGCGATCTCGCCTCTGTTCCGCCGCCGCAGCGCTTCCAAGATCGGGAGCATCAGGAGAACTCTTCCCGGCACCCTGCCGGAGGGGAGAACCACCATCGGGAGCTGCTCCACCACCGTGGACGCTTCCCGGATGAGTCGTGAGTAGTCCACCTTGGACCATGGGTCCATGATCAGTAGCTATGTGATGTTCTCCTCCCCTCTTTGTTCTTCATGGTTTAGACCTCGTGAGCTGCCCTACATGATCGAGGCACATATATAATCTTTATGCTGTTGCTCTGCTGAGTTTGCTGGGATCTGATGGACTATGAGATTATGTTCAGATTGTGCGTGAGTAATATATTTGATTCACCTCTTTTATATTTATGTTCTTGAGTAATTCTTGCATGTTCTCCGTTGCTGTTTATTGCTTTGGCCAAGTAGTAGGTAGTAACTCCAAGAGGGAACGTTATGCTTGATTGTGGGTTCATGCCCCCTGATGACTAGCTTGAGTGACAGAAACATGAGTCTAGGGGATGTGTTGTTGCCACAAGGGGGAAAACAACGGTGCTTGTACTTGCGGGTGCACGGATTGTTTACTTTACGCAAAGTTTTTTTTAATGCAGTTGTCTGTTGTTTTGAGTCTACACTTTGGGTGGGATTCGCAACTTAATACCAGCGAGATGTTCTGGATAGATATCTCAAGGTGGATGATTAGTAGTAGATGCAGATGGATTTCGGTCTACTTGCCTTGGCGTACCGCCCATGCTTTTGAGCCTCTACCTTTCTTTACAGCATAGTTAGCATTGGTTTGCGCACATAATCCTGTCAATTGCCCAGCTGTAATTTGTTTACCTCGCTTTGCTGTTTTATCGTCTTTTGGGAGAGAGACATCACTAGTGAACATCATGGGACCCCGGTCCATATTATCACCACTGATCACACCCGCTATTTACTTCCTGTCTTTATTTCCTAGTTGCAGTCATACCTATCATTATTATCTCTTGTGTTTGATCCTTTGTAAACGACAAGGCCGGAGGGATTGACAACCTCTCTATACTCGTTGGGAGCAAAGTTATTTGTATCTGTGTGCAGGTCCTGTCAACCGCTAAGTTTCTGGCGCCGTTGACACCTTCTTGTCGACCCTCGGAGTCTCACGGGATTCGATCCTTGGTACCTTTGCCAAGGGAAACTTGCTACTACGCTACATCTCAAACCTTCCACTTGAGGTAACCAACGAGGGGCGAGAAGCCATCAAGCAAAGTTTCTGGCGCCGTTGCCGGGGACTCCACTCTTCAAGATAAGGGAGTTGCACGATATCTTTTATCTTTGCTTTTTAGTCTTGTTAGTTTACCTTTCAGTTTTTGCTTTAGTGTCCCTTACCAAAAATCACAAAAATAGTTATCTTGCTTGCTACTGCTATGGGTTCCACCGAGAACACCAAGTTGTGTGACTTCACTAGTCATAACAACAATGACTTTATCTGCACGCCTATTGCTACACCTGCCACTTCAGCACCTTCTTATGAGATTAAACCTGCTTTACTGAACCTAGTTATGAAAGATCAATTCTCCGGTGCTGGAGATGATGCTGCTTTGCACTTAAATAATTTTATTGAGCTCTGTGATATGCAAAAGTACACGGAAATAGATGGTGATATTGTTAAGCTTAAGCTTTTTCCTTTCTCCTTTAGAGGAGGAGCTAAAATCTGGTTTCAATCCTTGCCTAGGAATAGCATAGATTCTTGGGACAAGTGCAAGGATGCCTTTATTGGGAAGTACTATCCCCCTTCTAAAATTATCCAATTAAGGAGTAACATAATGAATTTTAAACAATTGGATAATGAACACGTTTCCCAAGCTTGGGAACGCAGGAAATCTCTGGTCAAGAACTGCCCTACTCATGGTTTGACTACTTGGATGGTTATCCAAACTTTTTATGCAGGCTTGAACTTTACCTCGTGGAACTTGTTAGATTCGGCCGCGGGAGGAACCTTTATGTCAACTACACTTGGTGCTGCTACGAAGCTTCTCGACGAGATGATGACCAATTATTTCCAATGGCACACCGAACGCGCTCCAACAGGTAGGAAGGTAAACTCTGTCGAGGAGATTTCCTCCCTAAATGAAAAAGTTGACTTGATCATGTCTCTACTTTCCAAGCAATCTTCTATTGATCCTCATGATATTCCTTTAAATTCTTTGATTGCTCAAGATCAAGTAGATGTGAACTTTATCTCTAGAAACAATTTCAATAACAATGCTTATAGGAGTAATTTTGGTAGCAACCCTAGACCGTTCCCCTCTAATTCCTATGGGAACAACAATGCTTATCCTAGCACCAAGAACTCCACTTCTGAACTAGAGATTATGCTTAAAGACTTCATCACTACCCAAAAGGCCTTCAATAAGAGTGTAGAAGAAAAACTAGACAAACTAGATAATCTCTCTTCGAAGGTAGACAATTTAGCCCATGAGGTAGAGTTGCTTAAAATTAGAACTTCTCCTCTTGAGGAGAGGAAGACCACTCCTATGAATGCTATTCAAGTGCAAATTAATGAAAACATTAGGATGATGGCTAAACTTAAAGAGAGATGGCTAGAGAAAAGGAGGAAGAAGATAGAATTAAGAGCCTTCCTACCCACCACACTGTTGCTACTATCCAAGTTGTTGAGGATATCCAAACTCTTAGCATCCAATGCACTCCTAGTCCCATTGGACCTATTAATGGTGATGCTATGACCTCAACCGTAGAAGAAGAAACTCCTATGACCATAGAAGCTACCAAACAAGTGAGCCTAAAGGACACCACTACCACTTTACTTGATAGTAGTGACCTTGATTTTGATAATTGCACCCTTTCTGAAGTTATTGGTTTTCTTCACAAGATGTCCAGAGATCCCTACACTAGCACACTTAATCTTGCCTTCAAGGAGCATATCACTAATGCTCTCATCAAAGCTAGGGAGGAGAAGCTTAGGGTAGAAGCCTCCATACCTAGAAAGCTAGAAGATGGTTGGGATCCTATGATTAAAATTAAGTTGAATAACTTCTCTTGCTATGCTTTATGTGATGTTGGAGCTAGTACCTCCGTTATGCCCAAAAGAATATATGATATGTTTAAATTGAAATCTTTTGATCCTTGTTCTTTTGGTGTTCGTCTTATTGATTCTTCCGTAAAGAAACCTTTGGGGAAGATCGACGATGTTCTTATCATTGTCAATGACAATTATGCTCCCGTTGATTTTACTATTATGGATATTGAATGTGAACCTTCATGTCCAATTATTTTGGGATGTCCTTTTCTTCGCACCGTTGGTGCTATCATTGACATGAAAGAGGGGAATATAAAATTCCAATTACCTCTCAAGAAAGGAATGAAACACTTCCCTAGAAAGAAGATTAAGTTGCCTTTTGAGTCCGTTATACGGGCTAGCTATTCTCTTACTCTTGATAAAACTTGATCTTCTCTTTTGCATCATGCCTAGCTTAAAGGCATAAAAGAAAGCGCTTTTGGGAGGCAGCCCACAACGAATTAGGTTTTATTTTGCTTTTGTTGTGTCTTGATGTTTGTTACTACAGTAGCATCATCATTGTATCTTTTCTTTTCAGCTTTGTGCCAAGTTTAGCCTCCGATTGCAAGAAAGTTCAAAAGTTGTGACGTGCTGTCCAGAAAACAGATTCTGCCCTTGGACAGAAAAATTCGAATAAAATCACCAGATCATCTTTTTGATCTGAATTTTTTTGACAGTGTGCTCTATACAATTGGCTTTCGGGCATCTGTTCTGAGTTTTTTTATTTGAGTTGCAGAAGTGCCCCGAAAAATTTATTTACTACCTGCTGGTCTGTTTTTCACAGATTCTGTCCTGTTTTGCCTTTTCTTCGTTTTGCAAACCTTGAGCTTGCTTTTTCTTTGCAAAAACCTTTTGGCAATCTTGAGAAACAGTAGCTCTTCAAGATTATCTTTATTTCCAGTAGGGAAAAATTATTTTATTGTGGGTACTAACCTCGCTAATCAGATTATGATGAGTTATGTATGAAGGGAGTTTTCAAGTGTGCAAGGGAAGATGATAAAAGAAGATTCAGGAGGGTCAAACGCTCAAGCTTGGGGATGCCACCATGCACCCCCAAGAAATATTCAAGAAGACTCAAGCGTCTAAGCTTGGGGATGCCCCCATGCATCCCCTTCTCCATCAACAATTATCAGTTCGTCTTTCGTTCCACTATAATTATCACTTCATGTGGTATGTGCTATGCTTGGAGCGTCTCGCTCTTAGTTTCCTTTTTAGTTTTCTTTAGCTTTGCTTGTTGTTCATAACAAGTTAGAACCCAGCTTTCTTTGTGTGGGAGAGAAACACGCTCCACTTCAACCTAGAACACAACATAGGATTTTCATGCTTATCTTTGTTGTGTGTGTTCTTTGTCTTTTCATAGCTGCTGTCATGTTTAGCTCTTAGTTTTCATGCTTTTTTTAAAAAGCTTTTGTTTAGTTGGTTGATGAACTCTCTTGAGTTTTCATGTTTATCTTCTTAAGAGAGTTTGCCTGTTGCACTGAGTTGTGTATCTTAACTTAAAGTAGGTAATTGAGGTTGCTATTTAATTTTAGTAGTAACTTGCAATAGTTTTGAGGTATTGACATGAGTAATGTCTGAACTTTTGGTGTCAAGAGCTTTAGCCTATTAGTGATAGATGCCGTATTTTGGGCAATCCGTGCTTATTTTCGAAAACCTACAAATAGTTGAGAACTTTAGCTACTAAATGGATCACTAATCTTTGGAGGGATCGAATATTAGAGTACACTCACGTACCATGAGCCGAGGATGCGCAAGGATAACCAAACCCCCATACACTCCTCCTTGGGGTACTTGTCTCTTTGTGAACCTCCTAATTAGATTGAGAGTTACCGATAATAAATGCATGAGTTCTTCGGACTAATGTGAGTATTCGAAAGTTGACACTTCCACCTAGCCATATTTTTCTAGCCTCTTCGGTACCGTGCATTGCCCTTTCTCACCTCGAGAGTTGGCGCATACTTCGCCGGTGCATCCAAATCCTTGGCACGATACGCTCTGTCATCATAAGCCTCATTATATCCTTCCTCAAAACAGCCACCATACCTACCTATCAAGGCATTTCCATAGCCTTTCCAAGATACATTGCCATGCAACATCCATCTTCTCATGACTTGATCTTCATGTCATACATGCTTTTTGCTTGATCGATGAGCCGCATGCTAGTTGGGCCTTGCCCTAATCATTGCTACATGACGCGCTAGTATCATTGCATATCCTGCTACAGTGGCAGAGGCATACATTTGCATACATCATGATAGTTTCATTTTCTTTATGTTGAGTACTTTTGTAAAGTGTGAAAGATCTTCTATACTGCTTGTAATATATAGAGTGTTGCCCCTAAAGTGAGGAAAAGATCCCAAAGGGGACAAAATCAAAAGATCCCAAAGAGGACAAATGAGAGTTAAATAGAAAGAGCCATTGAGGCCACAAAAAAATAAAAAAAGAGAAAAAAGAGAAAAAGAAATAAAAAGAGAGAAGGGGGCACACTACTATTTCCTTTTGAGAGATCCACACTCGTACTCCAACTTATACCTTATGCTCCATAGAGATTATCATTAATGCATATAGCTATGTGGGGACCTTCACACTATAGAACTTGGCTTGTATATTCCAATGATGAGCCTCCTCAAAAGAGCTCTAGGTCTTCTTGAGCAAGCAAGTTGGATGCACCCACACTAGTTTCATTGGAGATCTTACCTTAGCTCATATGTGCATCCGTTGCATGGCAATCCCTACTCCTCACATCATATCTATCATTTGGCTTTCTCTCGCCCATGATTATCCTCATTGATGTGAGCCTTTCACACCTTTTTTGTCTTCCTCCTTCATCATTTTTCTCTCTTTGCCATCCTAAGTGTCAACTTTCTTGCTTACACTCATCCATTGCATGAGTGCTCAAAATATCGAAAGGGAGTGGATCATTTTGACTTGTACCTGGCTGACGGTCTGGGGATGAGTCAAGATAAGATTCCAAAGAAGACCAAGTGTGAAACTTTAGTAGATTAAGTTCTCAACAATACAAAAACTATGTTTTACTCTCTCGTATATCCCTATCCCCTTTCTTGCACGCAAACACCATTTGGAGACATTCGAGTCACGGACAGCGAGAGCTCTTGCACCTTTATGTTCTTATGTTACTTGTTACAATGCTAATATAGACTCTTGCTTGTTATGACTTGAATTGAATTACATGCCTTGATTGCTTTACTTAAAAGTTCTTATATGATTGATAGCATGTCACCACAGAAATTATGCTTGTTATCATTTACCTACTCGAGGACGAGCAGGAATTAAGCTTGGGGATGTTGATACGTCCCAAACGTATCTATAATTTCTGCTTGCTCCATGCCTCTTTTGTGTGATATTGCTATGATATTTATGCACTTCCATACACTTTTGATCATATTTGGACTAACATATTAACTCAGTGCACCACAGTGCCAGTTTCTGTTTTCTGCTATTTTTCTATTTCAGGTTTCCCCCATATTAAAAGTGCTCTAAAAATTCCGGCAAAAATACAGGAAAAATCAGCGTACCGGAAGCTTCGAGAAAAACCAAAGCAGGGCCAGAGGGAAGCCAGGGGTGGCCCAGGCGGCCACCCGGCGCGGCCCCACCCTTGGCCGTGCCAGGGGGGGCGCCTGGGGCCCCCTCTCCGCCTCTGGTGACCCCCCTTCGCATATATATTCCTCGCGTCCCGAAACCCTCGAGAACGGAACCTTTTTTCGCGATCTCGCCTCTGTTCCGCCACCGCATCGCTTCCAAGATCGGGAGCATCAGGAGAACTCTTCCCGGCACCCTGCCGGAGGGGAGAACCACCACCGGGAGCTTCTCCACCACCATGGACGCTTCCCGGATGAGTCATGAGTAGTCCACCTTGGACCATGGGTCCATGATCAGTAGCTATGTGATGTTCTCCTCCCCTCTTTGTTCTTCATGGTTTAGACCTCGTGAGCTGCCCTACATGATCGAGGCACATATGTAATCTTTATGCTGTTGCTCTGCTGAGTTTGCTGGGATCCGATGGATTATGAGATTATGTTCAGATTGTGTGTGAGTAATATATTTGATTCACCTCTTTTATATTTATGTTCTTGAGTAATTCTTGCATGTTCTTCGTTGCTGTTTATTGCTTTGGCCAAGTAGTAGGTAGTAACTCCAAGAGGGAACGTTATGCTTGATTGTGGGTTCATGCCCCCTGATGACTAGCTTGAGTGACAGAAACATGAGTCTAGGGGATGTGCTATTGCCACAAGGGGGAAAACAACGGTGCTTGTACTTGCGGGTGCAAGGATTGTTTACTTTACGCAAAGTTCTTTTAATGCAGTTGTCTGTTGTTTTGAGTCTACACTTTGGGTGGGATTCACAACTTAATACCAACGAGATGTTCTGGATAGATATCTCAAGGTGGATGATTAGTAGTAGATGCAGATGGATTTCGGTCTACTTGCCTTGGCGTACCGCCCATGCTTTTGAGCCTCTACCTTTCTTTACAACATAGTTAGCACTGGTTTGCGCACATAATCCTGTCAATTGCCCAGCTGTAATTTGTTTACCTCGCTTTGCTGTTTTATCGTCTTTTGGGAGAGAGACATCACTAGTGAATATCATGGGACCCCGGTCCATATTACCACCACTGATCACACCCGCTATTTACTTCCTGTCTTTATTTCCTAGTTGCAGTCATACCTATCATTATTATCTCTTGTGTTTGATCCTTTGTAAACGACAAGGCCGGAGGGATTGACAACCTCTCTGTACTCGTTGGGAGCAAAGTTATTTGTATCTGTGTGCAGGTCCTGTCAACCGCTAAGTTTCTGGCGCCGTTGACACCTTCTTGTCGACCCTCGGAGTCTCACGGGATTCGATCCTTGGTACCTTTGCCAAGGGAAACTTGCTGCTACGCTACATCTCAAACCTTCCACTTGGGGTAACCAACGAGGGGCGAGAAGCCATCAGTCGCCGAGAACGTCGCCGCCAACGAGAGGGCTGACGAGTGGCGCCGCATCCGTGCGGAGCAGTCGGAAAAGTTCGTCGATCTCTGCAGCTCTAGCGAGGAGGATTGAGCGTCCGGCTCCTTGCCGCCGTCAGATCCGACCCCCTACTATTAGTTTAACGTAGTATGTAGTATAACTACGCTTGTAGTTTGTGATGAACTATGTAGTATGCGATGAACAATGTAGTATGTGATGAACTATGTTTGTGCAATTTCTCCCGCGAAGACATATTTTTAAATTATGCAGGTTTAGATACGGGTTCTGCTCGGCCGCTGCTAGGCTTCTCGCCCCTCGTTGGTTACCCCAAGTGGAAGGTGTGAGATGTAGTGTTGCGGAAGTTTTTCCCTTGGCAAAGATACCAAGGATCGAATCCCCAGAGACTCCTAGGTTCAACAAGAAGGTGTCAACTGCTACGGCGCCAGATATTAGCAATCAACGTGGACCTGCACACAGATACAAATAACTTTGCTCCCAACGAGTACAGAGAGGTTGTCAATCCCTCCGGCCTTGTAGTTCACAAAGGATTAAACGCAAGTGATAGTAGTGATAGATATAATTGCAATAGTAAATAAAATTGAAAAGTAAATAGCGGATGTGATCAATGATGGAAATATGGACCGGAGTCTCATGATCTTCACTAGTGATGTCTCTCTCCCAAAAGACGATAAAACAGCTATGTGAGGTAAACGAATTACAGCTGGGTAATTGACAGGACCATGTGCGCAAACCAATGCTGACTACATTGCAAGAAAGGTTGAGGTTCAAAGCATGGGCGGTACGCCAAAGTAAGTAGACCAAAATCCATCAATATCTACTACTAATCATCCACCTTGAGATATCTATCCAGAACATCTCGCTGGTATTAAGTTGCGAGTCCCACCCATAGTGTAAACTCAATGCAACAGACAACTGCATTAAAAGAACTTTGCGTAAAGTAAACAATCCTTGCACCCACGGGCACAAGCACCGTTGTTTTCCCCCTTGTGGCAACAGCACATCCCCTAGACTCATGTTTCTGTCACTCAAACTAGTCGTCGAGGGGCATGAACCCACAATTAAGCATAACGTTCCCTCTTGGAGTCACTACCTATTACTTGGCCAAAGCAATAAATAACAACGGAGAACATGCAATAATTACTTACGAACATAAATATAAAAGAGGTAGATCAAATATATTACTCAAGCAAAATCTGAACATAATCTCATAATCCATCGGATCCCAGCAACAGCATAAGGATTACATATGTGCCTCGATCATGTAGGGCAGCTCACGAGGGCTAATTAGTGAAGCAAAAGAACGGGAGGAGAACATCACATAGCTACTGGTCATGGACTCATGGTCCAAGGGGAGACTACTCACAACTCATCCGGGAGGCGTCCATGGTGGTGGAGAGGCTCCCGGTGGTGATCCTCCCCTCCGGCAGGGTGCCGGGAAGAGTTCTCCTGGTGCTCCCGATCTTGGAAGCGGCGACGGTTGCGGAACAGAGATGAGATCGCGAAAAGAGTTCCTCCCTCGAGGGTTTCGGGAGACGCTTTAAATATATGCCAAAGGGGGACATCAGAGGAGCCTCGGGGGGCCCAGGCGCCCCCCCGGCGCGGCCCAGGGGGGGGGCGCCGCCAGGGCGCCTGGAGCCCTGGTGCCCCCCCCCCCCCGGCTGTCCTTCGGGCGCACGGTAGTTTCTGGAACGCTGATTTTTTATATAATTTTTCTGGATTTTTCCTGGCAGTTCTCGTAATGTGAAAACCTAAAATACAAAAACAGCCGAAAACAGAAACTGGCACTGGGGTGCACTGAGTTAATAGGTTAGTCCAAATATGATCAAAAGTGAATGGAAGTGTATAAATATCATAGCAATATCACCCAAAAGAGGCATGGAGCAAGCAGAAATTATAGATACGTTTTGGACGTATCAACATCCCCAAGCTTAATTCCTGCTCGTCCTCGAGTAGGTAAATGATAACAAGAATAATTTCTGTGGTGACATGCTATTAACCATATAGGACTTTTTCATAGTCATATGACAAAAGCTTACTGAGACAATGGATCTATAGTAATTAAGTTGCCTCATGAGAAAATCACAAAGGACTGAAAGTTTTACAATATGATACTGAAACATCAAATAGATTTGCAATGAACATGATGTGCAAATATGATAAAGTGATATCTAGCTTGCCCCCTTTAGTGAAGCAAAACATAAATGCAGGGGCACCTCCAAGGTTTAAGTGATGACTAGATACAATGATTTCAGAATAAACGATATCACAATCATGCAAAAGACAATGCTACTTTGGGACAATGCACATTACACTCAGAATGACAATCATGCTCTCAGTAGTTGGTTCTTTAAAAAGAAGGTGGAGACTCTCGAACCGTGGCTTTTGTTGGCAAGGTTGAAAACCCGTAGTCGGAAACAAAGACAAAACATGTACCAGAGCTCTTGGCTTTAAAACAGAGGTAATAATTTATTTTAGATCATGCATATTTCGTCAACGAATGCTAGCAGACAACTCAATCACTTTTCGAGATGGACAAGTTTCGAGGAACGGCTCCCGAATGAGGACGATCACATCCTCTTAATCTCCTTTGTTTATCACTGCCAAAGTTTTCTGATTTCTCATGAACAAAGCGTGAAGGAGGGTTTGTTTGTTATATTATCTTTTTGAGCCGGGTGCACTCAATGCCAGTTCCTTCTCGTATTATGGGTTTGCACATTATACATGCAATCACGGGGTGAAGCTTGTCCAACTTAAAAAGGTCATGAATTAACCACTACTTCCTCATGAACTTACAACAGAGGCACAAAATAAGAATGCTTTTTCTTTGAATAATTTCGAGATGGCACATGCAAGTCTCCGTTAGGAATGGCAGGTAAATACCATGTAGGAAGGTATGGTGGACTCATATGGCATAACTGGATTAAAGGATGTGGATGCACAAGCAGTCAGTCCGCTTAGTACAGGCGAAGGTTAGCAAAAGACTGGGAGCGACCAACTAAGAGAGCAATGACGGTCATAATCATGCAGAGCGACAAAGCAACATTGAATCAGGCATGGTAGTTATATCGCTACTCAGAAACAAAAGATCATCAAGGCTTGACAGACTTTCTTTACAGTCTTAAATATGCGTGAGCATACGCCAAGTCAATCAAAATAAATTCTCGAAGGAAGATATTACTAAACCATACCACATCATAGGCAAACAAATCATGTTGGTACTCCAATAACACATTGGGAACCCCCCAGTTATTTGAGACTAACCATAAGAAAACATGAACTACTAAGCGCCATCATGCACATAGCATCTTTATCATAGACATATCAACCAATGCAACGGAAGCAAACTCTCTTAATAAGGTGAGCATGATAATTAAAGAGAGTTCAAGCAACCAACTAAACAAAAGCTCTTTGAAAAGATAAGCATGAAAGCTAAGAGTTGAACATGATAGTAGCTATTAAAAGACAAAGAACACACACAGCAAGGATAGACATGAAAATTCTATGTTATGTTCTAGGTAGAAGTGGAGCGTGTTTCTCTCCCACATAAATAAAGCTGAGTTCCGACTCGTTATAAAAAACAAAAGAAAACTAAAAGCAAGACGCTCCAAGCATAGCACATAACACATGAAGTGATTAAAATATAGTGGAACGAAAGACGAACTGATAATGTTGATGGAGAAGGGGATGCACGGGGGCATCCCCAAGCTTAGACGCTTTAGTCTCCTTGAATATTTCTTGGGGGTGCATGGGGGCATCCCCAAGCTTGAGCGCTTGACACTCCTGAATCTTTTTATCATCTTCCCTCGCACACTTGAAAACTCCCTTCATACATAACTCATCATAATCTGATTAGCGAGGTTAGTACCCATAATGAAATAATTATACCTTGCTGGAAATAAAGATATTCTTGAAGGTCTACTGTTTCTCAAGATTGCCAAAAGGTTTTTGCAAAGAAAAAGCAAGCTCTTGGTTTGCAAAATGAAGGAAAAGCAAAACAGGACAGAATCTGTGAAAAACAGAACAGCAGGTAGTAATTGGTTTGTTCGGGGCACTTCTGCAACTCTAATCAAAAAACTCAGAACAGACGCGCGAAAGACAATTATATAGAGCACGCTGTCAAAAAAATCAGACCAAAAAGATGATCTGGTGATTTTATACGAATTTTTCTATCCAAGGACAGAATCTGTTTCCTGGACAGCACCTCACAACTTTTGAACTTTCTAGCAATCAGAGGCTACACTTGGCACAAAATTGAAAAGCAAAGATACAATGATGATGCTACAGTAGTAACAACATCAAGACACAACAAAAGCAAAATAAATTTATTCATGTGGGCTGCCTCCCAAAAGCGCTTTCTTTTATGCCTTTAAGCTAGGCATAATGCATATAGATCAAGTCTTATCAAGAGTAAAAGAATAGCTAGCCCGTACAACGGACTCAAAAGGTAACTTGATCTTCTTTCGAGGGAAGTGTTCCATCCCTTTCTTGAGAGGAAACTGAAATTTTATATTCCCCTCTTTCATGTCAATGATAGCACCAACGGTGCGTAAAAAGGGACGTCCCAAAATAATTGGACAAGAAGGATCACATTCAATATCCATAATAGTAAAATCAACGGGAACATAATTATCATTGACAACGATAAGAACATCGTCGATCCTCCCCAAAGGTTTCTTTATGGAAGAATCAACGAGACGAACACCAAAAGAACAAGAATCATAAGGTTTTAATTTAAGCATATCATATAGTCTTTTGGGCATAATGGAGGTACTTGCTATAATATCACATAAAGCATAGCAAGAAAAGTTGTTTATCTTAAATTTAATCATAGGATCCCAACCATCTTCTAGCTTTCTAGGTATGGAGGCTTCTACTCTAAGTTTCTCCTCCCTAGATTTGATGAGAGCATTAGTGACATGCTCTGTGAAGGCAAGATTAAGCGTGCTAGTGTGGGGATCTTTGGCCATTCCTTGCAGAAAGGTGACAACTTCTAAAATACTACAATTATCAAAATCAATTTTATCATTATTGGGCAGAATTGTAGTGTCATCCTCTTTGTTTGAATCGCTCTCTATTATAAGTGTTTGAACGTCTTCCCAAGTTTGGGGAAGCTTAGGAGCAATTTTAAACTGAGGCTCATACTCTTTTCCGGGAAGACCATGCCATGGGCATAACCCTCCGTCAAGACTAACATAATCACAAGGTTTATTACTTTTGTAGATCCCGACAGTGGTGATTGGCATAATGGAAGAAGGGGTGTACTCCTCCCATCTAGTGTTTTTGGTGGAACCCATAATAGCAAGCAAGCAAGATAACTATTTTTGTGATTTTCGATAAAAGATACTAAAGCAAAAAACTGAAAGGTAAACTAACAAGACTAAAAGCAAAGGTAAAAGATAGCGTGCAACTCCCCTATCTTGAAGAGTGGAGTCCCCGGCAACGGCGCCAAAAAAACTCTTGCTAGGCTTCTCGCCCCTCGTTGGTTACCCCAAGTGGAAGGTGTGAGATGTAGTGTTGCGGAAGTTTTTCCCTTGGCAAAGATACCAAGGATCGAATCCCCAGAGACTCCTAGGTTCAACAAGAAGGTGTCAACTGCTACGGCGCCAGATATTAGCCATCAACGTGGACCTGCACACAGATACAAATAACTTTGCTCCCAACGAGTATAGAGAGGTTGTCAATCCCTCCGGCCTTGTAGTTCACAAAGGATTAAACGCAAGTGATAGTAGTGATAGATATAATTGCAATAGTAAATAAAAGCGAAAAGTAAATAGCGGATGTGATCAATGATGGTAATATGGACCGGAGTCTCATGATGTTCACTAGTGATGTCTCTCTCCCAAAAGACGATAAAACAGCTATGTGAGGTAAACGAATTACAGCTGGGCAATTGACAGGACCATGTGCGCAAACCAATGCTGACTACATTGCAAGAAAGGTTGAGGTTCAAAGCATGGGCGGTACGCCAAAGTAAGTAGACCGAAATCCATCAATATCTACTACTAATCATCCACCTTGAGATATCTATCCAGAACATCTCGCTGGTATTAAGTTGCGAGTCCCACCCATAGTGTAAACTCAATGCAACAGACAACTGCATTAAAAGAACTTTGCGTAAAGTAAACAATCCTTGCACCCACGGGCACAAGCACCGTTGTTTTCCCCCTTGTGGCAACAACACATCCCCTAGACTCATGTTTCTGTCACTCAAACTAATCATCGAGGGGCATGAACCCACAATCAAGCATAACGTTCCCTCTTGGAGTCACTACCTATTACTTGGCCAAAGCAATAAATAACAACGGAGAACATGCAAGAATTACTTACGAACATAAATATAAAAGAGGTAGATCAAATATATTACTCAAGCACAATCTGAACATAATCTCATAATCCATCGGATCCCAGCAAACTCTTCATAGCAACAGCATAAGGATTACATATGTGCCTCGATCATGTAGGGCAGCTCACGAGGGCTAATTAGTGAAGCACAAGAACGGGAGGAGAACATCACATAGCTACTGGTCATGGACTCATGGTCCAAGGTAGACTACTCACAACTCATCCGGGAGGCGTCCATGGTGGTGGAGAGGCTCCCGGTGGTGATCCTCCCCTCCGGCAGGGTGCCGGGAAGAGTTTTCTTGGTGCTCCCGATCTTGGAAGCGGCGGCGGCGGTGGAGCAGAGATGAGATCGCGAAAAGAGTTCCTCCCTTGAGGGTTTCGGGAGACGCTTTAAATATATGCCAAAGGGGGGCATCGGAGGAGCCTCGGGGGGCCCAGGCGCCCCCCCCCCCCCCGGCGCGGCCCGGGCGGGCGCGCCGCCAGGGCGCCTGGAGCCCTGGTGGCCCCCCCCAGTTGTCCTTCGGGCGCACGGTAGTTTCTGGAACGCTGATTTTTTATATAATTTTTCTGGATTTTTCCTGGCAGTTCTCGTAATGTGAAAACCTGAAATACAAAAACAGCCGAAAACAGAAACTGGCACTGGGGTGCACTGAGTTAATAGGTTAGTCCAAATATGATCAAAAGTGTATGGAAGTGTATAAATATCATAGCAATATCACCCAAAAGAGGCATGGAGCAAGCAGAAATTATAGATACGTTTTGGACGTATCAGCCGCGTATGTTTTTGACCCGCAAAAGCGATTTTCGTGAACCCGCAAACGCGTTTTGCGGGTCGTATTTTTGCGGGGTCTGCTAGAGTTGCTTTAAGACATTTCAGTCTTTTCTTAATTGTATATATCTAGACACATATTAGTGTATGTTCACTCATGTTATTGTGTATGTAGTTATTATTTTGAAATAGCTAAAAGGTCTTATATTACGGAATGGAGCGAGTAAGTGTTTAGAGTACTAAGCTTGTTTTCCTAGTCACACAATATGTTTGTTCACGAAATTAAGTCTTTAATGATCGGTAGTAAGTTTGTTCCCTAGAGTATTCATAGGTCTCAAAATAGTGCGAGTCATGGGTGTGTGGCTTGACAGATGAGCCTCATCTATCGCGGATATCATGCCTCTGGATATTAACTCTATCATCTTCAAATAAACTATTATTGATATCGCAAAAAGGATATGAAAGTGTTTATATAAAACATCATGTTTTGAATTTGTAATGCCCAGGATGGGACTATACCTCCTACGTGTCGAGGCACGACTTAAAGGTATAAGCCCATCCTAGAATGATCTCAAGTTTGGTATCTTTGCACGACTCATGTAAAAGAGGGATTAAATTGCAAAAGGGGATAGTTGGCTTACACTCGCCACTTCACACAATACATTACATAAGCAAACATCATTCAAAACATCCCAACCCGACTACGGGCGAAGATCCAAAGAAAGATACCAAAACAACATAAAGCCACAGGTCAGGATCGAATCCTAGTAGAAACCACTACTGATCGTCGAAACGTCACAAGCATACGGCCACTCTCTTCATCGAGCTCCCAGTGAAGTACTTGAACCAGCTCCTGCATCTTTCTCGGCTGAACCTGCTCTGGTGTTGTAGTATCTGTGAGCCACGAGGACTCAGCAATCCCATAACCATGGGTATCAAGACTAGCAAAGCTTTATGGGTAGGAAGAGGTAAAGTGGTGAGGCTGCAGCAGCGGCTAAGCAATATGGTGGCTAACTTACGAGTACCAGAATAAGATGAGCATCTACGCAAACGGTCGCAAAAGTAGTGATCGCTAAAGATCCTGAACTACATACGAGTCAAACATAACCCCACCGTGTTCCCTTCTCAAAGTGAAAAGAGACAGTCACGGTTACTCACACAGTTGTGTGTTTTACTTCGGATCATCTGTCAAGTTTTCTACAACCGGACATTAACAAATTCCAATCTGCCACATAACCGCGGGCACGACTTTCGAAAGATCATAACCTTGCAGGGGTGTTCCAACTTAGCCCATCACAAGCTCTCATGATTAGCTGAAGTGATAAATATAATATCATCACTCCTTATCTTAGGGAAATCCGATCAGGCTCGGCATCCCGGTAGCACAAGACATCTCGACAATGGTAAAACAAGTCCAGCAAGACCTCCCGGTGTGTCGACACCCTGATAGTAGCCGCGCGTATCTCGTCTCAGGCCACAACCGGATGGGCGATGCTACAGGTTATACCAGATACCTCGGGTTTCCCCAAGGCGGCCCTGCAGGACCCCCGTTTGGGACCAACACCATCAGCACTGGCCCCCCTGCTATGTAGAAAGAATCCTCGGGTAGCGCTAACTCCCTATGCAATTTAATTAATTAATTAAGTTGTTATTATGAGCAAATTAAAACCAATGTTGGGCCTTGCTGGAGGAGTTTTATTCAAAGTCAAACTGTCAAGGGGTCCCCATCCACCCATCGTGTAAGGAACGCAAAATCAAGGAACATAATGCCGATTTATCGGCGCCTAAGGTGGCATGAGTGGAACAAAACACCGAGCAAAAGGCCAAGCCTTCCACCCATGCCCAGTATATAGGTGTGTTAATAATAATTATAGATATTGTGATATTCCAACAACAAGTTCTCTCCTGGAACAAACTTCATCTTCACCTGCAACTAGCAACGCTATAAGAGGGGCTGAGCAAGCGGTAACATAGCCAAACAGTGGTTTTGCTAGGAAGGTTTCAAATGTTAGAGGTTTCATGGCAACAAGGAGAGGCTGACATAAAAGATGGGTAGCGCGACATGTAACAATAGCATCGAGACAACTAATCATGGCAATGGTAGTAAAGGTATCCAAGGGTATGATCATCTTGCCTGGGACTCCGCAAGGAAGAAGAACGGATCCACGAAGTAGACGAAGCAACAGCCGAGCGAATCCTCACAACTCCGGAACGAAACCGAAGCTAACAAGAGAAGCAACCGGAAAGAAGCAAACAACACGGTAAACACACATATCATAAACATGGCATACGATGCACATCCAAGTATGATGCATGTCCGGTTTAATTATGCATGGCATGGCAAAGTGCACAAACAAGTACTACAAGTTAAATGGAGCTCAATATGCAACGAGTTGCATATTGACAAAACACCACATTTTATTATTTAGTTGACTCTCGTTTATTTACAAGACAAGATTAAATGTTTGTTAACATGGCAAGAGGTGAAGCAAAAACAAACTACCTATTTAGACATTTTAAATGAGGCCGGAAATAACAACAACAATTCCGGGAAAAACCCCATATGCATGTTTAGCAATTATAAAAGCAACAACAATTAAACATACAAAGGTTGTTAACATGATGCGGATGACATGATCAAGTTTTATGCAAATTTATTAAAAGTTGACATGAAGAGATATGAAGTATTTGTCACCGTGATGGAAGGAAAAGGTGCCACGGCAACGATCCGAAAATGATGCAACGCAACATCTCGGTTCCGGTAACTCGGTGAGAGACCGGTGCAAAAGGTGACGGAGACGTGAGTGAGACATGCAAGATGATGGGGTGATCCCGTCACCGGGTTCCCACAAGTCGGCGACGAGGCAACCGTGGAGCACGACAAAAGATGATACGGGCACGGTGCACACAAGGGACACATTTCATACAACACATGCATCCATGGGTCATCGTCTCGGGGTTATACCTTCGGAACAAACGTTCACGGGGCGGTTCGAGATCGTAGAGGGACGTAGAGGAAGTAGTGGTACACGGCCGTAGAGGAAGTAGTCGTTCCGCTTTCGAAGAGGTACTTGTTATGTAGCCGTTCAAGTTCCCATAGATGTTCGGTTCGTCGAGGTACTTGGTGAATCCTTCGTTTCCGGGGCGACGGTAGTGGTACATGCCGTAGAGGGAAGTAGTTGTTCTCGTTCATCGGTAGGGGTACTTGTCGCGTCGTAGTTGACGTCGGGGTACACGGTCGTAGTGGTACTTGGGCTCGGCGACAGTAGTTGTACATGATCCGTAGTTGTTCGGGTCTTTCGTAGATGTACTTGACGCAACACCGGGTGTAGTCGTACACGGGTCTTGCCGGTCTCGGTCTCGGTCGTAGTTGTACACGTCATCCTGGCACTTGGCGAAAATAAACAGCAGCAACAAACATGACGGTCTCGGACACGGCGAGGAGGCTGCTCGGGACGACGAGGCCATGCAGCGGCATGGCGGAGAAGAACCGGCGAGGCGGGAGATGCACAGCAGCAGGACTCGGGCGGCAGCCCCTGGCCGAGGAGGCGCTGGCTGGAGGTCCAGCGGGGTCGCGGGGCCATGGCGCTGCGAGAGTTCTTCTCTGGCGATGCGGTTCGTAGGGGAACGGAGGGAGCCGACGCGAGGACGAGCGCTCGCTGCGGCCATGGGGCGATGTCAGGGCGGCTCCTGGTCGGCCGGCTAGGCGAAGCCGGGGCGGCGGCGGAAGAGGGCCCCGGCTCGGCGCGGCGCGGAGGAAGGCCGAGAGGAGGCCTTGGCTGTTGGGGAACGTAGTATTTTAAAATTTTCCTACGATCACGCAAGATCTATCTACCAGATGCATAGCAACGAGAGGGGAGAGTGAGTCTACGTACCCTCGTAGACCGAAAGCGGAAGCGTTAGAACTACGCGGTTGATGTAGTCGTACGTCTTCACGGCCCGACCGATCAAGCACCGAAACTACAGCACCTCCGAGTTCTAGCACACGTTCAGCTCGATGACGTCCCTCGAACTCCGATCCAGCCGAGTGTCGAGGGAGAGTTCCGTCAGCATGACGGCGTGGTGACGATCTTGATGTTCTACCGTCGCAGGGCTTCGCCTAAGCACCGCTACAATATTTATCAAGGAGAACTATGGTGGAGGGGGGCACCGCACACGGCTAAGAGATCAAGAGATCAATTGTTGTGTCTAGAGGTGCCCCCCTGCCCCCGTATATAAAGGAGGGAGGGAGAGGCCGGCCCTAGAGGGGGCGCACCAAGTGTGGGGAGTCCTACTAGGACTCCCAAGTCCTAGTAGGATTCCCCTTTCCTTTCCGGAGTAGGAGAGAAGGAAAGAGGGGGAGAGGGAGAAGGAAAAGGGGGCTGCACCCCTTGTCCAATTCGGACCAGAAGGGGGGTGCACGCCTCCTTCCTTTTGGCCTCTCTCCTCTATTCCCGTAACTCCCCGGTACTCCGAAAATACCCGAATCACTCGGAACCTTTCCGATGTCCGAATATAGTCGTCCAATATATCGATTTTTACGTCTCGACCATTTCGAGACTCCTCGTCATGTCCCCGATCTCATCCGGGACTCCGAACTCCTTTGGTACATCAAAACTCATAAACTCATAATAAAACTATCATCGAAACCTTAAGCGTGCGGACCCTACGGGTTCGAGAACTATGTAGACATGACCGAGACACGTCTCCGGTCAATAACCAATAGCGGAACCTGGATGCTCATATTGGCTCCCACATATTCTACGAAGATCTTTATCGGTCAAACCGCATAACAACATACATTGTTCCCTTTGTCATCGGTATGTTACATGCCCGAGATTCGATCGTCGGTATCTCAATACCTAGTTCAATCTCGTTACCAACCAGTCTCTTTACTCGTTCCGTAATACATCATCCCGCAACTAACTCATTAGCTGCAATGCTTGCAAGGCTTATAGTGATGTGCATTACCGAGTGGGCCCAGAGATACCTCTCCGACAATCGGAGTGACAAATCCTAATCTCGAAATACGCCAACCCAACAAGTACCTTCGGAGACACCTGTAGAGTACCTTTATAATCACCCAGTTACGTTGTGACGTTTGGTAGCACACAAAGTGTTCCTCCGGTATTCGGGAGTTGCATAATCTCATAATAAAACTATCATCGAAACCTTAAGCGTGCGGACCCTACGGGTTCGAGAACTATGTAGACATGACCGAGACACGTCTCCGGTCAATAACCAATAGCGGAACCTGGATGCTCATATTGGCTCCCACATATTCTACGAAGATCTTTATCGGTCAAACCGCATAACAACATACATTGTTCCCTTTGTCATCGGTATGTTACATGCCCGAGATTCGATCGTCGGTATCTCAATACCTAGTTCAATCTCGTTACCAACAAGTCTCTTTACTCGTTCCGTAATACATCATCCCGCAACTAACTCATTAGCTGCAATGCTTGCAAGGCTTATAGTGATGTGCATTACCGAGTGGGCCCAGAGATACCTCTCCGACAATCGGAGTGACAAATCCTAATCTCGAAATACGCCAACCCAACAAGTACCTTCGGAGACACCTGTAGAGTACCTTTATAATCACCCAGTTACGTTGTGACGTTTGGTAGCACACAAAGTGTATCTCCGGTATTCGGGAGTTGCATAATCTCATAGTCATAGGAACATGTATAAGTCATGAAGAAAGCAATAGCAGTAAAACTTAAACGATCATAGTGCTAAGCTAACGGATGGGTCTTGTCCATCAGATCATTCTCCTAATGATGTGATCCCGTTGATCAAATGACAACTCATGTCTATGGCTAGGAAACATAACCATCTTTGATCAATGAGCTAGTCTAGTAGAGGCATACTAGGGACACTCTGTTTTGTCTATGTATTCACACATGTATTAAGTTTCCGGTTAATACAATTCTAGCATGAATAATAAACATTTATCATGATATAAGGAAATAAATAATAACTTTATTATTGCCTCTAGGGCATATTTCCTTTAGTCTCCCACTTGCACTAGAGTCAATAATCTAGTTCACATCGCCATGTGATTTAACACGGATAGTTCACATCGTCATGTGATTAACACCCAAAGGGTTTACTAGAGTCAATAATCTAGTTCACATCGCTATGTGATTAACACCCAAAGAGTACTAAGGTGTGATCATGTTTTGCTTCGTGAGAGAAGTTTAGTCAACGGGTCTGTCACATTCAGATCCGTATGTATTTCGCAAATGTCGATGTGTCTACAATGCTCTGCATGGAGCTACTCTAGCTAATTGCTCCCACTTTCAATACGCATCCAGATTGATACTTAGAGTCAGCTGGATTTAGTGTCAAAGCTTGCATCGGCGTAACCCTTTACGACGAACTCTTTATCACCTCCATAATCGAGAAACATTTCCTTAGTCATCCAGTTATTAAGGATAATGTTGACCGTTGTGCAGTGATCTACTCCTGGATCACTATTGTACCCTCTTGACAAACTCATGGCAAGGTACACAACATGTTTGGTACACAGCATGGCATACTTTATAGAACCTATGGCTGAGGCATAGGGAATGACTTTCATTCTCTCTATATTTTTCTGCCGTGGTCTGGCTTTGAGTCTTACTCAACTTCACACCTTACAAGTCAGGTAAGAACTCCTTCTTTGACTGATCCATTTTGAACAACTTCAAAATCATATCAAGGTATGTACTCACCGAAAGTCTTTATCAAGCGTCTTGATCTATCTCTATAGATCTTGATGCCCAATATGTAAGCAGCTTCACCAAGGTCTTTCTTTGAAAAACTCCTTTCAAACACTCCTTTATGCTTTCCAGAAAATTCTACATCATTTCCGATCGACAATATGTCATTCACATATACGTATCAGAAAGGTTGTAGTGCTCCCACTCACTTCTTGTAAATACAGGCTTCACCGCAAGTCTGTATAAATCTATATGCTTTGATCAACTTATCAAAGCGTATATTCCAACTCCGAGATGCTTGCACCAGTCCATAGATGGATCGCTAGAGCTTGCACATTTTGTTAGCACCTTTAGGATTGACAAAACCTTCGGGTTGTATCATATACAAGTCTTCTTTAATAAATCCATTAAAGAATGCAGTTTTGTTATCCATTTGCCAGATTTCATAAAATGCGGCAATTGCTAACATGATTCGGACAGACTTAAGCATCGCTACGGGTGAGAAAGTCTCATCGTAGTCAACTCCTTGAACTTGTTGAAAAACTTTCGCAACAAGTCGAGCTTTGTAAACAGTAACATTACTGTCAGCGTCAGTCTTCCTCTTGAAGATCCATTTATTTTCGATGGCTTGCCGACCATCGGGAAAGTCAACCAAAGTCCACACTTTGTTCTCATACATGGATCCCATCTCAGATTTCATGGTCTCAAGCCATTTTGCGGAATCTGGGCTCATCATCGCTTCCTCATAGTTCGTAGGTTCATCATGGTCCAGTAACATGACTTCCAGAACCGGGTTGCCGTACCACTCTGGTGCGGAACGTACTCTGATTGATCTACGAAGTTCAACAGTAACTTGATCCGAAGTTTCATGATCATCATCATTAGCTTCCTCACTAATTGGTGTAGGAATCACTGGAACCAGTTTCTGTGATGTACTACTATCCAATTCGGGAGAAGGTACAATTACCTCATCAAGTTCCACTTTCCTCCCACTCACTTCTTTCGAGAGAAACTCCTTCTCTAGAAAGGATCCACTCTTAGCAACAAAGACCTTGCCTTCGGATCTGTGATAGAAGGTGTACCCAACAGTTTCTTTTGGGTATCCTATGAAGATTTACTTCTCCGATTTGGGTTCGAGCTTATCATGTTGAGACTTTTTCACATAAGCATCGCAGTCCCAAACTTAAATAAATGACAGCTTAGGTTTCTCGTCAAACCACAGTTCATACGGTGTCATCTCCACGGATTTAGATGGTGCCCTATTTAATGTGAATGTATCTGTCTCTAATGCATAACCCCAAAAGCGATAGTGGTAGATCGGTAAGAGACATCATCGATCGCACCATATCTAATAAAGTACGGTTATGACGTTCGGACACACCATTACACTATGGTGTTCCAGGTGGCGTGAGTAGTGAAACTATTTCACATTGTTTTTACTGAAGGCCAAACTCGCTAACTCAAATATTTTACCTCTACGATCATATCGTAGAAACTCTTATTTTCTTGTTACGATGATTCTCCACTTCACTCTGAAATTCTTTGAACTTTTCAAATGTTTTAGACTTGTGCTTCATTAAGTAGATATACCCATATCTGCTCAAATCATCAGTGAAGGTCAGAAAATAACGATACCCGCCACGAGCTTCAACACTCATTGGTCCACATACATCTGTATGTATGATCTCCAACAAATCTGTTGCTCGCTCCATTGTTCCGGAGAACGGAGTTTTAGTCATCTTGCCCATGAGGCATGGTTCGCAAGCACCAAGTGATTCATAATGAAGTGATTCCAAAAGTCCATCACTATGGAGTTTCTTCATGCGCTTTACACCATTATGACCTAAACAACAGTGCCACAAATAAGTTGCACTATCATTATTAACCTTGCATCTTTTGGCTTCAATATTATGAATATGTGTATCACCACGATCGAGATCCAACAAACTATTTTCATTGGGTGTATGACCATCGAAGGTTTTATTCATGTAAACAGAATAACAATTATTCTATGACTTTAAATGAATAACCGTATTGCAACAAATATGATCAAATCATATTCATGCTCAAAGCAAATGCCAAATAACATTTATTTAGGTTTTACACTAATCCCGAAAGTATAGGGAGTGTGCGATGATGATCATATCAATCTTGGAACCACTTCCAACACACATCGTCACTTCACCTTTAACTAGTCTCTGTTCATTCTGCAATTCTCGTTTTGAGTTACTAATTTTAGCAACTGAACCGGTATCAAATACCCAGGGGTTGCTATGAACACTAGTAAAGTACACATCAATAATCTGTATATCAAAATATACCTTTGTTCACTTTGCCATCCTTCTTATCCGCGAAGTATCTAGGGCAGTTCCACTTCTAGTGACCATTTCCTTTGCAGTAGAAGCACTTAGTTTCAGGCTTGAGTTTTAGCTTTGGGTTTCTTCACGGGAGTGACAACTTGCTTGTCATTCTTCTTGAAGTTCCCCTTCTATCCCTTTGCCCTTTACTTGAAACAAGTGGTCTTGTTAACCATCAACACTTGATGCTTTTTCATGATTTCTACCTTCTCTGACTTCAGCATTGTGAAGAGCTCGGGAATTCCTTTCATCATCCCTTGCATATTATAGTTCATCACGAAGTTCTACTAACTTGTTGATAGTGACTAGAGAACTTTGTCAATTACTATCTTATCTGGAAGATTAACTCCTACTTGATTCAAGTAATTGTAGTACCCAGACAATCTGAGCACATGCTCATTGGTTGAGCTATTCTCCTCCATCTTGTAGGCAAAGTACTGTCAGAAGTCTTATACCTCTCGACACGGGCATGAGTATGAAATACTAATTTCAACTCTTGGAACATCTTATATGCTCCGTGGCGTTCAAAACGTTTTTGAAGTCCCGGTTCTAAGCCATAAAGCATGGTGCACTTAAACTATCAAGCAGTCATCATACCGAGCTTTTGTCAAAACGTTCATAACGTCTACATCTCCTCCTGCAATAGGTATGTCACCTAGCGGTGCATCAAGGACATAATTCTCTGTGCAGCAATGAGGATAACCCTTAGATCACGGAACAATTCCGCATCATTGCTACTAACATCTTTCAACTTAGTTTTCTCTAGGAACATATAAAAAATAAACGGGGAGCAACATCGCGAGCTATTGATCTACAACATAGATATGCTAATACTACGAGGACTAAGTTCATGATAAATTAAAGTTCAATTTAATCATATTACTTAAGAACTCCCACTTAGATAGACATCCCTCTAGTCATCTAAATGATCACGTGATCCAAATCAACTAAACCATGTCCGATCATCACGTGAGATGGAGTAGTTTCAATGGTGAACATCTTATGTTGATCATATCTACTATATGATTCACGCTCGACCTTTCGGTCTCCAGTGTTCCGAGGCCATATCTGCATATACTAGGCTCGTTAAGTTTAACCCGAGTATTCTGCGTGTGCAAAACTGGCTTACACCCGTTGTATTTAAACGTAGAGCTTATCACACCCGATCATCACGTGGTGTCTCGGCACGACGAACTTTCGCAACGGTGCATACTCAGGGAGAACACTTATACCTTGAAATTTAGTAAGGGATCATCTTATAATGCTACCGTCGAACTAAGCAAAATAAGAAGCATAATAAGATAAACATCACATGCAATCAAAATATGTAACATGATATGGCCATCATCATCTTGTGCTTTTGATCTCCATCTCCAAAGCACCGTCATGATCACCTTCGTCACCGGCGCGACACCTTGATCTCCATCGTAGCATCGTTGTCGTCTCGCCAACTATTGCTTCTACGACTATCGCCACCGCTTAGTGATAAAGTAAAGCAATTACATGGCGATTGCATTTCATACAATAAAGCGACAACCATATGGCTCCTGCCAGTTGCCGATAACTTTACAAAACATGATCATTTCATACAAAACCGTATAACTCATCATGTCTTGACCATATCACATCACAACATGCCCTGCAAAAACAAGTTAGACGTCCTCTACTTTGTTGTTGCAAGTTTTATGTGGCTGCTACGGGCTTAGCAAGAACCGTTCTTACCTACGCATACAAAACCACAACGATATTTCGTCAAGTATGTGATGTTTTAACCTTCACAAGGACCGGGTGTAGCTACACTTGATTCAACTAAAGTTGGAGAAACTGACACCCGCCAGCCACCTGTGTGCGAAGCACGTCGGTAGAACCAGTCTCACGTAAGCGTACGCGTAATGTCGGTCCGAGCCGCTTCATCCAACAATACCGCCGAATCAAAGTATGACATGCTGGTAAGCAGAATGACTAGTATCGTCCACAACTCACTTGTGTTCTACTCGTGCATATCATCTACGCATAGACCTGGCTCATGATGCCACTGTTGGGGAACGTAGTATTTTAAAATTTTCCTACGATCACGCAAGATCTATCTACCAGATGCATAGCAACGAGAGGGGAGAGTGAGTCTACGTACCCTCGTAGACCGAAAGCGGAAGCGTTAGAACAACGCGGTTGATGTAGTCGTACGTCTTCACGGTCCGATCGATCATGCACCGAAACTACGGCACCTCCGAGTTCTAGCACACGTTCAGCTCGATGACGTCCCTCGAACTCCAATCCAGCCGAGTGTCGAGGGAGAGTTCCGTCAGCACGACGGCGTGGTGACGATCTTGATGTTCTACCGTCGCAGGGCTTCGCCTAAGCACCGCTACAATATTTATCGAGGAGAACTATGGTGGAGGGGGGCACCGCACACGGCTAAGAGATCAAGAGATCAATTGTTGTGTCTAGAGGTGCCCCCCTGCCCCCGTATATAAAGGAGGGAGGGAGAGGCCGGCCCTAGAGGGGGCGCACCAAGTGTGGGGAGTCCTACTAGGACTCCCAAGTCCTAGTAGGATTCCCCTTTCCTTTCCGGAGTAGGAGAGAAGGAAAGAGGGGGAGAGGGAGAAGGAAAAGGGGGCTGCACCCCTTGTCCAATTCGGACCAGAAGGGGGGTGCACGCCTCCTTCCTTTTGGCCTCTCTCCTCTATTCCCGTAACTCCCCGGTACTCCGAAAATACCCGAATCACTCGGAACCTTTCCGATGTCCGAATATAATCGTCCAATATATCGATTTTTACGTCTCGACCATTTTGAGACTCCTCGTCATGTCCCCGATCTCATCCGGGACTCCGAACTCCTTCGGTACATCAAAACTCATAAACTCATAATAAAACTATCATCGAAACCTTAAGCGTGCGGACCCTACGGGTTCGAGAACTATGTAGACATGACCGAGACACGTCTTCGGTCAATAACCAATAGCGGAACCTGGATGCTCATATTGGCTCCCACATATTCTACGAAGATCTTTATCGGTCAAACCGCATAATAACATACATTGTTCCCTTTGTCATCGGTATGTTACATGCCCGAGATTCGATCGTCGGTATCTCAATACCTAGTTCAATCTCGTTACCAACAAGTCTCTTTACTCGTTCCGTAATACATCATCCCGCAACTAACTCATTAGCTGCAATGCTTGCAAGGCTTATAGTGATGTGCATTACCGAGTGGGCCCAGAGATACCTCTCCGACAATCGGAGTGACAAATCCTAATCTCGAAATACGCCAACCCAACAAGTACCTTCGGAGACACCTGTAGAGTACCTTTATAATCACCCAGTTACGTTGTGACGTTTGGTAGCACACAAAGTGTTCCTCCGGTATTCGGGAGTTGCATAATCTCATAGTCATAGGAACATGTATAAGTCATGAAGAAAGCAATAGTAGTAAAACTTAAACGATCATAGTGCTAAGCTAACGGATGGGTCTTGTCCATCAGATCATTCTCCTAATGATGTGATCCCGTTGATCAAATGACAACTCATGTCTATGGCTAGGAAACATAACCATCTTTGATCAATGAGCTAGTCTAGTAGAGGCATACTAGGGACACTCTGTTTTGTCTATGTATTCACACATGTATTAAGTTTCCGGTTAATACAATTCTAGCATGAATAATAAACATTTATCATGATATAAGGAAATAAATAATAACTTTATTATTGCCTCTAGGGCATATTTCCTTCATTGGCGACAGAGGGAGCCACGGCGCGAGGGGGCGACGGAGGGGCGCAGGGCCATGCGGGAGGACGGGCGCGCAGGAGGGAGGCCACGGCGCGCAGCGCTCCTGGCCGGAAGGAAGGGGCCATGGCGCGGCACTGAGGTGCAGAGCTCGGAGCGGCGAGGCGCTCGGTGCGGGGCGAGGCAGAGGCCTGGGGCTCGGGAACGAGAAGCTGGCGCTGCGGCGCTTGGGGGGCGAGGGAAAAATCGGGCAGAGGGACGAAGGAAGTGGCGGTGGCTTGCGGGAGAGGGAGTGAGCGAGAGGAGCGTCGGGCTCGCTAGGGTTAGGGATAGGTGGGCCGGCTGGGGGGAAGGCCGACTGGGCCTGCGGCTGGAGGGAGGTTCGGCCGGCTGGGCCTGGAGGCCTGGCTGCTGGGCTCTCTTCTTCTATTAAATTGCTTTAACAGAAAAAGGAGAAAGAGGGAAAAGAAAAGAGAGGCTTAGGGAAAAAATATTGAACGGGGATAATTTTCCCGAACTCATAAAAATGAGTTTGATCCAAGGAAATTATAAGTGGCATGATCAAAAGAATATAAATTCAAACCCATTTGAATTTAATTCAAATGAATTGAACTATGACATGGTTTCGGAAGTGTCCAAAAATGATGAGGTTTTTGGAGGAACCTCGATACAACGGAAAAGAATTATTGTCAAGGTTTTGAAGGAGAAACTCGAAGTGAAATAGACATGGGGAAATTTGCAAGTGTGTTGCGGTTAATTCCAAACAAATGGAATATTTATCTATATAGCTCCCTAAATATTGAGAGGCTTTTATATGTTATGAAGAGAAGTCATTCTTTCCTCGATTTAAATGGACCGAAGGTCCACACAATTTATTTAGGTTGAGATGCAAAAAAAATATGACATGATGGCATGATGACATGATGCAATGCAAAATAAATAACACAAGCACAAAGAACACACGGGAGAACCCGGAACATCTGGAATCTTCTGGGACGTCAGTCTTCGGGCGTCACAACTCTCCCACACTGACAGAGGATCTCGACCCGAGATCCTAGAGATAGCACCGGGTAGAAACGGAAGAGGAAGAGGTAAAACAAAGTTGCTTCTTTGACAAACGAGTGAAAACCAAAGAACCTTGAGAGGTTGAACAATCTTGAAGGAAAGAATACAACGGAGATGAACGAATATGAAAACACTCCGTTAGAAAAGAGGAACAAGGAGCATTATGAGAACCTTGAAGGTTGAAAGACATGAAACAAAGGCTCATGGATGACGAAAGAATTTCAAAACCACTCCGGTTAACCAAGATTGAGAAAGAATAAGAACGAAATAATTTGGACAGCACTCCGTCTGAAAATGGAAGGAATTGAACATGAACTTGAGGAGATGGAATGATACTTGATGGGATCAACAACACATAGCTCCCGAAACAATTAAAGAATGGCACAAGGGGGTAAGAACGATTCAGACAACACTCCGGTTGAAAGAGTTAAAACTTGATAAGATGAGGGAACTTGAATGAAGAATACAACACTCCGGTTAAATGATAAGCAAGGGAAAGAACATGATCTCGATAAAACGATATGATGGTTAAAGAGAGCAATATCACAAGGCCTCCGGAACGAAAGAATAGCATATAAATCAACGAAAGAAATGAATGGAGAAGAAAAAATGACAACTTCTCCCACAAATGAATTAGGAAATCCTCCTTACACGAAGGGTTGAACAGAGTTGTTGGAAATTCAACAACGAAAGAATAAGCTTGATGTGGGCTTATGGAAAACATCTCAAAATTATGAGGTGACAACCAGCCACTAACGACAACATTTGATTGGATTGAGATCAACAAGGAGATGAAAAACTTATCTCCCCGGAAGGATAAATGAAGAACTTGGGTCATTTATAAGCACCATAATTAGCAACAATCCTTAGGGAAAGCTTTTAGGTGAAATACAACCCAAGATAACTCCAATGAATAAATTGAAGGGTTGGAAAGATCTCCTGAACAAAGAAAAATGATGGTTTTAAATATCTCATTCTTGATAACTCGTGAATCATGAAACATGAAGGAATTGACAAGAATGACATAACACCACCTCAACAGATAAGGAAGCAAGAATAGCACTTGGAAAGCATGATGAAGAATGCTTGAGCTCCAACAAGAATCTTGATGAAGACTTCGAGGATGAATTAAAACATGATGAACCACCATGAGAACTCCGGTAATGAAAGCATGAGAAATGAAAGATGAAAGAATAAGATTCAAGGCCTGCGGTGAATTAGATGGAGCTTTGAAATGATATAATTGGAATAACTTGAAGCTCCAGAAACCAATGAACAACTTAGAACCGAGAATATGATATGATGAACAAGCTCCAGACAAAAGAATTAAATCACCTTGAAGGAATAAGAATAAGAATTATGTCATGCATCTCCTTCACCAATTTAAATTGATGACAACCAAAGGATTTGGCATACTACTTATTCTCGTTGGAAAGAATAAAGAGAGATCTCGCACAAGCTTGGGTAAATCTTCAACGAACCACCGGTAGAATTGTGAAAAGAACAAATGAATTAAAACGATAACAACGGACGAGTAAAACTTGAACGAACCACCGTAAGAATCGGAGAAGAACGAAGAGGCATCAATGAAGAATATTTGGAGGACGAAGTTGAAAACTGATAACGAAGAAATATTCTGAAATGATGGCCTTCGGAGGAACACAAAGAAAAGAATTCATGAAATGCTTCGGATGGGTAAAAAGAATTCCTCACAATCTGAACAATAATGAGGATGGCATGAAGCTAGAACCACGAATCTCCAAGAAGACGGGCCAAGAATTAAGAGAAACACTTCTCCGGTCTCCAAATGTTGAGAATGAAGACGAGAAATGTCATGAAGAATTTCGAGATACTCCGGAAGAATAAAAAGATGGAAGGTGGAGCTAAAGATGGAAATAATTGAAAACAAGCTTGGTGAAGGTATATGACTGATGGAAATCATTCTTACGTCACATTTGAAAAGTATTTGAGTATAACTCCGGAAAAATAGAAGAGTCAGGTAAGATCCTGGGAAAAGACCTGTGGGTTAGGGCCCACTCAAAGAAATCACCGTTGGAAAAGATTGCTGAAGAGATATTGCACCGGTTGAATTAAATGGCTTGAATAAGATGACAATCCTCAAAAAATAATTTGAACGGATTAAGAATGGAATTATGAATCTTCAGCACTCCAGATATGAATAGCAAGAGGAGAATGATTAATTGGTGCACCGGAATAAGAAAGCATTGTGAAAAGAGGAAAAGGATAAGATCAACACCGAAATCTTGAATTACATCCACCGGAGAAGAATATGAGAACAAAAGAATGATGAACTTGAAGGTCTTGAGCATCTTCCTGAGAAAACACCGGATAAGAACGTTGAAGGAAAAGAATGAAGAAACATCACATGAATAAAATGGATACTTCATTTAGAATTTCTTGCTCCGAGAAAAAGAAGGGTGGGAGGGTGGGTAAAACAAAGACAACTTGAGATGATTGAAACAGACAAATCGTCGGATTTCTCAACGGCATCCGTATGGAATAACTTGAAGAGAAGGCACACCGGTTGAAAAGGATTAACATGAAAATCTCGATGGTCAAGAAGAATTAGCACTCCCATAGAAATATGAGAATACCGATTAGGAAAGGTATGGAATCAACATTTGACATCGAAGCAACTCGAATACCAGAATCAAAACAAAACAACGGATATATATGTTTATGAAGAAGATTATGTTGCAACATATCTATCCGAACAGAGAATTGAACGAATGAATTCCGCAGGTACATCAACTTGTCGAGAAGCCACTTGAGAGAACAAAAGGTAAATAAAAAGGAACAAGGAACAGATAGAACAAATACAAGATAGAAGCTTCGTTCGACATATTCGTGCTGAAAGCTCATGGAACGTGTTACCAAAGGGTTTTGCAATCCCCGGATCAGCATAGCCAAGGACCCTTTAAGATGCAACTCCCGATCGGAACAAGTCCATAAAACCACTTCACTCAATGTAGAACCCCGAACTTCATATCGAGCATCCGTTGGAAGAATGCCTAGAACTACTGGATGAACCCACCTATTAATTTCCGAAAGTTCCCAGTTATGCAATCAGGTGTTGGGGATACAGGGGAAGATCTGCGCACTCAACTCTAATCCTACATCCAGTTGTATCCATCCTTCAACACATAACCAGTTCTATCCGGAAACCGTTTACCTCGGACCTTCGAAACGCATCCACTATACAAGCTATTGCAATACTCCCGAACTACCTCCCCAGTACTGGGTGATGTCGGGGTTATCTTGCCACTAACCGTATAGGAGAGTTTTCGATGCCGGTCGTCTTAAGTATTCTAGTACTGCCGCGATGGATTTGTGACGACAACACCTCGGAGCTCAACTCCCCGGGACACTGCCACAACCCCTAATGACAGGAGGCGTCGAGAACAATGTTCTCGTCACAAAGACATCGAAACAATCCAAACAATACTCGCGTCATCCTAAAAAAAAATTGGTGCAATTTTGAGAGTAGAAGAGGCAAGAGTAATCGTCAGGAGTCCTCACCAGAGTGAAAAGAGATGAGAAGCAAACAGAAATCCTACTCTCCGATATATATATAGGACTCAAAACATTTTCAAGTGTGTGCCTAGACTCAACCGTCAATGATTCGATCAATCAGTGGGGGCTTCTAGGTCGGAGAAGGCTCTGAATACCAACTTGTAATGCCCAGGATGGGACTATACCTCCTACGTGTCGAGGCACGACTTAAAGGTATAAGCCCATCCTAGAATGATCTCAAGTTTGGTATCTTTGCACGGCTCAAGTAAAAGAGGGATTAAATTACAAAAGGAGATAGTTGGCTTACACTCGCCACTTCACACAATACATTACATAAGCAAACATCATTCAAAACATCACAACCCGACTACGGGCGAAGATCCAAAGAAAGATACCAAAACAACATAAAGCCACAGGTCAGGATCGAATCCTAGTAGAAACCACTACTGATCGTCGAAACGTAACAAGCATACGGCCACTCTCTTCATCGAGCTCCCAATGAAGTACTTGAACCAGCTCCTGCATCTTTCTCGGCTGAACCTGCATCTGGTGTTGTAGTATCTGTGAGCCACGAGGACTCAGCAATCCCATAACCATGGGTATCAAGACTAGCAAAGCTTTATGGGTAGGAAGAGGTAAAGTGGTGAGGCTGCAGCAGCGGCTAAGCAATATGGTGGCTAACTTACGAGTACCAGAATAAGATGAGCATCTACGCAAACGGTCGCAAAAGTAGTGATCGCTAAAGATCCTGAACTACATACGAGTCAAACATAACCCCACCGTGTTCCATTCTCAAAGTGAAAAGAGACAGTCACGGTTACTCACACAGTTGTGTGTTTTACTTCGGATCATCTGTCAAGTTTTCTACAACCGGACATTAACAAATTCCAATCTACCACATAACCGCGGGCACGGCTTTCGAAAGATCATAACCCTGCAGGGGTGTTCCAACTTAGCCCATCACAAGCTCTCACGATTAGCTGAAGTGATAAATATAATATCATCACTCCTTATCTTAGGGAAATCCGATCAGGCTCGGCATCCCGGTAGCACAAGACATCTCGACAATGGTAAAACAAGTCCAGCAAGACCTTCCGGTGTGTCGACACCCTGATAGTAGCCGCGCGTATCTCGTCTCAGGCCACAACCGTATGGGCGATGCTACAGGTTATACCAGATACCTCGGGTTTCCCCAAGGCGGCCCTGCAGGACCCCCGTTTGGGACCAACACCATCAGCACTGGCCCCCCTGCTATGTAGAAAGAATCCTCGGGTAGCGCTAACTCCCTATGCAATTTAATTAATTAATTAAGTTGTTATTATGAGCAAATTAAAACCAATGTTGGGCCTTGCTGGAGGAGTTTTATTCAAAGTCGAACTGTCAAGGGGTCCCCATCCACCCATCGTGTAAGGAACGCAAAATCAAGGAACATAATGCCGGTTTATCGGCGCCTAAGGTGGCATGAGTGGAACAAAACACCGAGCAAAAGGCCAAGCCTTCCACCCATGCCCAGTATATAGGTGTGTTAATAATAATTATAGATATTGTGATATTCCAACAACAAGTTCTCTCCTGGAACAAACTTCATCTTCACCTGCAACTAGCAACGCTATAAGAGGGGCTGAGCAAGCGGTAACATAGCCAAACAGTGGTTTTGCTAGGAAGGTGTCAAATGTTAGAGGTTTCATGGCAACAAGGAGAGGCTGACATAAAAGATGGGTAGCGCGACATGTAACGATAGCATCGAGACAACTAAGCATGGCAATGGTAGTAAAGGTATCCAAGGGTATGATCATCTTGCCTGGGACTCCGCAAGGAAGAAGAACGGATCCACGAAGTAGACGAAGCAACAGCCGAGCGAATCCTCACAACTCCGGAACGAAACCGAAGCTAACAAGAGAAGCAACCGGAAAGAAGCAAACAACACGGTAAACACACATATCATAAACATGGCATACGATGCACATCCAAGTATGATGCATGTCCGGTTTAATTATGCATGGCATGGCAAAGTGCACAAACAAGTACTACAAGTTAAATGGAGCTCAATATGCAACGAGTTCCATATTGACAAAACACCACATTTTATTATTTAGTTGGCTCTCGTTTATTTACAAGACAAGACTAAATGTTTGTTAACATGGCAAGAGGTGAAGCAAAAACAAACTACCTATTTAGACATTTTAAATGAGGCCGGAAATAACAACAACAATTCCGGGAAAAACCCTATATGCATGTTTAGCAATTATAAAAGCAACAACAATTAAACATACAAAGGTTGTTAACATGATGCGGATGACATGATCAAGTTTTATGCAAATTTATTAAAAGTTGACATGAAGAGATATGAAGTATTTGTCACCGTGGTGGAAGGAAAAGGTGCCACGGCAACGATCCGAAAATGATGCAACGCAACATCTCGGTTCCGGTAACTCGGTGAGAGACCGGTGCAAAAGGTGACGGAGACGTGAGTGAGACATGCAAGATGATGGGGTGATCCCATCACCGGGTTCCCACGAGTCGGCGACGAGGCAACCGTGGAGAACGACAAAACATGATACGGGCACGGTGCACACAAGGGACACATTTCATACAACACATGCATCCATGGGTCATCGTCTCGGGGTTATACCTTCGGAACAAACGTTCACGGGGCGGTTCGAGATCGTAGAGGGACGTAGAGGAAGTAGTGGTACACGGCCGTAGAGGAAGTAGTCGTTCCGCTTTCGAAGAGGTACTTGTTATGTAGCCGTTCAAGTTCCCGTAGATGTTCGGTTCGTCGAGGTACTTGGCGAACCCTTCGTTTCCGGGGCGACGGTAGTGGTACATGCCGTAGAGGGAAGTAGTTGTTCTCGTTCATCGGTAGGGGTACTTGTCGCGTCGTAGTTGACGTCGGGGTACACGGTCGTAGTGGTACTTGGGCTCGGCGACGGTAGTTGTACATGATCCGTAGTTGTTCGGGTCTTTCGTAGATGTACTTGACGCAACACCGGGTGTAGTCGTACACGGGTCTTGCCGGTCTCGGTCTCGGTCGTAGTTGTACACGTCATCCTGGCACTTGGCGAAAATAAACAGCAGCAACAAACATGACAGTCTCGGACACGGCGAGGAGGCTGCTCGGGACGACGAGGCCGTGCAGCGGCATGGCGGAGAAGAACCGGCGAGGCGGGAGATGCACAGCAGCAGGACTCGGGCGACAGCCCCTGGCCGAGGAGGCGCTGGCTGGAGGTCCAGCGGGGTCGCGGGGCCATGGCGCTGCGGGAGTTCTTCTCTGGCGATGCGGTTCGGAGGGGAACGGAAGGAGCCGACGCGAGGACGAGCGCTCGCTGCGGCCATTGGGCGATGTCAGGGCGGCTCCTGGTCGGCCGGCGAGGCGAAGCCGGGGCGGCGGCGGAGGAGGGCCCCGGCTCGGCGCGGCGCGGAGGAAGGCCGAGAGGAGGCCTTGGCGACGGAGGGAGCCACGGCGCGAGGGGGCGACGGAGGGGCGCAGGGCTATGCGCGAGGACGGGCGCGCAGGAGGGAGGCCACGACGCGCAGCGCTCCTGGCCGGAAGGAAGGGGCCATGGCGCGGCGCTGAGGTGCAGAGCTCGGGGCGGCGAGGCGCTCGGTGCGGGGCGAGGCAGAGGCCTGGGGCTCGGGAACGAGAAGCTGGCGCTGCGGCGCTTGGGGGGCGAGGGAAAAATCGGGCAGAGGGGCGAAGGAAGTGGCGGCGGCTTGCGGGAGAGGGAGTGAGCGAGAGGAGCGTCGGGCTCGCTAGGGTTAGGGATAGGTGGGCCGGCTGGGGGGAAGGCCGACTGGGCCTGCGGCTGGAGGGAGGTTCGGCCGGCTGGGCCTGGAGGCCTGGCTGCTGGGCTCTCTTCTTCTATTAAATTGCTTTAACAGAAAAAGGAGAAAGAGGGAAAAGAAAAGAGAGGCTTAGGGAAAAAATACTGAACGGGGATAATTTTCCCGAACTCATAAAAATGAGTTTGATCCAAGAAAATTATAAGTGGCATGATCAAAAGAATATAAATTCAAACCCATTTGAATTTAATTCAAATGAATTGAACTATGACATGGTTTCGAAAGTGTCCAAAAATGATGAGGTTTTTGGAGGAACCTCGATACAACGGAAAATAATTATTGGCAAGGTTTTGAAGGAGAAACTCGAAGTGAAATAGACATGTGGAAATTTGCAAGTGTGTTGCGGTTAATTCCAAACAAATGGAATATTTATCTATATAGCTCCCTAAATATTGAGAGGCTTTTATATGTTATAAAGAGAAGTCATTCTTCCCTCGATTTAAATGGACCGAAGGTCCACACAATTTATTTAGGTTGAGATGCAAAAAATATATGACATGATGGCATCATGACATGATGGCATCATGACATGATGGCATCATGACATGATGCAATGCAAAATAAATAACACAAGCACAAAGAACACACGGGAGAACCCGGAACATCTGGAATCTTCTGGAATCTTCTGGGACGTCGGTCTTCGGGCGTCACAGAATTTATTGTCCAGATGGCAGCATGTGAGCTTGAAGCCAAATGATTTCCTCAGGACCAAGCCAGGGCCGACCCCACCGCAATTGAGGCACAATGAACCTTAATAGAGTAACATATATACTTTCAACAATATATATCGTATATCGTGAATAATATGAAGGCATAACAATAAGAAAACTTAACTGTAATTAGCAAATAAAGTCTCAAAACACCACCTATATGTGATTATATGATGCAAATAATGATTATAAGATACATGTACTCAACTATAAATAACTATTGAATAAATACAATGAGTGCACGGGGGGGGGGGTCATATGCCCTTTGTCCACGTTGATTTTATGTTATGCAAATCTTTTTTCTTATAATTTATTTAAGTATGTACATATATTGGGCCACCAGAATCACGAAGGATGCCAACACAATCACCAACGCGCGCTTCTACTGCAACTTCATCTTGGTGAGAGCGATCGACATCCCCTTGTTGGAGGAGCGTGATGTTCTCCCCCTCTTTGCCGAGCTTGAGGTCGACAATGTCGGGTGAGGCGTTTCCCATCCTCTTATCCAAGTGCAATAGTCGACAAATGACATCATTAATCAGCACCTCGAAATCGTACACTGCATAAATATTGTTCGAAAATGGACTGAAAAAATAGCAATCTCCATTGAAGCCTCTCACTCTCTCTATCTCTCGGGGTTGTTTAGATAGGAAGATTTAATTTCCCTGCTTGTTTACGGTTCTAACAAACTTCATAAGATACATGTACTCAACTATAAATAACTAATGAATAAATACAACATGGTGAAGTGTGTTGGGGAATATACCCTATGTCCATATTGATTTTATGTTCTGTAAATCATTTTTTTTGTAATTTATTTAAGTATGTAGACATATTAGACTCATATTTAAGATGGACTCTAGGTCGCCCCACATTTTGCCATGCCCTAGGGCCTGCCCTGGATCAAACGAATATTTGGGTTTATAATATTGGAAAATACCGGTCCCAATGTATGATCCCTTGGCAAAATATGGGAAATTTTTCACATTTCATATTTCAGAAATAATATCAGAGAAACATACGAAAGCAGAGAATTCTAAACTCATGCCCATGTGAATTTTGCGTAAAGATAAAATTGTTAGTGAATGTACAAATTTGATGCTGGGAAATCTCATCGTTAATTTAGATAGCATGTCCTATTGCATATACTCGTTTTATGACTTCTGCACAACTCACTCAATTGGTCATGTGTTCCAACTGTAATTTACATGGACAGCCCCACAAAAAATGATGTAAATGTATCATGAAATGCAATGCAACTATTGTATGCAGATGTGTGTATGTTTGTGAATTTTCTATGAAATTGTTATGATTTTTGATTTTGAAGGCTGCAAAACCCATTTGAAATTACAACATTAAAATTAAAAGAGAATTAAAATATAGGAGATTCTACATTGGAAACCGCCTGCAATACATGCCAGGGCGGTTCATGGTTAGAAACCGCCTTCGGTGAGAAAGTAAAGCATGTCATTCTATAACTGCCTTCAATACGCATGACTAACAACGACTAACGCTTAAAGGCGAGACTCAAAACCACTGTAGGTTATTGTCCGAAAATAGTCTTCGATGCTCTTGTTCTTCTTGTAGTAATAGCTTGCATCAGCAATCCATATACATTGGGTCGAGGCTTAATCTCTCCCATCAAAAGGGGAGTTTGCTGGTTTCGCTTCCACCCCTCCTATCGATAAATGCCCCCTTTCACCGATTTTTTTTAAACCACGTGATTCGACCCCCACCTCCTCATTTTTAGCGGTCCATGTTTTTTTCCTTACCTGTGCCTATGAATTCCCTTCCGATGGCATATCTCAATCTCAATCCAATCGAAACAAATCTACGTTGAACCGCTAGAATAAAGCTACCCCCGTTGCAAGGCATGGGTATTTAACTAGTTAAGACAAATGTGCACTGTCATTTTGTTGCAGTCATGATTGTTTGGGTTGTGGTTTTTTGGGGACCATTACAGATGGCTTGCTATACTATGATGTAGCAAAACAGTCCCAAAATCAAGGGGAAGTTTGTTAGCCAAGCGCAAAGGTTAACCTAATCTGAATATCTAAATTATCACAATGGACCTCGATGCCAAACGCAACCTTAGCCTGAATACATTTGAAATTGTTTTGTATTTCCTTTTGTTTGAGGGCCTATTTGTTATTTTATCTTTGATTTTGACCAGTGAAATCCAAAGCGGAACTAGACAAATTTGCACTTTCTCAAGCTAGATTATGAACATGAACCGATCTAATGTATCCTCATGACCTACTAGTTTAATGCAGTGCACACAATTATTTGCACTGGTCGATCCAGATCAAGCAATCACCAGCCACCACCTCTACACAGGACAGCCAGCTCCAGCATTCATCTCCCAATCCACTATTCCAAGATCTTGATGCTGATCTATGCATCATCCCCAAGAACTAGAACCATATATCTAATGTGATGTTAGGTTAAAAGTACACCTCTAGCCCCTTTGACTTAATAATACACAAAAGAACACACACACAAATCCCAGATGAGTAGGCAGGCAAGATGTCCGTCGGCTTGCCTTCGGATTCTTCTCCAGTCTCACCGTCTGCGTCGCTACCGTTGTGACTGCGGGGGGATGTTGAGTATCGTGATTATTAGGAAAGCTAGGATAGCGTAGGATATCGTGATTATTAGGAAAGCTAGGATAGCGTAGGATATTATTCTACCTTGCCTTGTACTCCAAGCAGATCATTGTACTCCTATATGTATATGCCCACGAGGCTCAAGCAATATAACATCAACTATTCCACCAAATCCCTCTCTCCCTTTTAACATGGTATCTATCGCAAGTCGATCCTAAACCCTAGCCGCCACCGCTTCCGCACCCACGCGCCGCCCCCGGGGCGGTCGGCCTCCATGACCGCCGCCGGGGGCCGCGCCGCCCGTACCTAGGGTTCGTCCGCCGGCCGTGTTGGCCGGCTGCCCTAGAGAGTCTTTTTCCCGAGCCATTGCTCCGGTTTTTTCGCTCTCTCGCCGGTCGCTTTGATCGGCGTTTTTCTTTTTGGTTTTCCGATCTAATCTTGATCGGTTTGCGTCGCCCACCGCCACCGTCGACCCCATGCGCCTCTACTCCGACCCTGGCGCGACCAACCAGCCTCTCCTCCGACCCGCGGCCACGTGCGCCGAGGCGGCCCGTCCGGGCCAGCCGCCGTCCGCGCGTCGGTCCGCCCGTCGCTCTGTGCCGGCCTTCACCGCCCTGCTCCGACCGGAACACCTGCATCGCCCCGACCCGGCGGCCTCGCGCCATGCGACGGCCAATCATAGCCGTCGCTCGCGCGCCGGCCCGCCCATCGATCCACGTCACCCGCCTCCGCCGCGTCTGCACGGCGGCCCGGCGGTCTACCTCGCCGGCCTCATCCTCGGCTGCATCAGGCTCGTCGTCTGCCTCAACTCGGGCGTCGTTGCTCCGTTGGTCGCTCGGGCCTCGCTGCCCGGGTGCCGGCGCTGACGTCCCGTTCCGTCCGCCGTCGCCGGCCTCATCCAGGACTCCGCCACCACTCCTCCACCGAGCGGCGTCCTCGACCTCGCGCGCGATCGGCTTGATCACCCGCTCGCCGCCGCGATCCACCTCATCTATGTCGCGCGATCGACCTGGCCCGTCGGTCACGCGCGCCTCCGCAGGTCCCGTGAAGATCGTCCCGAGTACTGTGCGCCTCTTCGCCGATCGAGCATCGGGCTGCCGCTGCATCGCCCCGCCGGGCCGCAGCGCCGCCGCCCGTGTGGTTCTCCTCGCGGCTGCATCGACTCGTGCTTCGCCGCTGCGTCGCCCCTTCGGGCCGTAGTGCTGCGATACGCGGTCCCCGCCGTCGCCCCGAGGCCGTCCCCGCGGTTGCACCGACTCGCGAACCGCCGTTGCGTCGCCCCTTCGGGCCGCAGCGTCGCGGCCCGCGGTCCCCGCCGCCGCCCCGAGGTCTCCCCGCCGTCGCCTCGACCCGCTTGCCGCCGCTGCGTCGCCCCTTCGGGTCGTAGCGCCGCGGCCCGCGGTCCACTCCGCCGTCACCGCGCGTTGACTTCTCGTGGTATGCGCCGCGCCATCTCGCTTGGCGCGGGAACGTCACCGTCCGCGCCGGTCTTCGTCACGCTGTCAGGGTTCTTCGCCTACTTCGAGCACCGCCGCCGCAAACCTAACCTAGCCGCCGCTGCCGCCGTCAGGCCGCCGCCGCCGCTCTTCTTTTGCCGCCGCCGCCGCTACCTTCGTAGCCGCCGTCGTCGCACGTCCACCCCCTTCGTCTTCGTCCAAGCACCAGCCCGTCGCCAGCGTCGCCGTCATCTACCCTGACCACTTCGTCTACTCCGACCACCGTTGGTGACGTCGGCCCCGCGCCGATGGACGCCGCAACCGTCGTCGAGTTCTTCTTTGCTGGCCCCTCCGACTTCTCCGACATGGCGTACAGCTCGTGCAGGTCCCTCGTCTACGCATGCCCGGTGCTGGCAACACCGATGCGTGCTTTCATCCACGACGTGTCCCCGGGCCTGGCAAGCCTGGTCGGCACTTCGTCAACTTCGTCTTCATCCGTCTACGCATGCCCGGTGCTGGCAACACCGGTGTGTGCCTTCGTCTACGATGTGTCCCCGGGCTTGGCAAACCCGCCGCGACACGTCGTCAACAACATCTTCTTCCCGACGCACCGCTACTTCGACACCACATCGCCCATGCTAACTTGGCGCCCCCTTGCGCCCGCGGCTCCACGGCGACTTCCTCGACACCGGCTACCCCGACTCGACATCGACCACGGCATTCTTCGCACGGCTACCTCGGCCACAGCTCCACCACCCTACGCTCTCGGCTACATCGACAAACGGCACAAAGGGCTACCGCCTGCTTGAGGAACCTCGTCGGTTTCCACTCCAGTCACGACTCCGCGATGCGTCGACCGTTCCGACTGTGGGGGGGTGTCCGTCGGCTTGCCTTCGCATTCTTCTCCAGTCTCACCGTCTGCGTCGCTACCGTTGTGACTGCGGGGGGATGTTGAGTATCGTGATTATTAGGAAAGCTAGGATAGCGTAGGATATTATTCTACCTTGCCTTGTACTCCAAGCAGATCATTGTACTCCTATATATATATGCCCACGAGGCTCAAGCAATATAACATCAACTATTCCACCAAATCCCTCACTCCCTTCTAACACAAGAGAGGGGGATGTGGACTGGATTGAGCCACTGGCATTGGGTGTATGAGTATAATTAATCATCACCACCATTGATAACCACTGATAGTGGGGTATTAAGCAACTGCATGTAGTGGTGTAGGAGCATGATTGGGTGTTACGAATGGCGTGTGTACGTAGGGATCAAGAGGCTCCAGCTTGGCCAAAGGCAGGTCCAGCTGTTTAGCCGCATTAATCAACGATTAGGGTCCCCTTTCTCGAGTCGTAGACTAATGGCATCGTGCAGTACGCATTCTTCTTTCGCACTTGGGGGTCTGCGATATCCTACTGACATGTGCAGTTTCATACGCTTCCAATATTTTTGTTTCTTTGGGAGACGACTCGCATAGAAAATACAGTACGTTTCATGTGAGATTCGTATGTGTTGTTCTGATCATCCTTGATTCGGCAGCAGTTGTTTGTAGTGGGATGCCACTAACAAAATCATGCGTGCTATATATCCTTGTCTACAGATCGATCTCATTGTACTAGCTAGTGGTATTATACTCCTTAATTTGGCTTGATGCCATTGTACACGCCATCGAGAGTCTGCATGTGGTTTACAGGTACGGCCTCTGGGATTCCCTTGGCCCCAAGAGCCAGACCCTCAGCAAGATAGTCGCAACGCCGAGCGTTGTAGACCAGTCGATCACCTAATTAAGATCAAATGTCTAATTATTGGAGGCACTCTATGCAGCAGCTTAAAGCTGATCGCTAACACGTCCTACCGATTGATGTAGCTATCGATCGACCGCTCGGACAAATTAAACGGATCAGCCTGTCTCACTCTCACACCGCAGGCACCATGTACAATAAGTAATGTGACCGGCCTCGATCAACAACTGCATTCCATGATGGAAATAGTGCGCGTAGTCCGTAGATGGTTGAATTTGCCAAGACAAGAGGCTAGAAATTCGCATGAGGTAAGCAAATGACAGCGACCCTCGTCTCATTATCCTCTGCATCTTGTTTTGTTTTTCAGGAGAAGCTTATCCTTTGGCATCAGAGATGATGGATCGACGCTAATGGGCCAACTAAACGAATTGACCGAATCTCTCGTTGTTTCACTCCAACGAAGGTCAGCACGCGTCTTCTTGGCTGGCTTCACCCCGACATTTGCATTGCACGGAAAAGGTTTACCTCACCATGACCCGACGTTGGGTTTGACGAGGGCTAAACTAAATTAAACGTTGGGGGCAGCGTGGCCTCATGTGAAGTCCACCTGGCTCAGCTCAGCTCAGCTCAGCTCACGCACGTTCGTGCGTGTGTGAAAGAGACTTGGGCTACAGCTGTCGCACTTCGTAATTTATGTACTCACTCGCAGTCCAACGTTCATTGCATACGTACAAATTCGCAAGCGAGCTTTGCATGTTTGGGTCTTTCAAGTAAAATGGTTAGCAGTAGAGGCCCGGTCAAAAGAGAGCTGTCCAGACTATGAACCAAGTAAATTTTCATTTTTACTATTCAGCTGATATCATTTTTGACATTAAATTAGGAGTAGTTTGTTTTTCGAAACGGATGCAAAAGCTTTGCCTCATCTCATTAATAAAGAAGGGGTTAAACATACATAGTCTTAAGCAGGGATATCACCCCGCCACAAATGGACAAAGACCTACTCTCGCGGCATTATACCACTTAGATGTTTTGCCCCAGCCGAGACCCAATCTCTGGCCTCGCATTTGATGCGGTCGATGATGAGCGACGGCAAGGTGGCCTTGTTTCTGAAAACCCTCGCGTTTCTCTCGTTCCAAATCTCCCAAACAACCAACATCAGCAGTGTGGTCATTGCGCGCCTTCTATGGCCTTGCCGCAAAGTCGTGGCCTCCCACCAGGCGAGGACCGAGGGCAAAGCCTGCCACGCATCGGTGTCAATCTCAGGCGCCCCCAGCCAAGATTTTACCGCGTTCCAGATACGAATGGAGAACCTACATTTGAACAGCATGTGTGCCGCAGACTCCGACACACTGTGGCATAGCTGACACAAGCCACAGTTTGGCCACCCGCGCTTCTCCAGCCGGTCGGCGGTCCAGATTCTGTTTTTTAGGACAAGCCAAGCGAAAAATTTGCATTTGGGGGGAGCCCAGTTTCCCCACACTGCACGCACCATAGCTGAGTTGATCGTCCCAAGGAACTGAGCTCTGTAGGCGGACGCCGCAGAGTATTTTCCATTGGCGGTGAACTTCCAAACAATGTCGTCGGTAGTGCCAACTTGAAGCTGAACTTGTTCCAGGCTTGACCACAGAGCGCAAAATTGTGCGATGTGGTTGACGGATAGTCCTCTAGCCAAGTCAATGTTCCTGGTCCAAAGTTGGTCGTTCATCGCGGCCCTTACCGTGAGGTTCTTGCCCTTGGAGATTTCGAAGATCAGGGGAGCGATGTCCCTAGGCTTGGCCCCAAGCAGCCATGGAGTGTGCCAAAATTTGGCGATTCTGCCGTCGCCTACAGTGATGGTTGTCGCCGCATAAAAAAGATCCATGTCACCTTTATTACATGGTTTCCCCAATCCAACCCAGGCCCTTTCCTGATCTTTCCATTCGTGCCACGCCCATCGCAGCCGGAGCGCACGGGCGTACTTTCTGAGGTCCAGAATCCTCAACCCGCCGTATTCTTTTGGTCTGCAGACAAGCTTCCAGTTTACCTTGCATTTACCGCCAGAGACCTTGTCAGAGCCTGCCCAGAGGAAAGCACGCTCAATCTTCTCTATATCATCGAGGGTCCCTTCCGAAAGGATGAGGGACGTAACATGGAAGGTAGTCTGCGCCGTGAGGACCGCCATGACAAGAGCGGCCCTACCGACGGCAGTAATGTGCCCCCCTTGCCAGGGTACAAGCTTCCCCGCCACCTTGTCGACCAAAGGTTGAATGTCGGTCCTTCGTAGCCGGTGCACAGAGAGTGGCAGCCCCAGGTACTTCAAGGGAAAAGAGGTCCGCTTTACCGGGAAGCCGTCAAACAGCGCGTCGAAATCGATGCCAGCACAGCGGATGGGCACCACAAGGGTCTTCTCCAAATTGGTAACGAGGCCCGTCACCTCCCCAAAACCGTGCAGGATGGCATTTAAGCGCACGATGTCCTCGCGAATAGGAGCCACAAAGATTGCCGCGTCGTCAGCGTAAAGAGAGGTGCGGAGGCAAGCTGCCCGGCCGCCCACGGGGGTCAGCTGGTTCTTGCGAGTGGCAATGTCCAGGAGGTTTTGCAGAGGGTCTATGGCAAGCACAAACAACAGCGGGGATAGAGGATCTCCCTGCCGGAGGCCAATATGGTGCATAATGGGGTCGCCTAGAATCCCGTTGATAGAAACTCTAGAGGTTGAAGATCTCAACAATGCAGCAACCATGTCTCTGAACCTAACCGGAAACTGTTGGGGAACGTAGTATTTTAAAATTTTCCTACGATCACGCAAGATCTATCTACCAGATGTATAGCAACGAGAGGGAAGAGTGTGTCTACGTACCCTCGTAGACCGGGAGCGGAAGCGTCAAGTGACGCGGTTGATGTTGTCGAACTTCTTCGCGATCCAACCGATCAAGCACCGAACGTACGGCACCTCCGCGTTCAGCACACGTTCAGCTTGATGACGTCCCACGAGCTCTTGATCCAGTTGAGCTTCACGGGAGAGTTTCGTCAGCACGACGGCGTGGTGACGGATATTATGTATTCACCGGCACAGGGCTTCGCCTAAGCTCCGCGACGGTATGACCGAGGTGTGTTTCTGTGGAGGGGGGCACCGCACACGGCTAAAACAATTCAACTTGTGTGTCTTTGGGTGCCCCCCTGCCCCCGTATATAAAGGAGCAAGGGAGGGAGGCCGGACGGCCCTTCCTGGTGCGGCTAGGGAGTGGACTCCTACTAGGAATAGGATTGCAATCCTATTCCTAGTAGGATTCACCAAAAGAAGGAAGAGGGAAAGGAATAGGAGAGGTGGCGCCCCCCCCCCCCAATCCTAGTCCAACTAGGAACCCTAGGTGGGGGCGCCGGCCAGCCCTATGGGCTGCCTCTCTCTTTCCCTTTAGGCCCACTATGGACCATCCCCTCTCGTAGGGGGTTCCGGTAACCCCCTCCGGCATTCCCGATAAATCCGAAACTTTTCCGGAACACTTCCGGTGTCCGAATATAATCGTCCAATATATCAATCTTTATGTCTCGGACATTCCGAGACTCCTCGTCATGTCCGTGATCTCATCCGGGACTCCGAACTACCTTCGGTACATCAATACTCATAAACTCATAATACCGATCGTCATCAAACGTTAAGCGTGCGGACCCTACGGGTTCGAGAACTATGTAGACATGACCGAGACTCATCTCCGGTCAATAACCAATAGCGGAACCTGGATGTTCATATTGGCTCCTACATATTCTACGAAGATCTTTTATCGGTCAGAACCGCATAACAACATACGTTGTTCCATTTGTCAAACGGTATGTTACTTGCCCGAGATTCGATCGTCGGTATCTCTATACCTAGTTCAATCTCGTTACCGGCAAGTCTCTTTACTCGTTCCGTAACACATCATCTCGTGACTAACTCATTAGTCTTTTGCTTGCAAGGCTTATTGTGATGTGTGTTACCGAGAGGGCCCAGAGATACCTCTTCGACACTCGGAGTGACAAATCCTAATCTTGATCTATGCCAACACCACGAATACTTTCGGAGACACCTGTAGAGCATCTTTATGATCACCCAGTTACGTTGTGACGTTTGATAGCACACAAGGTGTTCCTACGGTATTCGGGAGTTGCATAATCTCATAGTCATAGGAACATGTATAAGTCATGAAGAAAGCAATAGCAGTTAAACTAAACGATCATAGTGCTATGCTAACGGATGGGTCTTGTCCATCACATCATTCTCCTAATGATGTGATCTCGTTGATCAAATGACAACTCATGTCTATGGCTAGGAAACATAACCATCTTTGATCAATGAGCTAGTCTAGTAGAGGCATACTAGGGACATACTGTTTTGTCTATGTATTCACACATGTACTAAGTTTCCGGTTAATACAATTCTAGCATGAATAAAAGACATTTATCATGATATAAGGAAATACAAATAACATCTTTATTATTGCCTCTAGGGCATATTTCCTTCAGTCTCCCACTTGAACTAGAGTCAATAATCTAGATTACAAAGTGATGATCCTCACACCCATGGAGTCCTGGTGCTGATCATGTTTTGCCCGTGGAAGAGGGTTAGTCAATGGGTCTGCAACATTCAGATCCGTATGTATTTTGCAAATCTCTATATCTCCCTCCTTGACTAGATCGCGGATGGAATTGAAGCATCTTTTGATGTGCTTTGTTCTCTTGTGAAACCTGGATTCCTTCGCCAAGGCTATGGCTCCAGTGTTGTCACAAAAGATTTTCATTGGACCTGATGCACTAGGTATTACACCTAGATCGGATATGAACTCCTTCATCCAGACTCCTTCATTTGCTGCTTCCGAAGCAGCTATGTATTCCGCTTCACACGTAGATCCCGCCACGACGCTCTGCTTGGAACTGCACCAACTGACAGCTCCACCGTTCAATAAAAATACATATCCGGTTTGTGACTTTGAGTCATCCAGATCAGTGTCAAAGCTAGAATCGACGTAACCGTTTACGACAAGCTCTTTGTCACCTCCATATACGAGAAACATATCCTTTGTTCTTTTCAGATACTTTAGGATGTTTTTGACCGCTGTCCAGTGATCCACTCCTGGATTACTTTGGTACCTCCCTGCTAGACTTATAGCAAGGCACACATCAGGTCTGGTACACAGCATTGCATACATGATAGATCCTATGGCTGAGGCATAGGGAATGACTTTCATTTTCTCTCTATCTTCTGCAGTGGTCGGGCATTGAGTCTTACTCAACTTCATACCTTGTAAAACAGGCAAGAACCCTTTCTTTGACTGATCCATTTTGAACTTCTTCAAAATCTTATCAAGGTATGTGCTTTGTGAAAGTCCAATTAAGCGTCTTGATCTATCTCTATAGATCTTGATACCTAATATATAAGCAGCTTCACCGAGGTCTTTCATTGAAAAACTTTTATTCAAGCATCCTTTTATGCTATCCAGAAATTCTATATCATTTCCAATCAACAATATGTCATCTACATATAATATTAGAAATGCTACAGAGCTCCCACTCACTTTCTTGTAAATACAGGCTTCTCCAAAAGTCTGTATAAAACCATATGCTTTGATCACCTCATCAAAGCGTATATTCCAACTCCGAGATGCTTGCACCAGTCCATAGATGGATCGCTGGAGCTTGCATACTTTGTTAGCACCTTTTGGATCAACAAAACCTTCTGGTTGCATCATATACAACTCTTCTTTGAGATATCCATTTAGGAATGCAGTTTTGACATCCATTTGCCATATTTCATAATCATAAAATGCGGCAATTGCTAACATGATTCGGACAGACTTAAGCATCGCTACAGGTGAGAAAGTCTCATCGTAGTCAACTCCTTGAACTTGTCGAAAACCTTTCGCAACAAGTCGAGCTTTGTAAACAGTAATATTACCGTCTGCGTCGGTCTTCCTCTTGAAGATCCATTTATTTTCGATGGCCTGCCGATCATTGGGCAAGTCAACCAAAGTCCATACTTTGTTCTCATACATGGATCCCATCTCAGATTTCATGGCTTCAAGCCATTTTGCGGAATCTGGGCTCATCATCGCTTCCTCATAGTTCGTAGGTTCATCATGGTCTAGTAACATGATTTCCAGAACTGGGTTGCCGTACCACTCTGGTGCGGAACGTACTCTGGTTGATCTACGACGTTCAGTAGAAACTTGATCCGAAGTTTCATGATCATTATCATCAACTTCCTCACTAATTGGTGTAGGAATCACTGGAATAATTTCCTGTGATGTACTACTTTCCAATATGGGAGAAGGTACAATTACCTCATCAAGTTCTACTTTCCTCCCACTCACTTCTTTCGAGAGAAACTCTTTTTCTAGAAAGGATCCGTTCTTAGCAACGAATATTTTGCCTTCGGATCTGTGATAGAAGGTGTACCCAACAGTCTCTTTTGGGTATCCTATGAAGACACATTTTTCCGACTTGGGATCGAGCTTATCAGGTTGAAGTGTTTTCACATAAGCATCGCAGCGCCAAATTTTAAGAAACGACAACTTTGGTTTCTTGCCAAACCATAGTTCATAAGGCGTCGTATCAACGGATTTAGATGGTGCCCTATTTAACGTGAATGCAGCTGTCTCTAAAGCATAACCCCAAAACGATAGTGGTAAATCGGTAAGAGACATCATAGATCGCACCATATCTAATAAAGTACGGTTACGACGTTCGGACACACCATTACGTTGTGGTGTTCCAGGTGGCGTGAGTTGTGAAACTATTCCACATTGTTTCAAATGAAGACCAAACTCGTAACTCAAATATTCTCCTCCACGATCAGATCGTAGGAACTTTATTTTCTTGTTACGATGATTCTCTACTTCACTCTGAAATTCTTTGAACTTTTCAAATGTTTCAGACTTGTGTTTCATTAAGTAGATATACCCATATCTGCTCAAATCATCAGTGAAGGTCAGAAAATAACGATACCCACCGCGAGCATCAACACTCATTGGTCCACATACATCAGTATGTATGATTTCCAACAAATCTGTTGCTCGCTCCATAGTTCCGGAGAACGGAGTTTTAGTCATCTTGCCCATGAGGCATGGTTCGCAAGCACCAAGTGATTCCAAAAGTCCATCTTTATGGAGTTTCTTCATGCGTTTTACACCAATATGACCTAAACGGCAGTGCCACAAATAAGTTGCACTATCATTATTAACCTTGCATCTTTTGGTTTCAATATTATGAATATGTGTATCACTACAATCGAGATCCAATAAGAATAGACCACTCTTTAAGGGTGCATGACCATAAAAGATATTATTCATCAAAATGGAACAACCATTATTCTCTGATTTAAATGAATAACCGTCTCGCAATAAACAAGATCCAGATATAATGTTCATGCTCAACGCTGGCACCAAATAACAATTATTTAGGTCTAAAACTAATCCCGAAGGCAGATGTAGAGGTAGCGTGCCGACGGCGATCACATCGACTTTGGAACCGTTTCCCACGCGCATCGTCACCTCGTCCTTAGCTAATCTTCGTTTAATCCGTAGTCCCTGTTTCGAGTTACAAATATTAGCAACCGAACCGGTATCAAATACCCAGGTACTACTACGAGCATTAGTAAGGTACACATCAATAACATGTATATCACATATACCTTTGTTTATCTTGCCATCCTTCTTATCCGCCAAATACTTGGGGCAGTTCCGCTTCCAGTGTCCAGTCCCCTTGCAGTAGAAGCACTCAGTTTCAGGCTTGGCTCCAGATTTGGGTTTCTTCGTGGAAGTAGCAACTGACTTGCTATTCTTTTTGAAGTTCCCTTTCTTTCCCTTGCCCTTTTTCTTGAAACTAGTGGTCTTGCTAACCATCAACACTTGATGCTCCTTTTTGATTTCTACCTTCGCAGCTTTGAGCATATCGAAGAGCTCGGGAATTGTCTTTTGCATCCCTTGCATGTTATAGTTCATCACGAAGCCTTTATAGCTTGGTGGCAGTGATTGAAGAACTCTATCAATAACACTATCCTCGTCAACTTTGCAACCAAGTTGAGTCATATGATTGTAGTACCCAGAGATTCTGAGCAAGTGTTCACTGATAGAACTATTCTCCTCCATCTTGCAGCTGTAGAACTTATTGGAAATCTCATATTTCTCAATTCGGGCATTTGCTTGAAATATTAACTTCAACTCCTGGAACATCTCATATGGTCCATGACGTTCAAAACGTCGTTGAAGTCCCGGTTCTAAGCCGTAAAGCATGGCACACTGAACTATCGTGTAGTCATCAGACCGCGACTGCCAGACGTTCAAAGCGTCTACATTAGCGGGAGGGGGCTTGTCACCTAGCGGTGCTTCAAGGACATAATTCTTCTGTGCAGCAATGAGGATAATCCTCAGGTTACGGACCCAGTCCGTGTAATTGCTACCATCATCTTTCAACTTAGCTTTCTCTAGGAATGCATTAAAATTCAAAGGAACGGTAGCACGGGCCATTGATCTACAACGACATAGATATGCAAAACTATCAGGACTAAGTTCATGATAAATTAAAGTTCAATTTAATCATATTAATTTAAAGAACTCCCACTTAGATAGACATCCCTCTGGTCATCTAAATGATCACGTGATCCAAATCAACTAAACCATGTCCGATCATCACGTGAGATGGAGTAGTTTCAATGGTGAACATCTTATGTTGATCATATCTACTATATGATTCACGCTCGACCTTTCGGTATCCAGTGTTCCGAGGCCATATCTGTATATGCTAGGCTCGTCAAGTTTAACCCGAGTATTTTGCGTGTGCAAAACTGGCTTACACCCGTTGTATTTGAACGTAGAGCTTATCACACCCGATCATCACGTGGTGTCTCGGCACGACGAACTTTCGCAATGGTGCATACTCAGGGAGAACACTTATACCTTGAAATTTAGTAAGGGATCATCTTATAATGCTACCGTCGATCTAAGCAAAATAAGAAGCATAATAAGATAAACATCACATGCAATCAAAATATGTGACATGATATGGCCATCATCATCTTGTGCTTTTGATCTCCATCTCCAAAGCACCGTCATGATCACCTTCGTCACCGGCGCGACACCTTGATCTCCATCGTAGCATCGTTGTCGTCTCGCCAACTATTGCTTCCTCAACTATCGCTACCGCTTAGTGATAAAGTAAAGCAATTACATGGCGATTGCATTTCATACAATAAAGCGACAACCATATGGCTCCTGCCAGTTGCCGATAACTTTACAAAACATGATCATCTCATACAAAACCGTATAACTCATCATGTCTTGACCATATCACATCACAACATGCCCTGCAAAAACAAGTTAGATGTCCTCTACTTTGTTGTTGCAAGTTTTACGTGGCTGCTACGGGCTTAGCAAGAACCGTTCTTACCTACGCATACAAAACCACAACGATGTTTCGTCAAGTATGTGATGTTTTAACCTTCACAAGGACCGGGCGTAGCCACACTTGATTCAGCTAAAGTGAGAGAGACAGACACCCGCCAGTCACCTTTAAGCAACGAGTGCTCGTAACGGTGAAACCAGTCTCGCGTAAGCATACGCGTAATGTCGGTCCGGGCCGCTTCATCTCACAATACCGCCGAAGCAAAGTATGACATGCTGGTAAGCAGTATGACTAGTATCGTCCACAACTCATTGTGTTCTACTCGTGCATATCATCTACGCATAGACCTGGCTCATGATGCCACTGTTGGGGAACGTAGTATTTTAAAATTTTCCTACGATCACGCAAGATCTATCTACCAGATGTATAGCAACGAGAGGGAAGAGTGTGTCTACGTACCCTCGTAGACCGGGAGCGGAAGCGTCAAGTGACGCGGTTGATGTTGTCGAACTTCTTCGCGATCCAACCGATCAAGCACCGAACGTACGGCACCTCCGCGTTCAGCACACGTTCAGCTTGATGACGTCCCACGAGCTCTTGATCCAGTTGAGCTTCACGGGAGAGTTTCGTCAGCACGACGGCGTGGTGACGGATATTATGTATTCACCGGCGCAGGGCTTCGCCTAAGCTCCGCGACGGTATGACCGAGGTGTGTTTCTGTGGAGGGGGGCACCGCACACGGCTAAAACAATTCAACTTGTGTGTCTTTGGGTGCCCCCCTGCCCCCGTATATAAAGGAGCAAGGGAGGGAGGCCGGCCGGCCCTTCCTGGTGCGGCTAGGGAGTGGACTCCTACTAGGAATAGGATTGCAATCCTATTCCTAGTAGGATTCACCAAAAGAAGGAAGAGGGAAAGGAATAGGAGAGGTGGCGCCCCCCCCCCCCCCCCAATCCTAGTCCAACTAGGAACCCTAGGTGGGGGCGCCGGCCAGCCCTATGGGCTGCCTCTCTCTTTCCCTTTAGGCCCACTATGGACCATCCCCTCTCGTAGGGGGTTCCGGTAACCCCCTCCGGCATTCCCGATAAATCCGAAACTTTTCCGGAACACTTCCGGTGTCCGAATATAGTCGTCCAATATATCAATCTTTATGTCTCGGACATTCCGAGAATCCTCGTCATGTCCGTGATCTCATCCGGGACTCCGAACTACCTTCGGTACATCAATACTCATAAACTCATAATACCGATCGTCATCAAACGTTAAGCGTGCGGACCCTACGGGTTCGAGAACTATGTAGACATGACCGATACTCATCTCCGGTCAATAACCAATAGCGGAACCTGGATGTTCATATTGGATCCTACATATTCTACGAAGATCTTTTATCGGTCAGAACCGCATAACAACATACGTTGTTCCTTTTGTCAAACGGTATGTTACTTGCCCGAGATTCGATCGTCGGTATCTCTATACCTAGTTCAATCTCATTACCGGCAAGTCTCTTTACTCGTTCCGTAACACATCATCTCGTGACTAACTCATTAGTCTTTTGCTTGCAAGGCTTATTGTGATGTGTGTTACCGAGAGGGCCCAGAGATACCTCTCCGACACTCGGAGTGACAAATCCTAATCTTGATCTATGCCAACACCACGAATACTTTCGGAGACACCTGTAGAGCATCTTTATGATCACCCAGTTACGTTGTGACGTTTGATAGCACACAAGGTGTTCCTACGGTATTCGGGATTTGCATAATCTCATAGTCATAGGAACATGTATAAGTCATGAAGAAAGCAATAGCAGTTAAACTAAACGATCATAGTGCTATGCTAACGGATGGGTCTTGTCCATCACATCATTCTCCTAATGATGTGATCCCGTTGATCAAATGACAACTCATGTCTATGGCTAGGAAACATAACCATCTTTGATCAATGAGCTAGTCTAGTAGAGGCATACTAGGGACATACTGTTTTGTCTATGTATTCACACATGTACTAAGTTTCCGGTTAATACAATTCTAGCATGAATAAAAGACATTTATCATGATATAAGGAAATACAAATAACATCTTTATTATTGCCTCTAGGGCATATTTCCTTCAGAAACCCGCGATGGCTAAGGAGGTCGAGCAGGTAATCCCATCGGACAGAGTCGAAAGCTTTCTTGATGTCTAACTTGAGGAGAAGTGAGGGTTTCTTCAGACGGTGCAGTCTGCGTGCCAAATTCCGAACGTAAATAAAGTTGTCATGGATGCTCCGTGTCTTGATGAATGCGCTCTGCGACTTAGAGACAAGCTGGTGCATAAGGGGCGCTAGCCTAGAGGCCATCATCTTGGCCACAATTTTGGCAATCGCGTGGATGAGGCTGATGGGCCGATAATCTGAGATACTCTCAGCGCCTTCTTTCTTGGGAAGAAGCACAATAGTAGCAGAATTTACCCAGTGAAAGTGCTTCGCTCGCAGGTCAGAAAAATTATTGATCACAGCCATGACATCACCCTTAATGGTGACCCAGCAAGCTTTCAAAAAAAGCCACGGAGAAGCCATCAGGGCCGGGCGCCTTATCCTTGGGGAGCTGATCAATGGCATCAGTGACCTCCTTCTCCGAAAAAGGGTCGCCGAGAGACGACAGATTGCAGTGGGCGAAATCCATGGTCTCCCAGTTGAAGTCGTTGTATCTTCTCTGCCCCTTATGCAGCATAGAGGCGAAGTGATCTTGGGCGAGCTTCTCTTTCTCCGCGTGTTGTGTGACCCAACCCGCTCCATTCCGGAGCCGGTGAATGAAGTTCTTTCGTCTGCGCCCGTTGACCCGGAGATGAAAAAATCTCGTGTTGGCGTCTCCCTCCTTAAGGTTTGTGATACGAGAGCATTGGCGCTTGCGCGGTCGCTCGAGGACAGATAGGCCAATGACCCTCCTCTTAAGCCTTTTTCTCAAATCAATCTCCTCCGAGGAGAGGGCTCTGGAATCCATGGCAATATCAAGACAGAGAATAACCTCCAGAGCCATGTGTAGTTGAATCTTGGCGGAGGAGAAGAAAGTGTTACTCCATCGGCGGAGGTGAATACCCAATCGACGGAGCTTGTCATGCAGCTTTTGGCAAGGCTCCGTGTGCACAGAAGACTTTCCCCAGCAGTTGGCGACCTCTTGATGAAAACCCGGCAGCTTGGTCCAAAAGTTCTCAAAACGAAAAGACCTTGGTCGTTTGGGTCCTCTGTCACTAGAAAGGAGGAGCGGGCAATGATCGGAGAGGGAGGAAGATAGAGCGGTTAGGATGTGACTGTCGAAGAGCAGGTCCCAATCTGAGTTGCAGAAGAAACTGTCAAGTTTGCAAAGGGTTGGGTCTATCCTCTCGTTGCTCCAAGTGAATTTTCTATTCTGAAGGCGAATTTCTTTTAGCTCGCAGGAGTTCAGTGCGGTTCTAAAACGGTTAATGCGCGAAATATTGACATTCCGCTTGTTTTTGTCTCGAGCTCGGTAAATTCTGAAGGAGTAGTTTGTGTCCACATAAACTAGTACGAAATTTGAAATTCAGATTTGGTGGGGCCTTTCTCACCGGGAAAACACACTTCAATATTACTCCCTCCGTTCCAAAATATTTGTCTTTCTAGATATTTCAACAAGTGACTATACGGAGCAAAATGAATGAATCTACACTCTAAAATATGTCTATATACATCCGTATGTTGTGTCCATTTAAAATGTCTACAAAGACAAATATTTAGGAACGGAGGAAGTAGTTTTTTTTCTTTCTGCTCATATGTACTAAAAGTACAGTACAAAAATTTTAATGCAAGTATTGGTGGGGCCCTCTCACAGGAGAAGACACCCTTCAAAAATTAGGGTATGATGCTTAGTGTGACCTGCACACGGTATTCTTTAGTAAAAGGCGAAAGAATAGTTCGCTTTGTGCTCACCACGCAGCTGCGTGTCACAGCTCGCACCTCGCAGCTCCCCGCCCGCCCTCCCTCAGCCAGGCGAGGTGGGACTAAACGAAAACCATCTCTACACTGCCCTGGCTCCTTCCCTACCGTATTCAGCAAAGCCCACAGACTTTTTTTGTTGTTGATGACAATCAAAGCCCACATATGCATGTTTAGGTCAGGTCTGTGCGTTTCAAGTTGCTCAGCCCAAAAGGAGTGACGCCAGTGGACAGTGGTCCAAAGGAGTGACGGCCTGCGCGTGGAAATTTTGCTGCCTCTGAGCGCAGGTCCGATCCGCCTAGAACACGCATCAATGGCATTTGCCTCCAAAGAAAAAAACGCATCAAGGCCATGGGCATCGGCGGGATTTTGTTCCCAAGTTCAAACGCAAGAGGAAGAATCTTTAGATGAGGTCAGCCGCCAGTGCATAGGACAGGAGAGACCTCGCAGAAAATGAGCTTGAATTTCAGAAACTGAAAGTGGTATGACATCATTTCAGCTTGGACAGTCTGCTCAGTGCCATTGGAGGCTTGTGGTTCGGATCCTTTTTGTCGACCAAACCCTTTATCTGTCGCCTGTCGGGCTGTTCATCGAGCTGGTGCTTACATGTGGAACATGCTCATATATCAGGTCCATCGCAGCGAGCACCGAGCAGTATCTGCTACGCTCAGCCGTGCTTGCCCGCAACGAATATGTAGTCATCTTTATTTGTACGCTGAATACTCAGTTACAAAGTTCATAGGCCCTCTTTTCTTATACAGAACACACGCAGTTTGACATAGTCTTGCAAATAGCCTAATATACGCCAGGGTGATCTCTGTAGAAATCCACAGATAGCACGGTTCACAAAGCGAGATAGCAGACATAGATTATACCACGAGCTAGTCCACTACACTTCTCATTATTTGCTTCGGCCGCAGAGAGAATGCGCAGAGAAATACCACTACTAGAACATTCAGTCCTGACTTGCTTAACTGAAACTCGTACAAAAACAGACATGCACTCAGGAGAATAAAATGAGAATACAAATTTAAAAATCAGTATTATTGGGGCATTCTCACATGGAAAAGGCACCTTTCAATAGCAAAAATTTGAAATTCAGTATTGTTGGGGCCTTCTCACATGGAGAAGACACCCTTAAAAAATTAGGGTATGCTGCTTAGTGTTGCGTGCACACGGTATTCTTTAGTAAAAGGCGAAAGAATAGTTCGCTTTGTGCTCACCACGCAGCTGCGTGCCTTTCAACGATCGCATCACCCGCTCTTATGTACCCCAGCTCCCCGCCCTCTCTTCCCTGGCCAGGCGAGGTGGGACTAAACCAACGGCACATACTCGTCCCATCCTTCCTCTGCTGCTGCACCGTCGCACGCTTCACCCGAAAGGCCACAGAAGTAGGTTGTGTCGGGTTTGGGCCTTGCATGAAGGAGGTCGGCCCATGGAGTGACGTGTGCGAGGCGCTCGCTAATTGGCCCCTGTGGCTATTCCTATCAGCTACTAGTTGCTGCCGCTTTCCTCAAAAAAGAAAAAAAATGTTGCTGCTGCCCACGCAGATGGTAGATGGAGTTAACTGAGCCACGGGACTCCACCATCATAGGCCGCCTTTTCCCCTTTTCGTCTTCGAAATCTCCTTAGATTAGCAGGTCAAACAACACTAACAAATGCAGGGCAAAGTTTTTTTTCCCACCAAAGCGATGAGCAGCAGCCGCTTGGCTGTAAGTTCTAACACCGGGATCATGTGAGTTAGAAACGGCATCGCTGTCAGGCACAAGCTTCGGCCAAACAATCTCAGGATAAAAATGAACAGCATACTGAGGTTATTTGAGGGGCGGCCACAACAAACGGTCACAACATCATCTGCTCAATTTTTCAATTGCATAACTAGATATTGTGATTTACAACATGAATTAGCTACTAGTACAAAATTTCGCATCGATTACACGATGTCAGAGTGTGTAGGACGGAACTGATTGCCCGGTGCCTGAGACAGGGCACAGTCTGTCCACAAAGCAAGCCGGAAAATGTGAGCCGTCTCTAGCCAGGTTCGCTTCACTCGTCGTGTTTGCGCTTTCTTGCCTGGTCTCTCTTCTTCTGGTCTTTCCTGTCCTGGACCTTGTCTTCGTGGCCCTCGTCCGCCATCCTCATGTTTGCGAGACGCCTCGCTTTGAATACCTTCAATGTTCAGACAGTATAAACTTAGTCGTCAGAAGAAATCTCTTTATCATAAACTAGGGTGCTAGAATAGGTTCAGCAGTAAATTGTCCAGATGCAAGACTAAATGAGAAGATATCGCAGTCGGCGATATGAACAAAACATGAATCCAGTTAGCATACCTTTGTAATATCTTTGGTGACTTCTTTGTCGTCGCACTCATATGCACTGAATCGATTTCCAACGTCATCTTCTATCTCATGTAGGAGACATATATCCCTCTGCAGAGACATCCCAATCAGCATGCAGGTTTAGTAACAAGTACTCCTCTGTAAACCAACAGTGATCTAAACGGTCTTATATTAGTTTACAGAGGGAGTACACAGTTTTTCAGTAAAAGCCAACTGGTAGCTAAAATTCCTACTTTGCAAAAGAGTGATTTCTGTGAGGTAAATTTCATAACAGGCAAAGAGCGGTTTCTGATAAACGTGCATGCTTGGAGGTTAGTTGCTTCTGCCATTTAAGTATTTCAAGCTAGTTAGAAGTAGTTTCAAGTTTTCATAGTTCATACGGAAAGCCCCTCCATATATTTTTATCGGTAGATATAGAATTGCAATTGGCTGGATTCGTTACCCAACAATGTTTACATGAGGAGAACTCATGAAGGTGGATTTTTCTCTCAAATACAAGAGGGCAAATGATAACTGGGCCATGGGAAAACATCATCTAAACTCAGGCATTCGGCATACCTGGGTCACAAAGCTTATTGAGACCCCTCCTCTCGTAGCTCTTGCAGTTCGCCCAACCCTATGGATATAATCACGTGGAAACCTAAAAGAAGTAATCACAAGCATCAGTCAGGTATTCACATTCATCAAAATAGTTTTAGCGACGAATGCTTACTAATAAGTCACTATGAATATAAAGCTAGTACAAGATACCTTGGAATGTCATAGTTGATAACAAGATCAACAGTTTGGATATCCAACCCACGACTGGCCACATCGGTAGCAATCAACACAGGGACCTGGCCAGACTTAAAACGATGCAACGCTGAAAGCCTTTGTGACTGAGCCTTGTGAGAGTGCAAAGAAACAGCAGGTTGACCAAGCTCTTGCAACACGAAGTCCAAATATTGGCATGTCCTATGTGATAATATAAGTGACTTCAGCAACTTCTCAAGAGAGCATTGAACTTTAAACTGTTTACAAGTTAAACGTAAAGAGTAACACGCAACATTGCATCAAACTGATCTAACCAAAAGAATAATTCAGAGGGACTTCTGAATACAGGGATTGACAATTGCAGGAGTGGGTAAATTGAAATAGGCATATCTTGGGGAGATGTGCGCATAATAACATTTTTTCCCCGGATTTTGCACTCAAAACAAAATCAACAACATACTTCTGGTTTACGTAAATAAAAGGTTCATGAGAGGATCTATGACTCTATGCAACCTATTACTAGGAACAATGAATAGTCATGGTGTAGGGGAGCATACCTGCAAGTTGAAACAAATACAATGGCTGAACGAATATTATCTTCCTTCATTTTTGACAAGAGATACAGAAGATGGAGCTCTTTTCCATCCGGAGGTATATGGATATACTGTTGCTTCAAGTTCTCAACAGTCTTGAACCCTTCGTAAGCCTCAAAAAAGTACGACTTGCTTCCCGAAAGTTCAAGCAAAGATCTCAGATTATCCGACATTGTTGCAGAAAATAGAAATGTTTGCCGCTTCTTTGGCAAACAATCAAATATCACCTTGAGGTCCTCCTCGAAATTGGCATCTACAACTCTATCTGCTTCGTCCAACACAAGAAACTGCAATAGAAAAGACAGAATACCTTAGAAACCTGAAACTAGCGGAAGAGAAAATACAAAAAATTCTAGGATGCATAGATACAGCAAAAATATGGCATATTGGAGGTTAGGTACATCTGGATACGGAGACACCTCCAGATGCCTCAAGATACGTATCTGGCGATTTTCGATTTTCCAAAAAGAAAAGAAAAACAGAATAACGATGGGATACACCCCGATAGCGGTGCGACACGGGAAAACCCTAACCCATCTATCCATACCCACGGCACCCCCTTTCTTGCCTCGTTCTCAGACATTCGCGCCTCCATCCCAACCTGAGTGCCACGCGGCCACCACACAGGCGAGGAAGGGTGGCCTTCGCTATCTCCTCCCCTGGTCTGAGCGCTGCCGCACCGGAGAAGGGGAGCTCCAGGCAGGGCTGCATAGGTGAGGAAGAAGGGCCAGCCTTCGGTGCTCCCTGTCCGCATCTGTGTGCCGCCACTGGTGCTCCCTTGCTTCCTCTCCCCCATCTGGCTCCGCACTTGAGAACAAAGAGCTAGCAACTGCTCCACTGACAGACCTGAGCGTCGCCTCCATCTCCTTCAGTTCCTCCCAGACTCCGAAGCGAGAAGCAATATTTTCTTGGCCATGACGGGTTGAGACTTCACCCTTTCTAACCTTTGTTTGCTGAGGTGGTGTTCTCATTGTATAATGTTGTATGTGCTTCACACTACTTTAGGATGTGCCAGCAAATGATCTAGGTAACAAGCCTTTGTGAAATCATGTGGATATCTTAGAAGGAGGCGCAGGAGGTGGAGGAAATGTGTGATTCAGATGCAAGTATTGTGCTCAGGAATATAAAGGTAGCTACAGAAGAATTAAAGCACATTTCCTTAAGATGTTCAATAAGGGGATTAGATCGTGCCCAAATGTGATGTGCCCTACTCTTCAGCAGCTTCAAGTTGAAGTTTCAGTGGCTGAAGAAACCTATGATAATGTTTACTGTGCATTTTCCTTGGTAGTAAACTGTCTTGTTTTCATATATAATTATTTTTTATTATGTTTTAAAATGTTTATTTCATAGATACAAATGTATCGCGGTATCTGCACTATTCAGAAAAAAAATGTTGTATCGCAGCAATCCAGGCAACCTAGCTAAAATTCTAGATGCTTGAGATGCAGTTAATTGCTTAAGTTTCTTTGCATCATGGTATTAACAAAACACCTCGATTCATCACAAAAAAAAGCACATCATTTCTAGGTTCTTATGAAGGTCAAATAGCATATAACATCACTACCACTATTTGCAAGATAACACACCAATAAAATTCTCTACACCAATCTCTACTATATATAGGTCGTATGAATGCTAAAAGAGTAACCGAGAGCGAACCTTGGTGCGGGCGAAGACTTTGGCGAGGTCAGGGTCGTTCTTGATGAGCGTGGCGATGCGGCCGGGGGTGGCCACAACAACGTGGGGACGGCGCGCGAGGCCCTTGGCCTGCGCGAGCGAGTCGAACCCTCCAATCGCCGCGAGGCACCTGAGCCCCAGCGGCGAGCCGAGCGCGCGGAACTGCTCGGCGAGCTGCGCCGCGAGCTCCCGCGTGGGCGCGAGCGCGAGCGCGGCGACGCCGAAGGGGTCCTCGCCGAGGCGGTGCAGGATGGGGAGCGCGAACGCGGCCGTCTTGCCGCTGCCCGTCTCGGCGATGCCGAGCACGTTCTCGCCGGCGAGCGCGCGCGGGATGCACCGCCGCTGCACGGCCGTGGGGCGCCGCATGCCCAGGGAAGTGCACACGTCGACCAGCCACTCCGACAGGCCGAGGTCCGCGAAGGAGGTGAGCGCGTCGGCGGCGGCGCCATCCGCGCTGCAAGTGTCGCCGTGGTCGGTCACGACGGTGGGCGCCAGGTCGGAGTCAGAGTCGGAGCCGGAACCGCCGGAGTCTGAGTCTCCATGGTCGGTCTGGACGGCGGGAGCAGGGTCCGGTTTGGGGGGCTGAGGCTGGGACTGAACTTGGGGCTGAGGCTCGGTCCGGCGACTGGACTTGGGCTTGGAGAAGAGGAGGAACGGGCGGGCCTCGCCGTCTACCTCCATCGGCCCCGTGCTTCGTGGCGGCGCCGGCCGCGGGGGAGGGAGGTTCGGGCAGGGGCAGGGGGGCGCGGGAGAGCGGCGGCGGAGGAGGAAGTGGGAAGTTTAGGGTTGGGACGCACAAACTCGAAACACAAGTTAAAATAAAAACAGAAAAAGAAAATAGAATGTCTAGCCAGCATGCATCTGGTTTCTATTTTGATATCAGTCAGACTAGAGAACTGGGCTCAAAGGACACAGTGCACAGTGGTGTTTCCTTGCAAACCGGAGTTCAACTTCTGTCCGAATCGAATTTCCGCGGTCTCTCTAAGGCTGGTCACAATGGGGTGGAACTTAGGAGTAATATCACATCTTTCAATACAACGTTGCTTATGTGGCACATATTTAATAAAGAGTGGGGTGCTTGTGGTAACTAGCTAAGGCCCCTCCCAATGCTCCACCTTGTACAGGTGCTAAGGTTGCCATGTAGGCAAAAAGTCTGATGTGGCAAGGTAATTAAGAGGAGAGAGATGAGTGTGGTGACCCCAGGAAGAAACAATGCTAAGAACGAGAACCTAGGCAAAAGACTTAAATGAAAGAATCCCACCAATGCATGAAGAACTTTAGTTGCAAAATCATTAAATGAAGCATGCTTAGCACCAACAAGTTAAGCACCTATGCATTGGGGGCTTTAGTTGCTAAAAAAATTAATGCGCTTAGCACCTCATGTTAGCACCAATGCATTGGAAGTAGCCTAAGTTACCGGAACATCACACACTTCAAGAAACAATGAGTCTATAAGCTAATAAATGCATCGTTGCATGACACTACCTACATGTTCCTACCCACTGTAGAGGTAGTAACATAGTCTAGATAAATGTGTATGTTACTACCTTATGTTTCTGCCCATTGTGACCAGCCTAAGTGGGATTCTTTTATAAAAATGTCATGTGTGCTAGTGCATATGAATTTCATTCTTTTTATATCAATCAGATTATATATATGTAGACCTAAACGGCATATAGACTGCAAAATCAACTTCTTTTTTACAATCAGCTTGCTGTAAAGTAGAACCACATGAACTGAGATGTTGGCAGTAGGAATTCGAAAGAAATCTTGGATGGACATTCATTTGTTTGTTCTAAACGGTGACAGAAGACCTTTTATATGGAATATTAAGAATTCGTTTATCTGTTCGAAGTGAGAAACTGTAGTCTGGTTGAGATTACTGCTAACCTAGGGGTGGACATTGTCGCGCTGAAAACTGAAAAACTGAATCGAACCGAACCGTTTAAACCAAATTATCCATTTGCTTGGTGTATGGTTGTTCGGCACTTCGATTGGTTTTTAGTGTTCAGTGTGCGTTCGGTTTCCAGTGGTCAAAAACCGTAACCACCAATGGAGCTAATAATTTCTTTTCAAGACAATCTCGTGAAGTTTTTATTTAAATCGTCACAATGTTTACATGGGTGATATTTATGATGCATGGTTCCCATGAGGTCGTACCTGACTATGTGTGACGGCAGACCATTTGCCAATCGGCCCAACACCACACAGTTTTACTTAATACCTAATGTGATCATTTCCCTAAAAATACTAGGAGGCGTTAGGTTCACAAAAGGAAACATAAATGTAAACATAGCCGAATAGCACCGTTACTGTAAAACGGTATCGAACAAAAATGAATCATGGTTGGTTACTCAAGTGAAACGTTATCTCGATCCACGATCTGGATGTAGCAGGTGGGCATATGCGGGCGCCCGCCGATGAAGCAGACCTTTGAGAAGTTCAAGGCTTTCTCCTGGGGCTTGGCCACGCATGCCTCGTTGTCCGCGTCGGTGGTGGCGGCGGCCAGGTCTGACAGGCTGACCGCGGAGAGATCTTTGGTGGCGTCAGCAACCGGTTCCTCCATGTATTTGCTACTGTCCAGCGAGGGCTCGACGGCACCGGCAGGGAGCGTACGCCAACTAGGTGCTCATGCAGCGCCAGATGTAGTAGTCGTAGGGAAGCTTCACAACGTAGAGCAACCTCGATGTAGAGACGAGGTTGTGGCGAGGAAAGAGGAAGACAATTGTATCGCTTTTCGATTACGCTGGGCTTCTAGCGGAATCAGTTTTGAATAGGCTAGGACCTGATACCGGTGTTATCAAATTACCGAGTGGTCTAAACAAACACGAATCAACGTTATTCATTATCGTTGTTAATGGATGCCGTTACAAAAGCAAGAACCAAACACCTCCCTAATGTAATCATCGACCCTTGAAAAACCTAACATAATCACCGCACTTCACATGTACCTATTCCTAGCCAATATCCATCGCCCATGCGACACCCTCTAGTCTCCAGCGCGGAGGCTCCGACGAGTCGGCGCTCACTCGGTAGCCAGTAGCATATCCGTTTGTTGCGTCGCACGCAAGCCAACCACTCACAAGTACTTCATTGGATTCTCCAAGTTCTTATCTCACAAATCCCAAGTACTACACTGATACGTAACTAACTACTACTCCCTCTATTCACTTTTCTAAGGCGCTACAGACAGTTTAGACATCACCTAAAATAGTTCAATGTAAGCTGTCTGAAATGTCTTGTAAAAGTGAACTCAGGGTGTATATACTACCATGAGTGATTAATTTGATCTACTAGTAAGTGTGCGTGTGCAACACACGTCTTGATAAATACCACAAATCAATCTAGAATTTAAGTGAGTTTCAAGAAATACTATAATTTAGCATTGTGCGCATAGAGTAACCACACAAGTAATTATCCAAGTAACTCCAATTATGATTATGCAATTCTCACGGATGTTCTATAACTCCATGCTCCATGTACTTTATCAAATGCATCAAATATCATGTTTATGGAATCAATATTGATGCCACGCATTCAACACTATACAGACTAACAACGTTTGATGGAAGGAGTCAATAAGAGCAAGTACAATAGTGGACTTATAGCCCGCTTACATGCAACTTTTGACTGTGAAGAAGAGAGACATGGAAAAATGATGAGAGTGGACTCTTATGCAAGAGCCTAGCTATATGCGTGCTCCTGGGCAAATACAATAAATAAAGATAAAGATATAGAGAAGGTAAAAAAATAGTACTCTTATAGCTAACCTCATACAAACTTTGTTGTATGAGTGACTATAAGTGATGACTATATATGACATGACGATATCATATAACCAACAATTGGCTATACTATTAACCATTATTTTTATCTCCCAAAATTTTCTTGCCATTGCATTCAGGCCCTCGGGATTCATCATCATGAACCGGTCCTCCTCGGCGGTCCTCTCGTCCTTCCTCTTTTGCTCCTCTAGGAAGAGCTTGCGCTCCTCGAAGGCACACCTCTTTTTCCATTATTCCTCCTCGTGCTTCTCTTTCTTCTCGGCCATGGCAACTTTTGCATCCTAATGCCTGGCTAGCATAACATCCTTCATCTTCCCCATCTCACCAATTTGTGTTGGAAATATACCCTAGAGGCAATAATAAAATGGTTATTATCATATTTCCCGTTCATGATAAAAGTTTATTATTCATGCTAGTATTGTATTGATCGAAAACTTAAATACATGTGTGAATACATAAACTACACCGTGTCCCTAGTAAGCCTCTACTAGACTAGCTCGTTGATAAAAATTGTTAAGGTTTCCTAACCATAGGCATAAGTTGTCATTTGATAACGGGATCACATTATTAGGAGAATGATGTGATGGACTAGACCCAACCGTAAGCTTAGCATCAAATCGTTTAAGTTGTTTGTTATAGCTTTCTTCATGTCAAGTATCTGTTCCTTCGACCATGAGATCATGCAACTCCGGAGGAATACCTTGTGTGCTATCAAACACCACTTCGTAACTGGGTGATCATAAAGATGCTATACAGGTATCTCCGAAGGTATCTGTTGGGCTGGCATGGATTGAGACTGGGATTTGTCACTCCGTGTGAGGGAGAGATATCTCTTGGCCCTCTCGGTAGTACAACATCATAAGAAGCTTGCAAGCATGTGACTAATGAGTTTAGTCACACGATATTGTATTACGGAACGAGTAAAGAGACTTGCCGGTAACGAGATTGAACTAGGTATGGAGATATCGACGATCGAATCTCAGGCAAGTAACATATCGTCGGACAAAGGGAATTACATACGGGATTAACCGAATCCTTGAAATCGTGGTTCAACCGATAAAAGATCTTCGCGGAATATGCAGGAACCAATATGGGCATCCAGGTCCCGCTATTGGTTATTGACCGGACGGGTGTCTCGGTCATAACTACATGAATCCCGAACACGCAGGGTCGCATGCTTAACGTTCGTTGACGTTAGAGTGGTATTGGGATATTTGATGATTGGTAACCGAATGTTGTTAGGAGTCCCGGATGAGTTCCCGGATGTCACGAGGAGTCTCAGAATGGTCGAGAGGTAAAGATTTATATATAGAAAGTTGTTTTCAGGGTTTCGAAAAAAGTTTCAGTTTTTCGGTATTGTACTGGAAAGCTTCCAGAAGGTTTCAAAAACTTCCAGAGGAGTTCGGAAGTACACCAAGGGTTCCACCACGTCCCAAGGGTCGGCATGGTCTGAGGGGAGGTGCCCTGGCCTTATTGGTCCAGGCGCACAAGTCCCTCAAGTCCCATGGAGTTGGGAAAGGTGGAAAGTCCACCTTTGTATGGAAGGGAAGGAAGATGACTAGGATTCCACCTCCTCCCCCCTTGGCTGCACCCTAGGGTTTGGAGGGGTTGTTCCCCACGCCCCTCCACCTATATATCGAGGGGGGGGTGCCCCAAGAGGACACACGAAGCCCTTGGCGCCCCTCTCTCTCGCGTTACTCTGTAGCTCCTCCGTCCTCGTTCTAGTAGCGCTTGTGAAAGGATCGATATGGTTGACTAGAGGGGGGTAAATAGGCAACTAATAATTTTTAGCTTTTATTTACCAAATTAAACTTAGCATCAAAATAGGTTGTCTAGATATGCAACTAGATGAGCAACCTATATGATGCAACAACAACAACACAAGCAAGCAAGGGAAACAACACAATAAAGCTTGCACAAGTAAAGGTAAGAGATAACCAAGATTGGAACCGATGGAGACGAGGATGTGTTACCGAAGTTCCTTCCCTTTGAGAGGAAGTACGTGTCCGTTGGAGTGGTGTGGAGGCACAATGCTCCCCAAGAAGCCATTAGGGCCACCGTATTCTCCTCACGCCCTCACACAATGCGAGATGTCGTGATTCCACTATTGGTGCCCTTGAAGGCGGCGACCGAACCTTTACAAACAAGATTGGGGCTATCTCCACAACTTAATTGGAGGCTTAGATCGACACCACAAAGCTTCACCACAATGGAATATGGCTCCGAGGTGACCTCAACCGTCTAGGGTGCTCAAACACCCAAGAGTAAAAAGATCCGCAAGGGATTAGTGGGGGGAATCAAATTTCTCTTGGTGGAAGTGTAGATCGGGGCCTTCTCAACCAATCCCTAGAAAATCAACAAGTTTGATTGGCTAGGGAGAGAGATCAGGCGAAAATGGAGCTTTGAGCAACAATGGAGCTTGGGGAGGGAAGAGATGGTCTTCTTGGGGAAGAAGACCCCCTTTACATAGCGGGGGAAAAGATCCAACCATTACCCCTCACTCAGCCCGCGAGAAGCGGTACTACCGCACATAGTCGCGGTACTACCGCAACGGATCGCGGTTCTACCGTAGGCCGGTGCGGTACTACAGCTTGTGCGGCAGTGACCAGGCGAGGCCCTGTTGCACGTAGCAGCGAGCGGTAGAACCGCCGGAGCGGTACTACCGTGCGCCCTTGCGGTACTACCGCAACGCAGGGCTCTACTGGGATGGAAAAAGCACAGACTAAATAAATTACGTCCGTGACTACTTTCGCTGAGTTTAGGACTGTGCGAAAATCCGGCACGGTACTACCGCTCACAGGAAGCGGTACTACCGCGTAGGGGCGGAAATAAAAAATTACTTCCGTGCCTACTGCCGTGTGCGCGAGCGTCTGGGCTGGAGGCAGCGGTACTGCCGCTCTCTAGGAGCGGTACTATTGCAAGCCCCTACGGTACTACCGCTTGTCGGAGCGGTACTACCGTAAGCCCTGTGGTACTACGGCTCCCTTGAGCAGTACTACCGCAAGACACAAACGTTATAGCACTTAGCAACCTTCATATTGCTGGGACAAGGATAAACGGATGGTGCTGCACCGAAGCGAGGGAAAGGTGGTGCAAAGGAACAGATGTGTAGGTGTTGATTCCACCCTAACCTTTCCAAAGCAGACCCCCTTTTAATAGTACGACTTTCCTACAAATCAAATCCACGGAAAAGAAACGTAGAGAACTGTCGTCTTCGATAGGCTTCGAGGGGCACCGAATCATCTTGTGCCTAGACATGAGATATCTGAAATGCTCAACGCACACAATTAGTCCGCAAAAGCACTGTCATCAATCACCAAAACCACATAGGGAGAAATATGCCCTTACAATCTGCCCCTTTTTGGTGGATTGATGGCAATACGGGATTTGCATATAGGGATAAGAATGAGCGAAAGCAAATCCAAAATCTATAAAATATAGATAGGCTCCCTGTCAGGGATATGGTTAATAGGTATAAACCGGATATTGTAAACCGTCTTAGTTATATCGTACTTGGTTTATTATTAGTAGAGATTACGGCCCATGAGATTTCAAGGCCCATGTATAGAAATACGGTTTGTAAACCGCCAAAGAGATGTAACTTGAGAGATAAGAAAGGAAGAGCAGAGACCGGGGCGGACACGATTATGAGCCGGCCTCGGGACTCTGTAAACCGGACCAGGCGTCACCTCTATATAAAGGGACGACCCGGCACCGGTTCAGGGACAAGCAACAATCGATCCGTCGAGACGCAGGCAAGCGATTCCGCTCCCTGTAATCCGACGCCCAAGCAATACCAAACCAACTAGACGTAGGCTTTTACCTTCTCGAAGGGGCCGAACTAGTATAAAACCCTTTGTGTCCTTTGTGTGCCATGAACCCTTTCAAGCTAACCCGTGCGATGGTTCCATCATCAAGTCTGTTAAACCGGACATCTGCCGTGTTAATTCCACGACAGTTGGCGCCCACCGTGGGGCCTGCGCACGATGGTTTCGAGTTCTTGGAAGGCGGCCTCAAGGGGTTAAAGGGCTACGCAGTCGGCCGGATGACCAAGAGTCGTCGCGGCCGGATCCACATCGACGACGCAGGTTGGGGACCGGAGGCCGATTCGATCGAATACGGGTACCGGGTCCCCTTCGGCAGCATCCAAGTCTTCATCGGCAAAATCGGTGAACCGGGACCTGAGCCGGACACCTTCCCCAACATCGTCGAGCCGGCTCAGCGTGCGAGGTCGACCCGGATTCAACCTACCGTGAAGCATGTGTTCGTTGGAGCGATTCACGGAGGACAAGCTGAGGACGGGTCGGAATCTGATGGTGCAACCGTCGTCTATTCAGATGACGAATCTTCGTCTGGGGAAACTGAGTCTCTGTATCAGTTGCGGGACGGCCGGTCTGAGGGCGAGTCCGACGGAAACAGTATTTCGGGCCCCTCCGACCCGCCAAACCGGGTGGCGGTTTTTATGGCCGGTTCACAACCCCCGACGAACGGAACAACAGCGGAGGCTGGCGCAGGGGGAAGCGGTTCAAATCCCTCCGTTACTGCGGTTCTATCCACCTTGATGGAGGAGTTCGCGGCTAAGGCAGTAGAGGTCGTAGCTCCAGCAGACAAGGCGCAACATGATGCAGTGCTTCTTCAGTTGAAGGCCCGGATCGATCAGTTAAAGGAAGATTTAAAGGCAGAAGGAGAGATGCTGGCGATAAGACAAGCGGAGTTGGATGAACAAGCTTTTCACTTAAGGATGGAACAGGCTTCCATGGAAGGGGTAAGAGGACGAAAATATTGATCCCGCCTGCCGCCGGGTTACGAATCTGCGAATTTGTTCAGAACACCGGGGGCTGGGGCCAGTAACAATCCGATCTTAAACCGGAGAATCCCACCGGCTCGAGAGGAACCGGTTCAGCAACCCGCCGCAGAGCGGGAGCGACGGATTACATCGGCGCCTTATGTTCCGGTCCCCCCGGGGCACTATTCAAACCCCGTGGATAATATCGCTGCAGCGGCAGCGCGGTTGGCCGCTTTACCTGTGGAAGAAACATCCCCTGTAGCGATAGAGGCGCGCAGGGCCCGGAGGTTACTCAATACGGCGTTAATACAGCAGCAAGCGTACTCTCACAGCAGGGAAAGGTTGCATTCAACACCACGTCCCAACCGAAGTTACTCTAGACATTGGGAGGAGCCCGAAGTGTCTAGCAGCGAGCGGAGGAGACATCAGCACAGGCAAGATAATCCGGCAAGGGCAGGGATGCCAGCCCCGGATCGAAACCGGCCTAGATCGGAGGCCAGGGAGGAGATCCGCCAGTCGACGCCGATTCACACCGGCACTACGGGGACAGGAGCGACAGCGAGCGGTTTTGGGATACAGTGTCTTGTCCCGGCCCTGCGGAGCGTTAAGTTGCCCAAGGATTTCAAAGGACCTCGCAAGGTGCCTAATTACACAGCCGATTTACCGCCCGAGGCTTGGGTGGAAAGCTACGAGATGGCTATGGAGATGCTGGACGTGGATGAATCGGCTTGTACCAAATATTTCACTATGATGCTTGAAGGAACGGCCCGGACTTGGCTAAAGGGACTTCCTCCGAATTCTATCGGATCATGGGGGGAGCTGCGTAGTCAGTTCATCAAAAATTTCAAGGATACGTGCAAGCAACCTATGTCGGTGATAGATTTAGCAGCATGCGTGCAAGGAGAGCAGGAGTCTACAGCAGCTTGGGTACGCAGAGTGGCAGAGATCTTGCACTCCTCAAACGGTATTAATCCGAGCACCGCAATTGTAACCTTGGAGAACAATTGCCGGTTTGAATCTTTGAAATTAAAACTCGGACGGCTCAAACAGGAGTGCAATGACATGGGGACTTTGATGAGCGCCTTGGTGAAGTACGGAGACTCAGATAATACCAAGTATCCGGAGACAGAAGGAGATAAAGCGGGAAAGACCAGCAAGACTGGCAAACCGGCGACAGCTAATCCGATTACTTCAGGTCTTTTGGGCAAACGGAAACCGGAAAACAGCTCCGATTTTGTGGCTAATACACAGGTTCAAGGCGGTTTTCAGGGAAATCAGCAGGGTCCCGCTCGCCAAACCGGTGGAGGAAATCCGGGTTGGGAGCAGGATTTGGATCAACCCTGTATAAAGCATAGCGGGAGAAAGGGGCCTGCACGGCACACTGCAAGAGAATGTCTGAACCCCACGATAGCAGGGAACGGCCGTTTTAATCCCCATAGCCGGCCCCCAAATGCCGGTTCAGGGCCCGGGTTTTATGGCCCGGGTTACCAAGGGAACAATTCCGGTTCAGGATATAGGGGCAACAGCGGGTATCAAGGGAACAACGGTGGTTATCAATCCCGGCCAGGCGGCCCAGGTGGTCAAGGAAACTATAATGGTCAAGGAAGCCAATCACATTATCAAGGTGGTTATCAGAGTCAGGGAAATCAGTCGTATCATCAAGGTGGTTACAACAATCAGAATAATCAGCAGCAGGGCCAAGGGAGTCACAATAACCAAGGAAATCAGCAGCAGCAGCGTCCACAGCAACAACAGCAATCCGGGTACCAGAGTAATCCAAAGGAGTTGAGCAGCGGTCAATATCATGTTTTCACCACAAGTTTATGCAAGAGAGACCAGAAGGTTTTAAAGCGGACTGTTAATGCGGTAGAACCGGCGACACCGCAGTTTCTACGATGGTCAGAGCAGCCCATCGTTTGGAGCAGGGAGGACCACCCATTGCGGGTAGATAATCCGGGACATTTAGCCTTAGTGGTGGCACCTCAGGTGGGAGGATACCGGTTCACTAAAGTTCTCATGGATGGAGGTAGCAGTATCAATATATTATATTACGAGACTTTCCGTCGTATGGGTCTGACAGATAAACAGTTAAGGACATCAAACACAGTGTTTCACGGGGTGGTCCCAGGTAAGTCAGCTTATCCAGTTGGTAAGATTGACTTAGAAGTTACCTTTGGGGATGAGCATGATTCTAGATCGGAGATGATCACCTTTGAAGTTGTCAAAATCAAAAGTCCGTATCATGCTTTGTTCGGGAGGACGGTTTATGCTAAATTTATGGCTAGGCCATGTTATGTTTATCTGCAGCTCAAGATGCCGGGTCATAAAGGCACGATTACGGTGCACGGCAGTCGTAAGATAGCAGTGGAATGTGAAGAAGGTGATGCAGCTTATGCAGAAGCGGTGTGTGCCGCGGAAGAGTTAAAATTTTATAAGGATAATGTAGATCCGGCAGACATGACTCCGCTGAAGAAGCCGACCACTGAGCATGATCCGACTTTAAAGTTCAAATCAGCGGAAGAGACTAAGCAGGTCGATTTTGTGCCCGGAGATTCATCCAAGCAATTCACCATCAGTGCTAACTTGGATCCTAAATAGGAAAGCGCGCTCATCGAGTTCATCCGTGAGAACCGGATATCTTTGCATGGAAACCCTCTGACATGCCAGGTATACCGAGGGAACTCGCTGAGCACAAGTTAAATATTGATCCGAAGTTTAAACCGGTAAAGCAGTATCTGCGCCGCTTCAACGAAGAGAGGCGCAAAGCTATAGGAGAAGAAGTGGCTAGGCTTTTGGCGGCAGGATTCATAGTAGAAGTGTTTCATCCGGAATGGTTGGCTAATCCGGTGCTAGTTCTAAAGAAGAATGGGAAGTGGAGGATGTGTGTGGACTACACAGATCTCAATAAAGCCTGCCCAACTGATCCTTTTGCTCTACCTCGTATTGATCAGATTATTGATGCTACAGCAGGGTGTGAGCGGCTGAGCTTTCTGGATGCGTACTCTGGTTATCACCAGATCAAAATGGCAGTTGAAGACCAAGAGAAGACGGCATTCATAACCCCTTTTGGTGCTTTTTGCTATGTGTCTATGCCTTTTGGGCTCAAGTGTGCACAGGCAACTTATCAGCGTTGTGTTCAGAATTGTTTGAAAGGGCAGATAGGAAGGAACGTACATGCTTACGTGGATGACATTGTGGTTAAATCAAAGGAGGAGAGGACAATGATAGAAGATCTCAGAGAAACCTTTGATAATCTTCGGGCTTACAAGATGATGCTCAATCCGGAGAAATGTGCTTTCGGTGTCCCGGCTGGTAAGCTTTTGGGATTCCTGGTCTCAAACCGGGGAATAGAAGCCAACCCGGAGAAGATCAAGGCGATCACATCTTTGACGAAACCGGCTTGCATTAATGATGTTCAGCGCATAGCTGGCCGGATCACGGCTTTGAGCCGGTTCATCAGTCGTTTAGGAGAAAAGGCGATCCCGCTTTATCAAATGTTGAAGAAAACGGACCGGTTCATTTGGAGTGATGAAGCGAATACAGCGTTTGAGAATCTGAAACAGCAACTAGCGAAGCCGCCGGTTTTAGCGGCCCCTATTGACAAGGAGCCTTTGCTACTATATGTTGCTGCAAATACACGGGCAGTTAGCGTTGCAATTGTGGTTGAGCGCAAGGAAGCAGGGAAAGAATATCCGGTTCAGCGTCCGGTTTACTATGTGAGTGAAGTACTCATCGAGTCCAAGCAAAGATACCCTCATTGGCAGAAATTGGTGTATGGGGTGTTCATGGCGAACCGGAAGTTGAAGCATTATTTCCAAGGGCATCCGATAACTGTGGTCAGCTCGGCTCCGTTGGGAGATATAATCCAGAATAGAGAAGCAACAGGCAGAATAGCCAAGTGGGCCATTGAGCTCAGTCCACATGAATTGAAATATGTACCACGTACTGCTATCAAATCTCAGGCACTGGTGGACTTCATCAACGACTGGACAGAATTGCAGACCCCGGAGGAGAAGCCGGATCTCACTTATTGGACGATTCACTTCGACGGTTCGAAACAGTTGGAGGGCTCAGGGGCCGGAGTGGTTTTAACTTCCCCCAGAGGTGATAAATTTTGTTATGTCCTCCGGTTGTTATTTCCTTGTACTAATAATGCAGCGGAATATGAAGCACTACTTCATGGTTTGCGGTTGGCAAAGGAGATGAATTTAAGCCGGGTTAAGTGCTTGGGCGATTCAGACCTAGTGGCACAGCAAGTTTCGGGCAAGTGGGATTCAAGGGATCCCCTCATGGCGGCTTATCGACGAGAGGTTGAAGCGGTGGCAGGTTACTTCAAAGGGTATCAGGTGGAACACATAGACCGGCGGAAGAACGAAGCAGCTGACGCTTTAAGCCGGCTAGGGTCGCAACGTAAACCGGTACCACCGAACACCTTTTTGGATGAGTTGCACAATCCTTCGGTGCAAGTACCTTCAGAGGACGATCTGGCTGTTCCGGACCCAGAGGCACAGTTGGTTGCGGCAACCCATGTTATTCCGGATTGGACGATACCTTATTTGGTATATTTAAGCCGGGGAGAATTGCCAGTGGACGAAGGTGAAGCACGGCAGATAATCCGGCGTTCCAAGTCTATGACAATTGCCAATGGGGAGCTGCATCATCGTAGCACCTCTGGAGTATTTCAACGGTGTGTTTCAGCTGAGGAAGGTTGTGAGATTCTAAGGGAGATTCATGAAGGGGATTGCGGTCATCATGCCGGATCAAAATCTTTAGTGGCTAAGGCTTTCCGACATGGCTTTTATTGGTTAACTGCACATGCAGATGCAGCAGACCTGGTCCGCAAGTGTGACGCTTGTCAGAAGTTCTCAAGACGTGCCCTTGTTCCGGCACAAGAACTCCGGATGATACCAATAACTTGGCCTTTTGCAACTTGGGGGCTTGACATGGTGGGTCCTTTCAAGAGATCCCAAGATCAGAAAACTCATCTACTAGTGGCAGTGGATAAGTTTACAAAGTGGGTTGAAGCGGAGCCTATAAGCAAGTGTGATGCGGCAACGGCGGTTAAGTTCATCAAAAAAGTAATATTCCGGTTTGGTTTTCCGCACAGCATCATCACAGATAACGGCACCAATTTATCTCAGCGCGAGATGGAAGAATTCTGTCAACGAGAGCATATTCGTTTGGATGTATCTTCTGTGGCTCACCCCCAATCCAATGGTCAAGCAGAAAGGGCAAATCAGGAGATTTTGCGTGGAATCAAGCCCCGGCTTATGACACCTTTGCAGAGAACCCCAGGGTGTTGGGTTGAAGAATTACCCTCTGTCCTTTGGAGCATTAACACTACACCAAACCGATCTACAGGTTATACACCTTTCTTCATGGTTTATGGTGCAGAAGCAGTTCTTCCAAGTGACATACGCCATGATTCCCCGAGGGTGGCGGCCTATGTAGAAGCCATGAATGAGGAATCAAGACAAGATAGTTTGGATCGGTTGGATGAAGAGCGTGACATAGCTGCAGCACGGTCGGCGATTTATCAGCAAGACCTGCGCAGATATCACAGCCGCCGGATCAGAACCAGGACATTCCAGGAGGGCGACTTGGTACTCCGGCTTATCCAAGATCAAACAGACATGCACAAGCTATCCCCGCCATGGGAAGGGCCCTTTGTGATCAGCAAAAATTTACACAACGGGTCGTACTATTTGGTGGACATTCGAGAGCACAAAGATTCACGGACATCAGAAGAGGAGACGAAAAGGCCATGGAACATTGCTCATCTACGGCCATATTACACTTGAGCCATAGGCTCCCATGTATCCTATGTATATATTATGAATAATGAATAAACCGGCACCTTCGGTAAACCGGGGGCTCAGCCTTTTTTCCACATACATAAAAATTTGCGCAAATATCCATGTCAGTTTGTTATCAAAGAAACATATTTCAGTATTAACTGGTTTCTAGAAACTAATCTTTACAGGGTATGTGAAGGAGCGGTAGAACCCACAGGAACAAAAGATCATGTCCGGTTCAGGAAGAGAAAAACCCTACATAAAGAAAAAGGAAAAAGAGAAATATCAGCAGCCCCTGGGGACAGTGGTTCGCCCACACCCCCTTGAATGGCTACGTTATGAATATTTGGGTTCCCTGAACAGTGGTATCGCCCACGTTCAAATGATGACCCGGCCCCTGGGGACAGTGGTTCGCCCACACCCCCTTGAATGGCTATGTTACGAATATTTGGGCTCCCTGAACAGTGGTATCGCCCACGTTCAAATGATGACCCGGCCCCTGGGGACAGTGGTTCGCCCACACCCCCTTGAATGGCTATGTTACGAATATTTGGGCTCCCTGAACAGTGGTATCGCCCACGTTCAAATGATGACCCGGCCCCTGGGGACAGTGGTTCGCCCACACCCCCTTGAATGGCTATGTTACGAATATTTGGGCTCCCTGAACAGTGGTATCGCCCACGTTCAAATGATGACCCGGCCCCTGGGGACAGTCGGGTTCGCCCACATCCCCATGAATGGCTAAATCTTGTTTTGAGCCTGGCAGCTCTTTGAAAAAGCCTCGATTGCATAGTTTGATTTACAATAATTATGTGTTTCTTGATGATTTTTGTGTGTCATAACCTTTCTAACCAAGGGGAACAGCTCTAGAAGTTGACCGTCTATCTAGTGTTATAAGTCTGGGTCATGAACACCAGCGAGAGTTAAACCGGCGTTCATCGTAGCCCGGCTCGACTTCATAATGAGCTGACACTCGGCAGCACACAATCAGATACAAGTTACAAAACGCTGAACCGAAAAGAGAAGGACTTATGGACAAGTTGAGCTGAAGAGTTTCAAGAACTTATTAGAATTGAAGAAGACTGATTAAGGTAATTTTAAACATCTTGCCGGTTTAAGGTATTTTGGCTACATGCAATTAAGGTATCACAGTTATTTGTCAAAGTTACGCTTGTTTGTTATACCAAAAGAACAAGTTAATCCGTCCAGTGGTCAAACCACTAGGACATATTTTTTCATCTTTTTTATGGACAGAGCAAGAAATCCGCATCAATCAACAAGTCAGTGAATGAGTACTTCATAAAAATCAAAAGCCGGATCACAGTGCATTAAATTTCAGCTAAACCTATTACAAGGCATGAAAGCCGAATAGTTGGAAGCATTGTTTACGGAATAACAATTATGGTTACAGCAATAACATTCAAGATTCAGCTTCTCCTTGCCGGGACGATTGGCCACCATCTTGTTCCGAAACATCTTCCTCCTCGTGAAGCGGCGGGAAATCTGGTGCACGCCAATCGATCTTGGCCAAGGCACGGAAGTATACTTCATCGTTAATCAACTCAGCAGGATCAATGTCAGGAGCAAAAGTGTGAGGACGAACCGGCGGAGTTAAATTCGCAACATCATAAACCGGTCGTTCCACCCGATCGTTTTGCAAGTCATATGCTGGATGGTATCGAGACAAGTCAGCTTCCACCGCAATCTTGCTAGCAAGTGGACGCATTTCCTTTGTCAGAACGTACAGATCATTCTCATCAAAGGCTGAACCGTCTTCCTTGGTGTCAGGAAATCCGGTTAACACTTCCGCCGGATCAATATCTAGAACCCAAGCTTTCGCCCTTGTAAGGGCCAGAAGAGCACCTCCTCGAGCAGCTGATTTCTTCACCTCTTCAAGACGAGTTGGCAGAATAGACAAACTGTTCAAAGTAGCCTTGATGGTCGAAGGAGCCGGTTTACCAAAGGAGGTAGCGCTGATAATCCTTTGCGCCCCAGAGTATAGTTGCTCCACCAAAGTATAGCAAGCCTTCAATTTCTTCCGTATGTCATCACCAAGATGGGAGACCCGGCGTCCTACATAAAACAATGAAAGTTAAACCGGTACAGGTCACAAATTGCAAAGATAGCCGACAGAGGTTAAGGTTATGCTTACCAAAGATAGCAGAGGTCATCAAATCAATTTGGCATTTTAACCCGGCCAATTCTTCAGTAACCGGGTTAAGGGCTCCTTCGGCATCTTGAACACGCTTTTCAAGATCCTTCTTCTGGACTTCAAAAGCAGTCCGTTCCTCATCAAAGAACTTCTTCAAGTCTTCAGCAGTTTTTAAACTCACTTGAAGTTCTTTCTTCGCCTTTGAAGCGGCTGCCTCAGTCTCTATAAGCCGGCTTCGAAGTTCACTGTTTTCCACAGCATTCCGGTTCAGCTCAGCCTGTAGACAAAAGTTCAAAGGTAAGATTAGAAATTACAAGTCTCAAGCACACAACCAAGTTGTCTACTTGACACTTGGGGGCTAATGGCAGTTGAAGTAAGACAGCAAGGATAAATTGAGAATACAAGTCTCAAGCACACAATCAAGTTGTATACTTGACACTTGGGGGCTAATGGCAGTTGAAGCAATGCATCAGAGACAAATTTTACAAGTATCAACTACATAACCAAGTTATCTACTTAATACTTGGGGGCTAATGTATGGATCAGCAATTAAAAACTACAAAGTTCCGGGTTACCTTCAATAAAGAAGATAAACCGGAACTTGGGGGCTGTTAGAAGATAAAGATGCGTCAAAACAAAGCAAAGTCAGAACAGGAAAACTTACTTCGTATTTCTCTCTCATCAAGTTTACTAAGCTGGCTTCATAGTCCCGGCTGCTGTGGAGCCGGCTCAAATATCCGGAATAAATGTCTTGAGCACTCATACTCGAAAGACTGGATATGTCCGTACTCCACTTCCCCTTTTCCTGAGTTACTTTCTCCGCTTTAGCAGTATGTTTTGCTAAAACGGTGGGTTTGGCTGGCGCAACATAAGCAGCGCCAGTAACCACAACGTCAGGGGAAGTGGGTGCATTGGGAGGTGTAACTTCAGCTTGAGCTGGATCAAGAGACCCCGGGTTAACTTGAGGAGAGCTAACCCGGGCCGGACTTGGTGGATCTTGGGCAGCATCAGTAGCAGGAGTATCAAGAACAGGTTCTTGAACCGGAGTGACAGGAGTACCTTCAGGAGGGATAGCTGTTGACGGCTCAATTACTGGTTCATCCGTAGAAGGATCAGCAACAGGCTTCTTACCCTTAGCTCTTTTGTTGGGTTTCGGTTTGCTGGAGAAACAAGCAAAAATAAGTTAACATTATAATAAAAGGAGGGATCATGAACCGGAAGAAGTAAAGAGGATTACCCTGGGACAGTCTTCAAAGGTGGAAGCTGTGTAGCGGTTGATTCGCCAGATGAAGACAGTGGAGTTTCCTGATAATCAGGATCAGTCGGTTTAAGTGGTTTTCTGATAAGACCGGCCTTGGGGTGAAGAAGGGTTGGAGAGAGCATCACCTCAGCGCGGCGTTTTCGAGCCGGAGTTAACGAAATTCCAGAGGACTCCACTGCCAAGCCGCTATGGCGAGTGGTCCGGCGCAAAGCTTCGTGCTGTTGTTTCTTCAAAGTAAAATTGGGATCCAACTTAGCATAAGGATGAGAAAATTGATACTTTCTAACAGTCCGACGGCTCTTTTGAGGAGGGGGTTCTGAATCGGAAGAAATGAGGGTTACCTCAATCTCCGCCGGGTTATCACCTTCGAGTGGATCCTGTGAAAAGGGCATCCTTAGAGATAAGAACAAGTATATAAAGGTAAAATGTAAACCGGAGTAAGGAGTACCTCAGAATCCGGATCATCATCCTCAGAAGGAGAACCGGCGTCAACGGCTGCTTTCCTTTTCTTATTTGCAGGAGTTTTTCGGCGAGCTTGCCTTGCAGGTTTTTCCTGAGGTTTCCTCCTCCAGAAAGGATCATCAGCCTAAATGAAAAAAGGAAAGGCAAGTAAAAGACGGTTCAAAAAGGACGGTTTATAAAATACAAGTTAAAGACACTTACCTCAGGCAGCTTATTTTTCTTGAAGTATGGGGCCAGGCCAACTCTAGTGCAGTCTGTTAGAGCAGGATTGACAATCTTCTTGGCCGATTCAATTACTTCCGATTCAGACAACTTCTCCTTAGAAAACCTTTGAGGATCATCCGATTTACCGGAGTAGTTGCACATCAAATCAGGGCGCCGGCTTAAGGGAAGGATACTCCATGATAACCAGCAGCGAAGGAAATCTGTGCCGATCAGGCCATTGGCCATGAAAGCTCTCAGCTTGGAGAGTTGAGGAGAAAACTGGATCCGTTCAGCAGCACTTAATCGTTGCGGCAAGGGGTGATTTGCCGGGATACGAGTTTCACGATAACCCGGCAAAGGGTTTTCACCTTCAGGGGATGTGTCTATACAATAAAACCAAGACTTATTCCAGTCCTTGGGGTGAGTGTGTAAAGAGGCGTGAGGGAAAACTGCATCCCTCCTTTTCTGAATACTGATACCACCAAGCTCTTGGTGAGGCCCGCTGGTGAACTCAGTACGCCGGTTGGCATGGAAGAAATCCCGAAAAAGATCAACCGAAGGCTCTTCTTGCAGATACGCTTCAGAAAAAACTTGGAAATCACAAATATTGGAAACGGAGTTTGGCCCGATGTCCTGTGGATGCAGCTGGAAGGTGGCAAGGACGTCCCGGAAAAATTTTGAACCGGGGGAAGAGAAACCCCTGGAGATGTGATCCAGAAATACGATCACTTCCCCGGACCTAGGAGCGGGAGGACACTCATTACCCGGAGCGCGCCATTTCAATTCGGCCCGAGGACCTAACGTGCCAATGCTTGATAGTTTGACTAAATCTTCTTCAGTCACGACAGAACGAACCCAGTCGCACGAAACATACTGCTTAGCCATTTGAGCAAAGTGCTGAAGAAGAGAAAGTGCAAAGACGGATTATGAAAAAGTAACGATCCGGGATTTATTCATGATATGCAATGGTTAAAACGGAGAATTATTTGGCAAGATTAAACCGGCAATTATGAAACAGAGTTTTATCATTTCCGGTTTAAATGGCAGTTGAAGAGGAATAGTTTAAAGTTATTGCATCAGGTTGCATCATTTCCGGTTTATGACATGACGATCTAAACCGGAGCATACTTAGCAGATCTATTGAAGAGAAAAACAGGTTTTCAACGCATTGCTAAGAAGGAATAGATCTGAGCATAAGGAGATAAAGAAACGAAAATTACACGGGAAATCTACAGAGGTCCAATTCAGAGCAGATGAGTTTACAGGATGTGCATGGAAAGGAGACCTAAAGCAGGCAACAGCAGAAATAAAAATGGCAAGATCTAAAGTACCTGACGCATCTACAGCAAGATCAGAAAGGTAAAGATACTACGGAGTTGCAGGTTTCAGAGAAAGAACAGTATGAAGCTCGCGGAGAACTCTAATGGCGGAACGAATAAAACTACAAGGTCACTATGACGAAGATCTAATCTGATGCTAAGCGAGAGATCTACGGACTAGGGTTTAAAGGTTACTAAATCTCTGTAAGAAAGATAGCTACAAGGAGACGAAGCCTCATCAGAAGCTCTAATGGCGGAAGAACACCAGCAAGGCAATGGCGAATACAGATCTACAATGAGGAGAATAAACATACCAGGGACGGCAGGAATCGGTGGCGGAGAGGATCTGGACGAGTCAGGTTGATGCAGCGGCCTGAGGAGCTCTTGATCCGACGAGACGATGGCGGCGCTCCGAGCTCGGATCTAATGGAGTTCTTGCAGGTCAGGTAGCGGAAGGAGGAAGAAGACGCGAGAAGGAAGAATGAGGAGGGATGGCACTATTTATAGACAGAGAGGCAGATATGAAGCGACAGGTGCGGTAATCAAGGGAGAAAAATCGGATAAAGATCCGTTGAACGCCTCGATTCTCGGGATAACCATTAAAAACAAACTACAGTACAGCTCGCGGCGTTGAATGCGGAGATGATGTCATTGTCAGACTTTAATGATTTTGGAGGATGACGTCAGAGCCGGTTTACAAAAAATGAAGACAGAAGAGAAATTGCAGGAGACGATGAAGACTGATATGAACAAGTTCAAATCATTCTGGGGCCTAATGTCAGGGATATGGTTAATAGGTATAAACCGGATATTGTAAACCGGCTTAGTTATATCGTACTTGGTTTATTATTAGTAGAGATTACGGCCCATGAGATTTCAAGGCCCATGTATAGAAATACGGTTTGTAAACCGCCAAAGAGATGTAACTTGAGAGATAAGAAAGGAAGAGCAGAGACCGGGGCGGACACGATTATGAGCCGGCCTCGGGACTCTGTAAACCGGACCAGGCGTCACCTCTATATAAAGGGACGACCCGGCACCGGTTCAGGGACAAGCAACAATCGATCCGTCGAGACGCAGGCAAGCGATTCCGCTCCCTGTAATCCGACGCCCAAGCAATACCAAACCAACTAGACGTAGGCTTTTACCTTCTCGAAGGGGCCGAACTAGTATAAAACCCTTTGTGTCCTTTGTGTGCCATGAACCCTTTCAAGCTAACCCGTGCGATGGTTCCATCATCAAGTCCGTTAAACCGGACATCTGCCGTGTTAATTCCACGACACTCCCCCTAGATGTGTGCATTCTATAGATATGCTTTGGACTACACAACACACACACAAGGATCAACACTCCCCCTATATTTTATAGACAAGCAATCCTTGCAACCATATAAGTGACACTAAGCATGGAAGCAAGGTGTAGAAAGTGAGCATTAAGTAAAGGGCACAAGATAATATAAGCTCACAAGCTACTAAACATACTACACAATAAAGAATAAGCTTGAGGGCGTATGTCTCACACCATATGATAGAATAAGTCTCCTGGTCTGACACACACATAAACACAAACCAAAGCAACGAAGGTCCAACGAAATGAAAGCAACGAAAGCAAAGAGACATAGTCACAAATCCTACACTCTTTCCCCCTTTGGCATCGAGATGCCAAAAAAGGCAGAGATGACACCTAAGGCACATGTGGTGGTAGATCTCCAAGGCATCACCACTCGTGTTCCTCCTCCTCAGACTCCTTTGCAGCACGGGATGAAGAGTGAACTCCAGTATCCTCCTCAGATTCAGTCCATCTGCAGTGTTGTCTGGTCCATGATTCCTCATCTATGATCTCTCCTCGGAGCCACTCGCAACCTCAAGACCAACCTGCCTCATAATAGCCTTGTCGCGACGACGAGCCATCTTGGCGTTCACATGAGCCTTGTACTATCCCTTGGCCTGCATGCAGAACAAAGCCTTCATCTTGGTCTTGAGCTTCTTAGCCCAAGAAGGCTCAACAGAGGGAGGTGCATGCCCCTCAAAACTGTTCTCCGCCTCCTCCTCCTCAAACTCATCATCATCAACATCCATATGAGCAGCTTTTGCCTCAGCCCGGGTGGTGGTGTTAGCCCACTTGTTCTTCTGGCGCAGCCGAATAGGCTCATGGCGAATCCAGTTGGGAGCATCAAAATCTTCACGCGGAAAGAGCTTCTCCCAAGTCACCGAGATCAAAAGGTGCAAATAAGGCCCATAGATGGTAACCTTACGATGGAACACCGCAAACTGAAGCTCACACCACATGATATGGGAGACATCAAGTGGTCCAGGTTATTGAAGACGTGCTTCCTCATAGATAAGCATCATGTCCACAAGATAGGAATGCACCTTGTCCTTGTCGCGTAGACAAGGGAAAAGAGTGTTGCGAAAGATCTGGTGCATGATGTCAAGAAACTGGTTCAGCACATAAGTCTTCTTTCCATTGGGTAAAGACTTCTCAACAAGGAAGGGTTGAAACTTGTTCTTGCTAGCAGACTCGGGGTTGGCATGTGGGCGGACACCAACGGGCACATCCAGCCCCTCACCACAAACGTACAACATATCCATGAACTCCTTCCACTCAGCAGACATCCTCTTGCCATTTTTCATCCAAGTCATGGTCCGCTTCTCATCCGTGTGGAAGTGGATAGAAGCAAAGAACTGAGCCACAATCTCCGGGTCAAAGTCAAGGTGGAACGTGATGACATCCTCAATACCAAACCGCTCCACCAAATCCAGGGGTTCACCAAAATATGCCTAATGCTTCTTCAGATGGTCAATGTCAATCCACTGAATCGGTACGTAGATGTTCTGCTTGGCCTTGATCACATCCAGATAGATGAGAAATTGTTGCTTGGTCCAAAACAAGTCATTGCCCTGGCTGAGTTCTAGAGGATTGACGTAGGGGTTAAGCTTCCTTCAAATCAGAAACTCTGCTTGAGGCATCTCATCCATGCAGATGATACGTCTCCAACATATCTATATTTTTTTATTGTTCCATGCTATTATATTATCATTCTTGGATGTTTTACAATCATTTTATATCATTTTTTGGTACTAACCTATTGACATAGTGCCAAGTGCCAGTTGTTGTTTTCTGCATGTTTTTTACATCGCAGGAAATCAATATCAAATGGAGTCCAAACGCAGCAAAACTTTTTGGAGATTTTTGTTGGACCAGAAGAAACCCAATGGGCCAAGGCACCACCTGGGGGGGTGCTCCGAGGAGATCACAACCCACCATGGTGCACCGGGAGGCCCAGGCGCGCCCTGATGGGTTGTGCCCCCCTCGGGTGCCCCCAGACCACCTCTTTGCTCTATAAATACCCCAATATTCCAAAAACCCTAGGGGAGCAGATGAAATTTGATCCAGCCGCCGCAGGGTCCAGAACCACCAGATCCAATCTAGACACCATCACGGAGGGGTTCACCACTTCCATTGGTGCCTCTCCGATGATGCGTGAGTATTTCCTTGTAGACCTTCGGGTCCGTAGTTAGTAGCTAGATGGCTTCATCTCTCTCTTTTGATTATCAATACAATGGTCTCTTGGAGATCCATATGATGTAACTCTTTTGCGGTGTGTTTGTTGGGATCCGATGAACTTTGAGTTTATGATCAGATCTATCTTTTTATACCCATGAAAGTTATTTGAGTCTTCTTTTGATCTCTTCTACGCATGATTGCTTATAGCCTCGTATTTCTTCTCCGATATTGGGTTTTGTTTGGCCAACTTGATCTCTTTATCTTGCCATGGGAAGAGGTGCTTTGTAGTGGGTTTGATCTTACGGTGCTTGATCCCAGTGACAGAAGGGGAACCGACATGTATGTATCGTTGCTACTAAGGATAAAATGATGGGGTCTATTTCTACATAAATAGATCTTGTCTACATCATGTCATAGTTCTTATTGCATTACTCCGTTTCTCCATGAACTTAATACACTAGATGCATGCTGGATAGCGGTCGATGTGTGGAGTAATAGTAGTAGATGCAGGCAGGAATCGGTCTACTAATCTTGAACGTGATGCCTATATAATGATCATTGCCTGGATATCATCATGATTATTTGAAGTTCTATCAATTTCTCAACAGTAATTATTTTCCCACCGTTTTCTATTTTCTCGAGAGAAGCCACTAGTGAAATCTACGGCCCCGGGGTCTCTTCCTCGTATTATTTGCCTTTGCGATCTATTTTTCCTTTGCTTTCATTTTCGGATCTATTAAACCAAAAACCCAAAAATACCTTGCTGCAATTTATCCTATTTACCGTCCGATCTATCAATATTTATATCTCTCTCACGCTCGTTACCCGAAAGGGATTGACAACCCCTTTTACACGTCAGGTTGCGAGTATTTGTTATTTGTGTGCAGGTGATGTTTACGTTGTGTTGCTTGGTTCTCCTACTGGTTTGATAACCTTGGTTTCATCACTGAGGGAAATACCTACCGCTGCTATACTGCATCATCCCTTCCTCTTTAGGGAAAAACCAACGTAGCTTTAGCAGCCATCAAAAGGAATTTTCTGGCGCCGTTGCCGGGGAGCACCTTCAACATATACCAGGTTCCTAATCACAAATCTCATCTCCTCACAATTTCATTATTTTCCATTTGCCTCTCATTTTCATCTCCCGCACTTCACAAATATTTGTCATTTTATTCGCCCTCCTTTTCCGTTTGCCATTTTCTCGTCAGATCTGTTTTCGTTTGCCCTTATGTATTACTTGGTTACTTTGCTTGGTTGTTTGGTATAATTGGATGTTTTATTGGAAATCGCAAGGTAATCGGTTATGGATCCTCATCCACTTGCTAATCTTTATAAATGATCCACTTATGATGAACCAATTGCTAGTGAGTTGAGTGCACTCGATTATCTTTATGAAGTTTTGCTTGAGATTCATGAATCTAAAAATTGTGTTGAAGTGATAAAAGAAGAAATTTCTGAAGTGATTCATGATAGTTCCTTGTATGAAAAGCATGATTGCAATGATGTTATTATAAATTCTATTAATATCAATTGTGCTAATGATATGCAAAACCCCAAGCTTGGGGATGCTAATTTTGCTATGTGTACTACTTGTTGCAATGATCATGATTGGGGTGATTCTTCTCACAATCTTGAAAAATTATTTAAGCCTCATGATGCATATGTTTGCAATAATATTGAAAGTGGCTTTTGAGAGGTCATGACTTTATTTGATGATAATCCCACTATTCTGGAAGAGTGTCAACTTTTTATTTATGTGGATCATGAAGAGAAAATTTTATATGATAGAAATATTGTTGAATTTGAGTATGATCCTACATGCAATTATTATGATAGTGGTAAATATGGTTGTAGAAATTTCCATGTTTCTAATTTACCTCTCGTCATGTTGAGATTGCTATTGTTTCATCCTTCTTCCTTGCATATGCTAGATGTTTCTTGTCTTGATAATTTGGTTGCCTACAAAATGCCTATGCATAGGAAGTATGTTAGACTTAATGTGTTGTCACGTGTTTCATGATAATATTTTTTTGAGCTTCAACCCTTGTCTTTCATGTGAGCATTATTGAAATCTCAAACCTATCTTAATGCCTATAAAGAAAGAGCTTGTTGGGAGACAACCCAATGAATAAAATAAATTTTTGCTTTTTATTTTCTGTTCTTATGTGTAAAACCCTTTAATATCTCTGTTGAGATGTGTTTTGTGGTTTGAATAAAGGTTTGTTCCAAGCAAAACCTTAGGAACACGTTGAGTGTTACTAGATTTGATCTTGCTGAAAAAAGCAGAAACTTTTGCGCTCACGAGAAAAATTCTCATTTTTGACAGAAGAGTGCTTTTTAGGTTGATTATTTTTTAGAAGATTAATATACAAATTGCCCATGTGGACCTATTTTTTTCAAGATTTTTAGAGTTACAAAAGTATTCGAAACTTCCAGATTACTACAGACTGTTCTGTTTTTGACAGATTCTGTTTTTATTGTGTTATGTGCTTGTTTTGATGATTCCATGGTTTTCTTTGATGAGTTTTTGCCATAGAAAAATTGGAATACAGTAGATATAATACAAATACAAAATAAGAATGGGTTTACTACAGTACATATAGTAGTAATTTGTTTTCTTATACTAACGGATCTCATGAAAGTTTTGTTGGAGTTTTGTGTGATTGAAGTTTTCAAGTTTTGGGTTATCTTACGATGGATGGAGAAATAAGGAGTAAGAAAAAGCCTAAGCTTGGGGATGCCCCGACATCCCAAGCTATTATAAAAAGAGAAGCAAGCAACTAAGCTTGGGGATGCCCCCGAGTGGCATCCCCTCTTTCTTTTAACGACCATCGGTATTCCACTTGAAACAATATTTTTATTTGTCACATGATATGTGTTTTGCTTGGAGCATCTTGTATGATATGAGTCTTTGATTGTTTTGTTTTGCTTTTTAAGTCATCAATCCTTGATGTACACATCTATTTGAGAGAGCCAAAATTATGCCATGACTTGTTAGATTTAGAATAGCTCTCTATGCTTCACTTAAATTTTTATGAGCTGTGGATTTGCTCTAGTGCTTCACTTATATATTTTTGAGCATGGTGTGCTTTAGTATCTTTGGAGAAATACTCTATTGCTTCACCTAGATTTATTTGAGAGTTAGTAAATTTTTAAGAAATTCTCTCTTGCTTCACTTAAATTATTTTGAGAGAAAGAAAAAAAATATGCTCATGATCTTTATTTATATTTGTTCGAGCTTATCAAAAGCAACACATGAAAATTAGTTCCAAAGTGATAGATATCCAAGAAGGATATAATAAAAACTTTCACGGAGATCATTGGACAAAATAAACTTGATTCCTTGTAAAAGTTTTGAGACCTGATATGATATGTGAGTCATGTTAATGAGTAATTATGCTTTAGTAAGAATATTCGTGTTAAGGTTTGTGATTCCCTATGCGTCGTGGTTTCGTCACGGCATATGTCCTAGCGAAAGGACTTAGTCGTGAGGCCATAGCTACGGGTTAGCTTAAAGGGGTTAAAGCGGACAAGAACACAAGGGTTTATACTAGTTCGGCCCCTTCGATGAAGGTAAAAGCCTACGTCTAGTTTGGTGTAATATTGCTAGGGTTTCGATGACCAGGGAGCGAATACGCTTTGCCTATGTCTCGAGTTGTTGTTCTCTCTCCCTTGAACCGTCGCCGGGTCGTCCCTTTATATACACGAGGTGACGCCCGGTCCGGTTTACAGAGTCCCGAGGCTGGCTCATAAACGTGTCCGGCTCGGTCTCTATCATTCCTATCTTACATCACAAGTTACACGCCGCATGGCGGTTTACAAATCATGGGCCCTAGCACCTCTTGGGCTTTAAGTCTTCTGGAGTAAAGTGCGATGTCCCACTTTCCATTGGGCTTCAGTAGAAGTAATCTTGATAGGCATAAACCGGCCCATCCTGGGCGGTTTATACCAAGTAGTAATATCCCTGACATTAGGCCCCAGATTGATTTGAACCTGTTCATGTCAATCTTCAACGTCTTGTAAAGATTTTCATCTTTCATAGCTTCAAGTGCTTCATAAACCGTCGTGACGTCATCTTCCTGGATCGTATTAAATCGTCGTACGTCATCTGCCCATTTAATACTTGTACCTGTTTTTTATCTCTTACTCATTAAAAGCTCCAAGGATCGAGGCGACGATATCATCCCATATCCACTTTTCTGGTGCCTCGATTCTTGTGCCTACCGTTTCATTGCTCAGCTTATAAATAGGTCAGAGGGTCATCTCCTTTCCCCCCTTGCTCCTTTTCCTCTTCTTCTTCCTTGCGCCTACTCGTGCTCAAGCTCCGCCGCCACCGTCGAGTCTCTGCATCTTCATCAAGCTTTGGCCGCTCCATCGACTTGATTGGATCAGAAAACTGCCGGCGCGTCTCCGCATACGTCAACTCGGGTAAGTTCTTTCCTTCCCCACACATAGATCATATTAGGATTTCTTCTCTTCATGAGCTTACAGGTATGCGATGTTCTTCGTAGTTCTTTCTCACGACTCCATTAATCAGTGTAGATCTAGTCCTTTTGCCTTACAGCTGTAACAATAATTCCGCTTCGTTAGTATGCTCTTATTTCTCCCAATAGTACTAGCTTAGACTGCGTCTGTTAAAGCTCTTGTTGCATCAGTTGAATATAAACTGAATATTTCTGAATTTCTAGCATGCTGTAGATCCATAGCTTCACCACTGTTTGCACAAAACCTGTTTTTCCATAACCGCGGATCTGTAACCTTCGTATTCTCAGTGGCGGTTTAGCTTTTAGAAAGGACCATAAACCGGTAGATATCATTAGGCCCATGCTTAAACCGTCATCTGTAAATATCTTCGAACACTGTCGGTTTAACTTTGCCCAAAATCGTAAACCAGTGCTTCACTATATTTCCAGCTTTTCGTTCAGAATGGCAAAACAAGCTAAACAGTTTACTTCCTGCAACTCGGCCCAATCCCGGGTTACTGAGGAAGAGTTGCAGAACCGGGCCGAAGTTGGCGCTTTAGGCCCAAAGAATGTCCTTCACTGGAGAGTCCCCGGATCAGAGTGTCCTCCAAAGCCCAAAGAAGGAGAAGTTATTGTTTTCCTCGATCATTTAGCCCGAGGGTTCAATCCTCCTGGGTCAAAGTTTTTCCGTGACGTGCTAGCTAATTTCCAACTCCATCCTCAAGACATTGGGCCCAATTCTGTGTCCAACATATGCAATTTCCAAGTCTTCTGTGAAGCTTATCTGCAAGAGGAACCATCAGTTGAGTTATTCCGGGATTTCTACCATCTGAACCATCGCACGGAATTTTCTGACGGTCCAAACACTGAGCTCGGCGGGATGTCTATCCAGAAGAGAAAGGACGTTAGTTTTCCTCATGTAATCACCACAGCCATCCAAAAGAGTGGAATCAGACTTGGTTCTACTGTCTAGATACTTCTCCGGAAGAAGATAATCCTTTGCCGGGTTATCGCTCCCACCGGATTTCTGAGGACCATCTATTTCCTCAACGGCTAAGTGCCCAGGAATGTGCCAAATATGCTCCTCAACTCTCAAAGCTTCGAGCCTTCACTGCGAATGGCTTAACAGGAGTTGATTTCGTCCGCTGTTGGATTTCCTGGAGCATTCTCCCGCTAAGCAGGCGTTCTGGTTTAATGTGCGAATATACTAGAAATCCCAAAGATTCTCTACGTCATACAGAAACAGTGCTATCAGAAAATGAGATCAACGAGTCTGTCAAGAGACTGATGAATGAATCGGTGGAAACTTGCAGTCAAACCGGACTGGCTCCCTTCTGTGAGATCAATAAACCGACATTGGTAAATACTTCTTTCATATTGTTTTGCTCTATTTCAATTTATATTTAGCACTCTTCTTGAATGCTTTTTCATAATATTCAACAGGGTAATGACCCATTCTGGAAGAGGAAGGTTCAGGATAAACCGGCGAAGGTGCCTCGCCAAAAAACCAAAGCTGTTAAGAAGACCGTCAAGAAGAAAACCACTGACGTGTCTGAATCCAACCCGGAGGATGATGAACCGGCCTCCGAGGTACTACTTGACTCTCTTGATTTCTTTGACTTTCTTTACTTGCATTTTATTAACAATGACTGTACCCAGGGACACGCTGAAGGCAGCAAAGCGGATGATGTTGAGGTAATTACTCTTTCTTCCGGTTCAGAACCTCTGCCAACACCAAAAATTCGTCGAGCAAGCCTGAAAGTACAGTTTTCTCACCCTTTCGCTTACTTGGATCCGAACTTTATTTTAAAGAAATAGCAACATGAAGCTCGCCACACCACACGGCATAGTGGTCACGCCATTGAATCCACCAGATTACCACACACTCCAGCCCAGAGGCGTCGCTCAGAGGTTTTACATGAAGGAAATATGCCCTAGAGGCAATAATAAAGTTGTTATTTATATTTCCTTATATCATGATAAATGTTTATTATTCATGCTAGAATTGTATTAACCGGAAACTTAGTACATGTGTGAATACATAGACAAAACAGAGTGTCCCTAGTATGCCTCTACTAGACTAGCTCATTGATCAAAGATGGTTATGTTTCCTAACCATAGACATGAGTTGTCATTTGATCAACGGGATCACATCATTAGGAGAATGATGTGATGGACAAGACCCATCCGTTAGCTTAGCACTATGATCGTTTAGTTTTACTGCTATTGCTTTCTTCATGACTTATACATGTTCCTATAACTATGAGATTATGCAACTCCCGAATACCGTAGGAACACCTTGTGTGCTATCAAA
>LR738710.1:129731377-129872919 GCA_902687465.1 Secale cereale | reverse complement strand
AAGTGTTCGTGGTGTTGGCATAGATCAAGACTAGGATTTGTCACTCCGAGTGTCGGAGAGGTATCTCTGGGCCCTCTCGGTAATGCACATCATAATAAGCCTTGCAAGCAAAAGACTAATGAGTTAGTCACGAGATGATGTATTACGGAACGAGTAAAGAGACTTGCCGGTAACGAGATTGAACTAGGTATAGAGATACCGACGATCGAATCTCGGGCAAGTAACATACCAATGACAAAAGGAACAACGTATATTGTTATGCGGTTTGACCGATAAAGATCTTCGTAGAATATGTAGGAGCCAATATGAGCATCCAGGTTCCGCTATTGGTTATTGACCGGAGATGAGTCTCGGTCATGTCTACATAGTTCTCGAACCCGTAGGGTCCGCACGCTTAACGTTTGATGACGATCGGTATTATGAGTTTATGAGTTTTGATGTACCGAAGGAGTTCGGAGTCCTGGATGAGACCGGTGACATGACGAGGAGTCTCGAAATGGTCGAGACGTAAAGATCGATATATTGGACGACTATATTCGGACATCGGAAAGGTTCCGAGTGATTCGGGTATTTTTCGGAGTATATGGGCCTTATTGGGCCATACGGGAATAGAGGAGAAAGGCCAAAAGGAAGGAGGCGCGCGCCCCCCCTCTGGTCCGAATTGGACAAGGGGTGCAGCCCCCTTTTCCTTCTCCCTCTCCACCTCTTTCCTTCTCTCCTACTCCGGAAAGGAAAGGGGAATCCTACTAGGACTTGGGAGTCCTAGTAGGACTCCCCACACTTGGCGCGCCCCCTCTAGGGCCGGCCTCTCCCTTGCTCCTTTATATACGGGGGCAGGGGGCACCCTAGGAAACACAAGTTGAATTGTTCTAGCCGTGTGCGGTGCCCCCCTCCACAGAAACACACCTCGGTCATACCGTCGCAGTGCTTAGGCGAAGCCCTGCGCCGGTAGATACATCATATCCGTCACCACGCCGTCGTGCTGGCGAAACTCTCCCGTGAAGCTCAACTGGATCAAGAGCTCGTGGGACGTCATCAAGCTGAACGTGTGCTGAACGCGGAGGTGCCGTACGTTCGGTGCTTGATCGGTTGGATCGCGAAGAAGTTCGACTACATCAACCGCGTCACTTGACGCTTCCGCTTTCGGTCTACGAGGGTACGTAGACACACTCTCCCCTCTCGTTGCTATGCATCTAGTAGATAGATCTTGCGTGATTGTAGGAAAATTTTGAAAATACTACGTTTCCCAACATTACATACTCTAGGCGCTCTTTATCCCAAAGCAGGTCATATTCGACAACCTCTTAATCCGTCTGATTGGAATTATTAGGAAACTCCTCATTCGTCGTCCGGCGAATCAACAGCTACTCAGATTCCTCCTCTGAAGACTGTTCCTGGGTAAGTTTTTTCATTTGGCCGGTTTACTCTTTGTCTTTACTTTTCTGACTTTCGTCACCTTTAACTTTTGCAGTAAACCCAAGCCTAGCAAAAAGGCCAAGCTGAATAAGCCGGCAGGTGATGACGCGATTCTTGAACCGACAAAGGATCCTAAACTTGCTGAAGAACACATTGACACTTTGCATGATGATCCTCCTCCCATGGACCATGAAGTCTTTGTTGATCAAGGGAGCGCTCCAATGGATCGTGACGCTGAACCAGTCAGTCCTGTCCGAGCCAGCACTGCTCCTGCTAGCCCGGCTAAACACACAGCCGCTTCAACTGGAGAAGTTGAGATCACTGGAATCGGCTACACTGCTCCTAGTGAACCTGTCGCCTTGTCCAAGCATACTGCGAAGGATGAAATTTCTGGCAAGGACAAAGGAAAATGGAGTACTGACTTGTCCAATTACACTCAGCTCAGTGCCCAAGAGCTCCATTCTGGTTATGTGAACCGGCTGTACACTAGCCGTGATCATGAAGCCGGTTTAGTAGCTATGACGAAGGAGCATTATGAGGTAACTTTCTGCTTTAACTTCCTGCGTAAGTCTTGTAGCTTGCCTTTACTCCATCGTAGCCCCCAAGGGCCGGTCCTATTCCTTTAGGGTGAACTGGGACTTCATAATATTCATTAGATAGTTTCTTTCACATGCGTAGTCCCCAAGGGCCAGTTTACTCCTTTAGGATGAGCCGGGACTTCAGTTGGTAATCTGTTCTGAACAATGTCACATTAGCCCCCAAGTGCCAAGTGTATAACTTGTTATGTGCTTGGGACTTTATTAAAAAATGTCCGTTTAACTGCAAATATGCATTAGCCCCCAAGTGCCAAGTGTATAACTTGTTATGTGCTTGGGACTTTTGAATATGCTTCATCAATGTATAACATGCTCTCCTCTTGACAGACTGATTTAAATCGGAAAAATTCTCGAGTGGCCGAGCTCCAGGATACTCTGAAGTTTCAAGAAACCGCCGCTTCCAAAGTCAAAGATGAGCTGACACTTACTTTAGCAAATATAGAAAAGCTGAAGAAGGACTTTGAAAAGGAACGATCGGATTGGGATGCTGAAAGAGCCACCTTGGAGAAAAGGGCAACTGATGCAGAGGCTGCTCTTAATCTGGTGACAGAAGAACTGTCCGGTTTACAGCAGCAGGTAAACGCCATGACGACTGCTATTTTTGGTAAGTGTTGTTAACATAATCTTGAATATGGTAGTTCTGCACTTTCCGGTTTAACTCACACTCTTTGATGCGGGAAAACGCATTTCTCATCTCGACACTGATATGCGGAAAAAGTTGAAGGCCGCATACACTCTTGTTGAACAGTTGTATTCCGGTGCTCAGAGAATTGTATGCGCTGCTTCTCACAATAAACCGGCTCCCACAACAATCAAGGGCACTTTGGAAAAGTTATCCATTCTACCTGCCCGCCTCGTAGAGCTGAAGAAGTCATCTGCAAGGGCGGGTGCCTTGATGGCTTTAATTCGAGCGAAAGCTTGGGTGCCCGACCTTGATCCGGCAGAAGTGATGAACGGCCACCCCAGCATGAAGGAGGACGGATCAGCATTCACAGATAGCGACTTACGTGCTTTAACAAGAGAAATGCGGCCTCTGGCCAGCAAACTATCTGATGAGGCTGATCTGTCCCGTTATCATCCGGGTTACAATGCTGAGAACGTGCGGGTCGACCCTCCGGCTTACGATATGGAAGATCTCATCCCTCCCGTCCGTAAGCACACTTATGCTCCTGATATTGATCCGTCTGAACTCGTGAGCGATGAAGCTATTTTCAAAGCACTGACCAAGATCGATTGGGCAACCACTGACTTCCAGCAGCTAGAAGAGAATGACGGGGAGTCGGAGCAGGACGATCCACAACCTTCAAGCCGAGCTGATGCAGATTCCTAAACCGGTGCCGGTTTAGATATTATGTCCCAGTACTTTAGACAAAAAACAGATATTCTTTTGGGCTATCCAGCGCCTTGTAATAGGGTAGCTGAAAACACTTTATGTTTCCCGCGTATTCTCCTTTGTATGACATTGCTTCATCTGGCAACTTCATAATTCTTACTGCTTATGATGTTTTAAACAGTTTTTTCTACCTATTTCTGCATAAGACAAAGTTTAAAGTATCCTGGCGGTTTATCACCGGACGGGTCATGATGCCCAAATACATGGTCTAGGTTTATAACTTGAACTGTATATAAAATATGAAACATGTAGCATACCTTTGATTAAGTTTTGCGCTATTGGCCTTAATCAATAATCGATAGTAAAAACAATGATCCAAGTTGCAAGTGTTGATGACTCCCTTTGATCATTTGCCGGTTCATGATGGAACCATACCGGGTTATGATAAACTCCGGTTTAACTGTAGACAGTACTGGCGATTTATAATCAAACCAGACCACGTTCTGTAAACGCTGGTGCATTGTAGTGGCAACTTATAGTCATCCACTCCCCGAATCAATGGACTTGGATAAACACCAATGACCTTTGTAGATAAAAAATTTAAGAAAATATCAAAAAGAGACATTGTCAAATAAAACCGTGTAGTCGAGGCTTTTTACGAGCTGCCAGGGCCCAAATTCGAGGCTTTTTATGATCTGCCAGGCTACTGAATTAACCATTTCACAAAGCCTGTTAAGATGGACCTCAATCCTTAGCCAATCGTCAATTTAACATTACCAAGTTCAGGATCTGTAAAAGATTGACTTGTGTATACGTTCGACGGGTCATACCAGGTTTACTTGGGCGGAGTGACTTACTTAATGCAGGCAGGCTAATCCAGGTTTATACCAAGTAGTAATATCCCTGACACTATGCAAGCACGAAAGTCAATAATTATGCAATGAAATTATATCCTACTTGTGGTGCATTATTCGGTGTTATTCATGCTCAATGTTCGCTTATGAGATTATTCGTTTCATGGTTGGTCGCTTCCGAGTCCATTGCTAGCCTTCATTTTGCACTAAGTATGATCACTAATTGTGCATTCAAAATCCTTTATCCCGGTTTTGCCACATGAGTCCACCATACCTACCTATATGCAGTATTCCCTTGTCGTTCTAAGCAAATTTGTATGTGACATCTCTAATTTTCAAAATAAGTTTCCCTTTTGTGTGCCCGTATCGCTCGTGAGGTGGCGAGGGGTGGCCAATATTTTCCATGCTAGATGTGTTATTCTTACTATGAGTATTTATTCACTTGTCATTGCACGAGAGTAAGGCAAAGGTATTAGGGATGCCCAGTCCCGAAATGAAAAACAATTTTACTTTATGTTGTTAAATAATAAATTCCTTGGAAAGTGTTGGTATGGAAGGCAACCGTGGATTCGGCTAGCCATGGCTTGTGAAAGTTTGGTGGAAAAGGAATAAACTTTATTTTTTGTTTGGGAACCACCTATGATATATCTAGCATGGAAAGTGTTGGGAACCTCAAGTCGTTCTCATTGGTGGGAAAAGTATACCTCCCCAAAAAGATATCTCTCAATTTAAGCTTTGAGTTCTGGCACCTCTACAAATCCTTACTTCCCTCTGCGAAGGTGATACGTCCAAAACATATCTATAATTTCTGCTTGCTCCATGCCTCTTTTGTGTGATATTGCTATGATATTTATGCACTTCCATACACTTTTGATCATATTTGGACTAACCTATTAACTCAGTGCACCCCAGTACCAGTTTCTGTTTTCTGCTGTTTTTGTATTTCAGGTTTTCCCATTACGTAAATTGCCAGAAAAATTCCGGGAAAAATATATAAAAAATCTGCGTTCCGGAAGCTTCCATGCGGCCAAAGTAGGGCCAGAGGGGGGCCACCAGGGCTCCAGGCGGCCAGAGGGCGCGCCCCCCTCCTGGCTGCGCCGCCAGGGCGCCTGGGCCCCCTGGCCTCTTCTGACGCCCCCCTTTGGCATATATTTACACCGCGTCCCGAAACCCTCGAGGACGGAACCCTTTTTCGCGATCTCATCTCTGTTCCGCCGCCGCCACGCTTCCAAGATCGGGAGCACCAGGAGAACTCTTCCCGGCACCCTGCCGGAGGGGAGGATCACCACCGGGAGCCTCTCCACCACCATGGACGCCTCCCGGATGAGTTGTGAGTAGTCTCCCTTGGACCATGGGTCCATGACCAGTAGCTATGTGATGTTCTCCTCCCCTCTTTGTTCTTCATCGATTAGACCTCGTGAGCTGCCCTACATGATCGAGGCACATATGTAATCCTTATGCTGTTGCTATGATGAGTTTGCTGGGATCCGATGGATTATGAGATTATGTTCAGATTGTGTGTGAGTAATATATTTGATTCACCTCTTTTATATTTATGTTCTTGAGTAATTCTTGCATGTTCTCCGTTGCTGTTTATTGCTTTGGCCAAGTAGTAGGTAGTAACTCCAAGAGGGAACGTTATGCTTGATTTTGGGTTCATGCCCCTCGATGACTAGCTTGAGTGACAGAAACATGAGTCTAGGGGATGTGCTGTTGCCACAAGGGGGAAAACAACGGTGCTTGTACTTGCGGGTGCAAGGATTGTTTACTTTACGCAAAGTTCTTTTAATGCAGTTGTCTGTTGCTTTGAGTTTACACTATGGGTGGGACTCGCAACTTAATACCAGCGAGATGTTCTGGATAGATATCTCAAGGTGGATGATTAGTAGTAGATGCAGATGTATTTCGGTCTACTTGCCTTGGCGTACCGCCCATGCTTTTGAGCCTCTACCTTTCTTTGCAGCATAGTTAGCATTGGTTTGCGCACATAATCCTGTCAATTACCCAGCTGTAATTCGTTTACCTCGCTTAGCTGTTTTATCGTCTTTTGGGAGAGAGACATCACTAGTGAACATCATGGGACCCCGGTCCATATTACCATCACTGATCACATCCGCTATTTACTTTCTGTTCTTACTTACTAGTTGCAGTCATACCTATCACTATTATCTCTTGCGTTTGCTCCTTTGTAAACGACAAGGCCGGAGGGATTGACAACCTCTCTGTACTCGTTGGGAGCAAAGTTATTTGTATTTGTGTGCAGGTCCTGTCAATCGCTAAGTTGCGCCGCTAAGCAGTTGACACCTTCTTGTTGACCCTCAGAGTCTCAGGGGATTCGATCCTTGGTATCTTTGCCAAGGGAAAACTACCGCTACACTGCATCTCAAACCTTCCACTTGGGGTAACCAACGAGGGGCGAGAAGCCATCAAGCAAAGTTTTCTGGCACCGTCGCCGGGGACTCCACTCTTCAAGATAGGGGAGTTGCACGCTATCTTTTACCTTTGCTTTTTAGTCTTGTTAGTTTACCTTTCAGCTTTTGCTTTAGTTTCTTTTATAAAAAAATCACAAAAATAGTTATCTTGCTTGCTGCTGCTATGGGTTCCACCGAAAACACCAAGTTGTGTGACTTCACTAGTCATAACAACGATGACTTTATCTGCACGCCTATTACTACACCTGCCACTTCAGCACCTTCTTATGAAATTAAACCTGCTTTACTGAACCTAGTTATGAAAGATCAATTCTCCGGTGCTGGAGATGATGCTGCTTTACACTTAAACAATTTTGTTGAACTCTGTGATATGCAAAAGTACCAAGAAATAGATGGTAATATTGTTAAGCTTAAGCTTTTTATTTTCTCCTTGAGAGGAGGAGCTAAAATTTGGTTTCAATCTTTGCCTAGGAATAGCATAGATTCTTGGGACAAGTGCAAGGATGCCTTTATTGGAAAGTACTATCCACCTGCTAAAATTATCCAACTAAGGAGTAACATAATGAATTTCAAACAATTTGATAATGAACACGTTGCCCAAGCTTGGGAACGCATGAAATCTCTTGTCAAGAACTGCCCTACTCATGGTTTGACTCCTTGGATGGTTATCCAAACTTTTTATGTAGGCTTGAACTTTACCTCGCGGAACTTGTTAGATTCAGCCGCGGGAGGAACCTTTATGTCAACTACACTTGGTGCTGCCATGAAGCTTCTCAATGAGATGATGACCAATTATTCCCAATGGCACACCGAACGCGCTCCAACAGGTAGGAAGGTAAACTCTGTCGAGGAAATTTCCTCCCTAAATGAAAAAGTTGACTTGATCATGTCTCTACTTTCCAAGCAATCTTCTATTGATCCTCGTGATGTTCCTTTAAATTCTTTGATTGCTCAAGAACAAGTAGATGTGAACTTTATCTCTAGAAACAATTTCAATAACAATGCTTATAGGAGTAATTTTGGTAGCAATCCTAGACCGTTCCCCTCTAATTCCTATGGGAACAACAATGCTTATCCTAGCACCAAGAACTCCACTTCTGAACTAGAGATTATGCTTAAAGATTTCATCACTACCCAAAAAGCCTTCAACAAGAGTGTAGAAGAAAAACTAGCCAAACTAGATGATCTCTCTTCGAAGATAGACAATTTAGCCCATGAGGTAGAGTTGCTTAAAATTAGAACTTCCCCTCTTGAGGAGAGGAAGACCACTCCTATGAATGCTATTCAAGTGCAAATTAATGAAAACATTAGGATGTTGGCTAAACTTAAAGAGAGATGGGCTAGAGAAAAGGAGGAAGAAGATAGAATTAAGAACCTTCCTACCCACCACACTGTTGCTACTATCCAAGTTGTTGAGGATATCCAAACTCTTAGCACCCAATGCACTCCTGGTCCCATTGGACCTATTAATGGTGATGCTATGACCATAGAAACTACCAAACAAGTGAGCCTAAAGGACACCACTACCACTTTACTTGATAGTAGTGACCTTGATTTTGATAATTGCACCCTTACCGAAGTTATTGATTTCCTTCACAAGATGTCTAGAGATCCCCGCACTAGCACACTTAATCTTGCCTTCACAGAGCATATCACTAATGCTCTCATTAAAGCTAGGGAGGAGAAACTTAGGGTAGAATCCTCCATACCTAGAAAGCTAGAAGATGGTTGGGATCCTATAATTAAAATTAAGTTGAATAACTTCTCTTGCATGCTTTATGTCATGTTGGAGCTAGTACCTTCGTTATGCCCAAAAGAATATATGATATGATTAAATTGAAACCTTTTGATTCTTGTTCTTTTGGTGTTCGTCTTGTTGATTCTTCCATAAAGAAACCCTTGGGGAGGATCGACGATGTTCTTATCATTGTCAATGACAATTATGTTCCCGTTGATTTTACTATTATGGATATTGAATGTGAACCTTCTTGTCCAATTATTTTGGGACGTCCTTTTCTTCGCACCGTTGGTGCCATCATTGACATAAAAGAGGGGAATATAAAATTCCAATTTCCTCTCAAGAAAGGGATGGAACACTTCCCTAGAAAGAAGATTAAGTTACCTTTTGAGTCCGTTATACGGGCTAGCTATTCTTTTACTCTTGATAAAACTTGATCTCTTTGCATTATGCCTAGCTTAAAGGCATAAAAGAAAGCACTTTTGGGAGGCAGCCCACAATGAATAAAATTTTATTTTGCTTTTGTTGTGTCTTGATGTTTGTTACTATAGTAGCATCATCATTGTATCTTTACTTTTCAGCTTTGTGCCAAGTTTAGCCTCTGATTGCAAGAAAGTTCAAAAGTTGTGACGTGCTGTCCAGGAAACAGATTCTGTCCTTGGACGGAAAAATTCGTATAAAATCACCAGATCATCTTTTTGGTCTGAATTGTTTCGACAGCGTGCTCTATACAATTGGCTTTCGGGCGTCTATTCTGAGTTTTTTGATTTGAGTTGCAGAAGTGCCCAGATAAAATTATTTACTACCTGCTGGTCTGTTTTTCACAGATTCTGTCCTGTTTTGCCTTTCCTTCGTTTTGCAAACCTTGAGCTTGCTTTTTCTTTGCAAAAACCTTTTGGCAATCTTGAGAAACAGTAGACCTTCAAGATTATCCTTATTTCCAGCAAGGAAAAATTATTTTATTATGGGTACTAACCTCGCTAATCAGATTATGATGAGTTATGTATGAAGGGAGTTTTCAAGTGTGCAAGGGAAGATGATAAAAAGATTCAGGAGTGTCAAACGCTCAAGCTTGGGGATGCCCCCGTGCACCCCCAAGAAATATTCAAGAAGACTCAAGCATCTAAGCTTGGGGATGCCCCCGTGCATCCCCTTCTCCATCAACAATTATCAGTTCGTCTTTCATTCCACTATATTTTTATCACTTCATGTGTTATGTGCTATGCTTGGAGCGTCTTGCTTTTAGTTTCCTTTTTAGTTTTTCTTTAGCTTTGCTTGCTGTTCATAACGAGTTGGAACCCATCTTTCTTTGTGTGGGAGAGAAACACGCTCCACTTCAACCTAGAACACAACATAGAATTTCCATGTCTATCTTTGCTGTGTGTGTTCTTTGTCTTTCAATAGCTACTGTCATGTTCAGCTCTTAGTTTTCATGCTTTACTTTTTAAAGAGCTTTTGTTTAGTTGGTTGCTGGAACTCTCTTGAGTTATCATGCTTATCTTGTTAAGAGAGTTGGCTTCTGTTGCACTGGTTGATATGTCTATGATGAAAATGCTATGTGCATAATGGTGCTTAGTAGTTCATGTTTTCTTATGGTTAGTCTCAAATAGCTGGGGGGTTCTTAATGTGTTATTGAAGTACCAACATGATTTGTTTGCCTATGATGTGGTATGGCTTAGTGATATCTTCCTCCAAGAATTTATTTTGATTGACTTGGCATATGCTCACGCATATTTAAGACTGTAAAGAAAGTCTATCAAGCCTTGATGATCTTTAATTTCTGAGTAGCGATATAACTTCCATGCCCGAGTCAATGTTGCTTTGTCGCTCTGCATGATTATGACCGTCATTGCTCTCTTAGTTGGTCGCTCCCAGTCTTTTGCTAACCTTCTCCTGTACTAAGCGGACTGTCTGCTTGTGCATCCAAAATCCTTTAAACCAGTTATGCCATATGAGTCCACCATACCTTCCTATACATGGTATTTACCTGCCATTCCTAACGAAGACTTTCGTGTACCATCTCGAAATTATTCAAAAAAGCATTTCTCTTCTGTGCCTCTGTTTTAGCTCATGAGGAAGTAGTAGTTTATTCATGATCTTTTTAAGTTGGACAAGCTTCACCCCGGGATTGCATGTCTAATGTGCAAACCCCTAATACGAGAAGGAATTGGCAAAGAGTGCGCCCGGCTCATTAAAAAATATACAACAAACAAACCCTCCTTCACGCTTTGTTCATGAGAAATCAGAAAACTTTGGCAGTGATAAACAAAGGAGATTAAGAGGATGTGACTGTCCTCGTGCGGGAGCCGTTCCTCGAAACTTGTCCAGCTCGAGAAGTAATTGAGTTATCTGCTAGCATTCGTTGACGAAATATGCATCTCTAAAAAATAATTATTACCTCTGTTTTTAAAACCAAGAGCTCTGGTACATGTTTAGTTTTTGTTTCCGACCACGGGTTTTCAACCTTGCCATCAAAAGCCACGGTTCGAGAGTCTCCACCTTCCTTCTTTAAAGCACCAACTATTGAGAGCAAGATTGTCATTCTGAGTGTAATGTGCATTGTCCCAAAGTACCATTGCCTTCTGCATGATTATGATATCGTTTATTCTGAAATCATTGTATCTAGTCGTCACTTAAACTTCGGAGGTGCCCCTGCATTTATGTTTTGCTTCACTAAAGGGGGCAAGCGAGGTACCACTTTGTCATGTTTACACACCATGCTCACTACAAATTTATTGAGTGTTTCAGTATCATATTGTAAAACTTTCAGTTCTTTGTGATATTCTCATGAGGCAACTTAATTACTACAGATTCATTGTCTCAGTAAGCATTTGTCATGTGACTATGAAAAGTTCTTATATGGTTAATAGCATGTCACCACAGAAATTATGCTTGTTATCATTTACCTACTCGAGGACGAGCATGAATTAAGCTTGGGGATGTTGATACGTCCAAAACGTATCTATAATTTCTGCTTGCTCCATGCCTCTTTTGTGTGATATTGCTATGATATTTATGCACTTCCATACACTTTTGATCATATTTGGACTAACCTATTAACTCAATGCACCCCAGTACCAGTTTCTGTTTTCTGCTGTTTTTGTATTTTAGGTTTCCCATTACGTAAATTGCCAGAAAAATTCCGGGAAAAATATATAAAAAATCAGCGTTCCGGAAGCTTCCATGCGGCCAAAGTAGGGCCAGAGGGGGGCCACCAGGGCTCCAGGCGGCCAGAGGGCGCGGCCCCCTCCTGGCCGGCACCTGCCCCCCCTAGCCTCTTCTGACGCCCCCCTTTGGCATATATTTGCACCGCCTCCCGAAACCCTCGAGGACGGAACCCTTTTTCGCGATCTCATCTCTGTTCAGCCGCAGCCGCGCTTCCAAGATCGGGAGCACCAGGAGAACTCTTCCCGGCACCCTGCCGGAGGGGAGGATCACCATCGGGAGCCTCTCCACCACCATGGACGCCTCCCGGATGAGTTGTGAGTAGTCTCTGTTGGACCATGGGTCCATGACCAGTAGCTATGTGATGTTCTCCTCCCCTCTTTGTTCTTCATCGATTAGACCTCGTGAGCTGCCCTACATGATCGAGGCACATATGTAATCCTTATGTTGTTGCTATGATGAGTTTGCTGGGATCCGATGGATTATGAGATTATGTTCAGATTGTGTGTGAGTAATATATTTGATTCACCTCTTTTATATTTATGTTCTTGAGTAATTCTTGCATGTTCTCCGTTGCTGTTTATTGCTTTGGCCAAGTAGTAGGTAGTAACTCCAAGAGGGAACGTTATGCTTGATTGTGGGTTCATGCCCCTCGATGACTAGCTTGAGTGACAGAAACATGAGTCTAGGGGATGTGCTGTTGCCACAAGGGGGAAAACAACGATGCTTGTACTTGCGGGTGCAAGGATTGTTTACTTTACGCAAAGTTCTTTTAATGCAGTTGTCTGTTGCTTTGAGTTTACACTAAGGGTGGGACTCGCAACTTAATACCAGCGAGATGTTCTGGATAGATATCTCAAGGTGGATGATTAGTAGTAGATGCAGATGGATTTCGATCTACTTGCCTTGGCGTACCGCCCATGCTTTTGAGCCTCTACCTTTCTTTGCAGCATAGTTAGCATTGGTTTGCGCACATAATCCTGTCAATTGCCCAGTTGTAATTCGTTTACCTCGCTTAGCTATTTTATCGTCTTTTGGGAGAGAGACATCACTAGTGAACATCATGGGACCCCGGTCCATATTACCATCACTGATCACATCCGCTATTTACTTTCTGTTCTTACTTACTAGTTGCAGTCATACCTATCACTATTATCTTTGATCCTTTGTAAACGACAAGGCCGGAGGGATTGACAACCTCTCTGTACTCGTTGGGAGCAAAGTTATTTGTATTTGTGTGCAGGTCCTGTCAATCGCTAAGTTGCACCGCTAAGCAGTTGACACCTTCTTGTTGACCCTCGGAGTCTCAGGGGATTCGATCCTTGGTATCTTTGCCAAGGGAAAAACTATCGCTACACTGCATCTCAAACCTTCCACTTGGGGTAACCAACGAGGGGCGAGAAGCCATCAGAAGGGCCTTTCCTTTACTTATGCATTTTTTATTTTTGAATTTGAGTCTCCATCTTCTCTTACAGGCACCAACTAGGAAACACTATGATCGTACTTGAGCATTGGGTGTAATTAATATGCGAGTGTGTTTCATGAATGGATCAATGGTTGAGCATGATGGGCTAGGGATAACTTGTTTTAGCATTGATATTTTGAAAGACATGGTTGCTTATTGATATGTTTGAGTATTTAAATCTCATGTCAAAATTAGACTATTGCTTTGAACCATATAAAAGTCAAAATGTCCATGGTATAAAGAAAAGAATATGATATGACATGATAGGCAGCATTCCACATAAAAAAAATCTGTTTTTATCACTTACCTACTCGAGGAGAGCAGGAGTTAAGCTTGGGGATGCTGATTCGTCTCCAACGTATCTATAATTTTTTATTGTTCCATGCTGTTATATTATCATTCTTGGATGTTTTACAATCATTTTATACTCATTTTATATCATTTTTGGTACTAACCTATTGACATAGTGCCAAGTGCCAGTTGTTGTTTTCTGCATGTTTTTTACACCACAGGAAATCAATATCAAATGGAGTCCAAACACAGCGAAGCTTTTTGGAGATTTTTTTGGACCAAAAAAAACGCAATGGGCCAAGGCAGCACCTAGGGGGTGCTCCGAGGGGAGCACAACCCACCAGGGCGTGCCAGGAGGCCCAGGCGCGCCCTGGAGGGTTGTGCCCACGTCGGGTGCCCCCCGTACCGCATCTTTGCTCTATAAATACCCCAATATTCCAGAAACCCTAGGGGAGCAGACAAAATTTTGATCCAGCTGCCGCAGAGTCCAGAACCACCAGATCCAATCTAGGCACTGATGTCACTTAAAGCTATGTCGTTTTCCCCAAAGAGGAAGGGATGATGCAACACATCGGCGGTAGGTATTTCCCTCAGATGTGAAACCAAGGTTATCGAACCAGTAGGAGAACCAAGCAACACAACGCAAATATCACCTGCACACAAATAACAACACCTCGCAACCCAACGTGTTAAAGGGGTTTTCAATCCCTTTCGGGTAATGAACGTGAGAGAGATATAAATATTGCTAGATTGGATAATAAATAAGATAAATTGTAGCAAGGTATTTTTGGGTTTTTGGTTTAGTAGATCTGAAAATAAAAGCAAAGGCAAATAGATCGCAAAGGCAAATATATGAGAAAGAAGACCCGGGGCCGTTGGTTTCACTAGTGGCTTCTCTCAAGAAAAATAGCAAACGGTGGGTAAACAAGTTACTGTTGGGCAATTGATAGAACTTAAAATAATCATGACAACATCCAGGCAATGATCATTACATAGGCATCACGTCCAAGATTAGTAGACCGATTCCTGCCTGCATCTACTGCTATTACTCCACACATCGATCGCTATCCAGCGTGCATCTAGTGTATTAAGTTTATGGAAAAATGGAGTAATGCATTAAGAACGATGACATGATGTAGACAAGATCCGTTTATCTATGGCGTTAGATATGGATCTCGTCATTTTATCCTTAGTGGCAACGATACATACGTGTCGGTTCCCCTTCTGTCACTGGGATCAAGCACCATAAGATCGAACCCACTACCGGGCACCTCTTCCCATTGCAAGATAAAGATATAAAGTTAGCCAAACAAAACCCAATATCGAAGAAGAAATACGAGGCTATAAGAGATCATGCATATAAGAGATCAAAGAAACTCAAATAACTTTCATGGTATAAAAAGATAGATCTGATCATAAACTCAAAGTTCATCGGATCCCAACAAACACACCGCAAAAAGAGTTACATCATATGGATCTCTAAGAGACCATTGTATTGAGAATCAAAAGAGAGAGAGGAAGCCATCTAGCTACTAACTACGGCCCCGTAGGTCTACAAGGATCTACTCACACGTCATCGGAGAGGCACCAATGGAAGTGGTGAACCCCTCCGTGATGGTGTCTAGATTGGATCTGGTGTTTCTGGACTCTGCGGTGGTTGGATGAATATTTCGTCGACCCCTCTAGGGTTTCTGGAATATTGTGGTATTTATATAGCAAAGAGGCGATGCGGGAGGCCACCGAGGTGGGCACAACCCACGAGGGTGTGCCTGTGCCTCCTCGTGCGCCCTGATGGGTTGTCCCCTCCTCAGGACTCCCCCAGGCGCCATCAGGGCCCATAGTGTTCCTTCTGGCCCCAAAAAAATCTTCAAAAAGTTTCGCGGTGTTTGGGCTTCGTTTGATATTGATTTCCTGCGATGTAAAAAACATGCAGAAAACAACAACTGGCACTTGGCACTATGTTAATAGGCCAGTACCAAAAAATGATATAAAACGATTGTAAAACATCTAAGAATGATAATATAACAGCATGGAACAATCAAAATTTATAGATATGTTGGAGACGTATCAGCATCCCCAAGCTTAACTCCTGCTCGTCCTCGAGTAGGTAAGTGATAAAAACAGAACATTTGATGTGGAATGCAGCCTATCATGTCATATCATATTCTTTTCTTTATAGCATGGACATTTGGACTTTTATATGGTTCAAAGCAACAGTCTAGTTTTGACATAATAATTTAGATACTCAAGCATATCAATAAGCAACCATGTCTTTCAAAATATCAATGCTAAAATAAGTTATCCCTAGCCCATTATGCTCAACCATTGGTCCATTCATGAAACAAATTCATATTAGTTACATCTAGTGCTAAAGTACGATCATAGTGTTTCCTAGTTGGTTCTTGTACGAGAAGATGGAGACTCAAATTCAAAAATACAAATTGCATAAGTAAAAGAAAGGCCCTTCACAGAGGGAAGTAGGGATTTGTAGAGGTACCAGAGCTCAAAGCTTAAATTGAGAGATAATTTTTTTTGGAGGTATACTTTTCCCACCAACGAGAACGACTTGAGGTTCCCAACACTTTCCATGCTAGATATATCATAGGTGGTTACCAAAGATACAAATAAGGTTTATTCCTTTTCCACCAAACTTTCACAAGCCATGGCTAGCCGAATCCATGGTTGCCTTCCATACCAACACTTTCCAAGGAATTTATTATTTGAAAACATAAAGTAAATTTGTTTTTCATTTCGGGACTGGGCATCCCTAATACCTTTGCCATACTCTCGTGCAATGACAAGTGAATAAACACTCATCGTGATAATAACACATCTAGCATGGAAAAATATTGGCCACCCCTCACCGCCTCGCGAGCGGTACGGGCACACAAAAGGGAAATTTATTTTGAAAATTAGAGATGGCACATACAAATTTGCTTAGAACGACAAGGAAATACCGCATATAGGTAGGTATGGTGGACTCATGTGGCAAAACCAGGATAAAGGATTTTGGATGCACAAGTAGAGGTCATACTTAGTGCAAAATGAAGGCTAGCAAAAGACTGGGAAGGACCAACCATGAAACAAATAATCTCGTAAGCGAACGTTGAGCATAAACACCGAATAATGCACCACAAGTAGGATATAATTTCATTGCATAATTATTGACTTTCGTGCTTGCATAGGGAATCACAAAGTTTAACACTAATATTCTTACTAGAGCACAATTATTTATCAACATAACTCACATATCACATCATTATGTCTCGAAACTATTACAAGGAATCAAGTTTATTTTGTCCAATGATCTTCATGACACATTTTTTTATTATACCCTTCTAGGATATCTATCACTTTGGCACTAATTTTCATGTGTTGCTTTTGATAAGCTCAAACAAATGTAAGTGAAGATCATGATCATATTTTTTTCTTCATTCTCTCAAAATAATATAAGTGAAGCACGAGAGAATTTCTTTAAAAATTTACTAACTCTCAAATAAATCTACGTGAAGCAAGAAAGTATTTCTTCAAAAATACTAAGCACACCATGCTAAAATGATATAAGTGAAGCACTAGAGCAAGTCCATTGCTCATAAAAAAATAAGTGAAGCATAGAGAGCAATTCTAACAAGTCAAGGCATAATTTTGGATCTTTCAAATGGGTGTGTACAGCAAGGATTGATGACTTAAAGAGCAAAATAAAACAAGCAAATACTCATATCATACAAGACGCTCCAAGGAAAACACATATCATGTGATGAATAAAAATATATTTTCGAGTGAAATACCGATAGTTGTTGGAAGAAAGCGGGGATGCCACTCGGGGGCATCCCCAAGCTTAGTTGATTGCTCATTTTTGGATAATAGCTTGGGATGCCGGGGCATACCCAAGCTTAGGCTCTTCTATATTTCCTTCATCCATCGTAAGATAACCCAAAACTTGAAAACTTCAATCACACAAAACTTCAACAAAACCTTCGTGAGATCCGTTAGTATAAGAAAGCAAACCACTACTATAAGTACTGTTCAAACCAATTCATTTTTTGTTTTTGTATTATATCTACTGTATTCCAACTTTTCTATGGCAAAAACTCATAAAAGAAAACCATAGAGCCATCAAAATAAGCACACAACACAAAGAAAACATAATCTGTCAAAAACAGAACAATCTGTAGTAATCTGGAAGTTTCAAAAACCTCTGGACCTCTAAAAGTCTTGAAAAAAGGGCCACGTTGGAAATTTGTATATTAATCTTCTGCAAAAAGAATCAACTAAAAAACACTTTTCTATTAAAAATGAGAATTTTTCTCGTGAGCGTAAAAGTTCTGTCTTTTTCAGCAAGATCAAACAACTATCACCCAAGAAGATTCTATCGGTTCTACTTGGCACAAACACTAATTAAAACACAAAAAACACAATCAAACCAGTATAATAACTGTGTGCACACTCAAGAACAGAAAGCAAAAAGCAAAACTAAATTTTATTCATTGGGTTGCCTCCCAACAAGCGCTATCGTTTTACGCCCTTAGCTAGGCATAATACCAAGATTTCAAGTATTGTCATCCTTGTTGGATGTTCCATTAGTTGCCCTCATTATAAATTCATAAGGCAATTTGATCTTGGTTCTAGGGAAGTGTTCCATGCCCTTTCTCAAGGGAAATTGGAATTTAATATTCCCTTCTTTCATGTCAATCACTGCGCCAATAGTGCACAAAAATGGTCTACCAAGTATAATAGGGCAAGACGGATTGCAATTGATATCATGAACAATAAAGTCTATGGGTACATAGTTCCTATTTTCAAGAATAAGAACATCATTGATCCTCCCCAAAGGCTTTTTAATAGTGGAATCCGCCAAATGCAAATTAAGAGAGCAATCTTCAATATTGGTAAGACCAAGAACATCGCAAAGAGATTTCGAAATAGTGGAAACACTAGCACCCAAATCACACAAAGCAAAACACTCATAATTTTTAATTTTGATTTTGATGGTAGGTTCCCATTCATCATGCAATTTTCTAGGAATTGATATCTCTAATTCCAATTTTTCTTCAAAATCTTTCATCATAGCATCAACAATATGTTTAATCAAGGATCAACTATCATAATTAAAGTCTTTGTAATCTAAAATAGTGGGTGCATCACTAGTTAAAGTCTTAACATCTCCAAACCCACTTTTATCAAAAAAATAACAAGATTTTCACCCTCCGAAATGTTGTGACGCCTTCTACCTAACCTTGACTCTTCTTCAGTCCCTTTATCATCAAGTTGAACTTTACTAAACAAAGAATCAATGGAAGAAACAACAATCATTTTAATGTCTTCATCATTTTTATGTTCTAACAAGATTGATTTAGCAGCCATTTGATTTACTAGAGTAGCTTGTGCATCGGATATTTTTCCTAGCAAACTTGCAGCAAAAGCATACTTAGATTGGAGATTGAAACTTCTCTACTAATATCATCAAGTTGTTTTGTTATAGCATCAAGCACAACAGAGTGCTCCTTAGGTTCTTCGGTAAAATATTTATTATGCTCAAATTGTGTAGTTATATACTCCTTAGTACTTTTCTCAATTTCAAGCAAAATATTGGGGTAAGGAACATCATAATATTTTCTTGGAGGCATCATGAATACGCAAACAAAAACACACACAAAAATAGATCCAGCAAGAAAACGGCGAACGAAAAAGATGGCGAATAAAACGACAAATGTTTGTGAACCGGGGAAGATGAAAACGAGAGGCAAATGGAAAATAATGTAAATTGCGAGGAGATGAGATTTGTGATTAGGAACCTGGTTACGTTGAAGATCCTCCCCGGCAACGGCGCCAGAAATTCCTTTTGATGTTGCTTAAAGCTACGTCGGTTTTTTTCCCAAAGAGGAAGGGATGATTGATGTCTACTACACAACCTTCTCCTTATAGATGTTGTTGGGCCTCCAAGTGTAGAGGTTTGTAGGACAGTAGCAAATTTCCCTCAAGTGGATGACCTAAGGTTTAGCAATCCATGGGAGGCGTAGGATGAAGATGGTCTCTCTCAAACAACCCTGCAACCAAATAACAAAGAGTCTCTTGTGTCCCCAACACACCCAATACAATGGTAAATTGTATAGGTGCACTAGTTCGTCGAAGAGATGGTGATACAAGTGCAATATGGATGGTAGATATAGGTTTTTGTAAAGTAAAAATATAAAAACAACAAGGTAACTAAAGATAAAAGTGAGCATAAATGGTGTTGCAATGATAGGAAACAATGCCTAGGGTTCATACTTTCACTAGTGCAAGTTCTCTCAACAAGGATAACATAATTGGATCATATTACTAGCCCTCAACATGCAACAGAGAGTCACTCCAAAGTAACTAACAGCGGAGAACAAACGAAGAGATTATGGCAGGGTACGAAACCACCTCAAAGTTATTCTTTCTGATCGATCTATTCAGAGTCCGTAGTAAAGTTCAATCTATCATAGAGTTCGTACTAGAATAACACCTTAAGATACAAATCAACCAAAACCCTAATGTCACCTAGATACTCGAATGTGACCTCAAGTATCCGTGGGCATGATTATACGATATGCATCACACAATCTCAGAAACATCTATTCAACCAACACATAGTACTTCAAAGAGTGCCCCAAAGTTTCTATCGAAAAGTCAAGACAAAAACGTGTGTCAACCCCTATGCATAGATTCCCAAGGTCACGGAACCCGCAAGTTGATCACCAAAACATACATCAAGTGAATCACGTGATATCCCATTGTCACCACAGATAAGCACATGCAAGACATACATCAAGGGGTGTTTGGTTGCTTGGGTGGCTCTAGCCTGCATCGCATGAGGGATACTGGATGAGTCTAGCCTGGTTGAGTTGATGCAAAGATGAGTTGAGATGTGTGTTTGGTGGATTGTATGATATAGGCGCACGAGAGATGCAATATATAGCAGACATTGTTTGGTAGGCTGCATCTGACCTTACTTATGTGAATTTTTTCTCTTCCAATAAAAGATGCGTTTAATGAGATGGATTTACACGGACTGCAGATACTTACAGATCAAGGCTACGGCATGAGCTTACATTAGTTATCTAAAAATTAAAGACGACCAAAGTCATGCATCCACCCATAGATGAACATGCGGCTAGATCTACTAGAACATCCTACAAGCTACAGACGAAATCGACATGCATCATCGCAAAAATAGCCTAAACCTAGATCTGGTCGCAGACTGCTACTACGACGGGTGGCGTGGAGAGCTCGTCTACAGGGCCGGACGCGCTAGGCTATGGAAGAGTTCACCAGCGTTGGGGCGGCCGTGGAACCCGATGAATCTTGGAGGGGAGGCGAGCCGCCGGCATGGGCGTGGAGGAGCGCCAGCGACGGAGATCGGACCAGTGGCGGGCGAGGGAGCTCCGACCAGCTGCGCACGCGGGGGCTCGGACAGTGGCGGCGGCGGGTTGATGTTCTGCGATCTGATGCGTGCGAGCAAGAAGTGGAAAGGGAAATATGCGAAGTCGCGGTCGAGGCACGAATGCGGGCACGAGCCTGGCTCCCGCATACGCCCGATCCCTGCGTTCCCCTCAGCCTGGCTGAGAGGGCTCCTTTTGCATCGGTTGGGCCAGGCTGAGGGGGCCATACAGGGAACCAATCGCACTCGAATTTGCACGGCGGGTGCGAGCCAGGTGCGGCCCAGTCATCCAAACACCCCCAAGTGTTCTCAAATCCTTAAAGACTCAATCGGATAAGATAACTTCAAAGGGAAAACTCAATCCATTACAAGAGAGTAGAGGGGGAGAAGCATCATAAGATCCATCTATAATAGCAAAGCTCGTGATACATCAAGATCGTGCCATCTCAAGAAGACAAGAGAGAGAGAGAGATCAAACACATAGCTACTGATACATACCCTCAGCCCCGAGGGTGGACTACTCCCTCCTCGTCATGGAGAGCGTCGGGATGATGAAGATAGCCAACGGAGAGGGTTCCCCCCTTCGACAGGGTGCCGAAACGGGGTCTAGATTGGTTTTCGGTGGCTACAGAGGCTTTCGGCGGCGGAACTCCCGATCTAGGTTATTTTTCGGAGGTTTCAGTATATATAGGAGGTGTTGGAGTCAGGGCCAAGCAAAGGGGTGCTACAGGCTGTCCACGAGGCAGGGGGCACGCCGAGTAGGGGGGTGCGCCCCCCACCCTCATGGGCAGCCTGTGGGTCCTCTTGTCCCCCTCCGGCACTGTGTGGGCTTCTTCTGATCCAAAAATGATCTCCGTTGATTTTCAGGTCAATTGGGCTCTGTTTGATATTCCTTTTATGCGAAACCCTAAAACAGGAGAAAAACATAGACTGGCACTGGGCTCTGGGTTAATAGGTCAGTCCCAAAAATAATATAAAAGTGTATAATAAAGCCCATTAAACATCCAAAACATCATAAATAATAGCATGGAACAATCAAAAATTATAGATACATTGGAGACGTATCAATGATGCAGCACAGCGGCGGTAGGTATGTCCCAGATATGAAACCAAGGTTATCGAACCAGTAGGAGAACCAAGCAACACAACGTAAACAACGCCTGCACACAAATAACAAGACCTCGCAACCCGACGTGTTAAAGGGGTTGTCAATCCCTTTCGGGTAACGAACGTGAGAGAGATATAAATATTGGTAGATTGGATAATAAATAAGATAAATTGCAGCAAGGTATTTTTGGGTTTTTGGTTTAGTAGATCTGAAAATAAAAGCAAAGGCAAATAGATCACAAAGGCAAATATATGAGAAAAAAGACCCGGGGGCCGTAGGTTTCACTAGTGGCTTCTCTCGAGAAAAATAGCAAACGGTGGGTAAACAAATTACTCTTGGGCAATTGATAGAACTTCAAATAATCATGAAGATATCCAGACAATGATCATTGCATAGGCATCACGTCCAAGATTAGTAAACCGACTCCTGCCTGCATCTACTGCTATTACTCCACACATCGACCGCTACCCAGCATGCATCTAGTGTATTAAGTTCATGGAAAAACAGAGTGATGCATTAAGAACGATGACATGATGTAGACAAGATCCGTTTATCTATGGTGTTAGATATAGATCTCATCGTTTTATCCTTAGTGGCAACGATACATACGTGTCGGTTCCCCTTCTGTCACTGGGATCAAGCACCGTAAGATCGAACCCACTACCGGTCACCTCTTCCCATTGCAAGATAAAGATATCAAGTTGGCCAAACAAAACCCAATGTCGGAGAAGAAATACGAGGCTATAAGAGATCATGCATATAAGAGACCAAAGAAACTCAAATAAATTTCGTGGATATAAAAATATAGATCTGATCATAAACTCAAAGTTCATCGGATCCCAACAAGTACACTACAAAAAAAGTTACATCATATGGATCTCCAAGATACCATTGTATTGAGAATCAAAAGAGAGAGAGGAAGCCATATAGCTACTAACTACGGACCCGTAGGTCTACAAGGAACTACTCACGCATCATCGGAGAGGCACCAATGGAAGTGGTGAACCCCTCCGTGATGGTGTCTGATACGTCTCCAATGTATCCATATTTTTTTATTGTTCCATGCTATTATATATGATGTTTTAGATGTTTAATGGGCTTTATTATACACTTTTATATTATTTTTGGGACTAACCTATTAACCCAAAGGTCCAGTCCAGATTGCTGTTTTTTGCCTATTTCAGGGTTTCGCAGAAAAGGAATATCAAACGAAGTCTAAACGTAATGAAACCTTTGGGAGAGTTATTTTTGGAACAATATCTTCACGAGAGACTTGATAAGCAAGGCAGAGGGGATACGTGGTGCCCACGAGGGTCTAGGGCGGGCCCCCTCCCCCTGGGCACGCCCCCACCCTCGTGGGCCCCATGTTGCTCCACCGACATACTCCTTCCTCCTATATATACCCATGTACCCTAAAAACATCGAAGCAACAGAGAAAACCCTAATTCCACCGCCTCAACCTTCTGTTCTCGTCAGATCCCATCTTGGGGCCTGTTCCGGAGCTCCACCGAAGGGGGGATCTTCCACGGAGTGCTTCTACATCAACACCATCGCCTCACCATGAGTTGTGAGTAGTTTACCACAGACCTTCGGGTCCATAGTTAGTACCTAGATGGCTTCTTCTCTCTTTTTGGATCTCAATACCAAGTTCTCCTCAGTCTTCGAGGAGATCTATTCGATGTAATCTTTGTGCGGTGTGTTTGTCGAGATCCGATGAATTGTGGGTTTATGATCAAGATTATCTATGAGAAATATATGGTTCTTTTCTGAATTCTTTCATGTATGATTATAATATCCTTGCAAGTCTCTTCGAATTATTGGTTTGGTTTGGCCTACTAGATCTATAGTTCTTGCAATGGGAGAAGTACTTGGCTTTGGGTTCAATCTTGTGGTGTCCTTTCCCAGTGACAGCAGGGGCAGTAAGGCACGTATTGTATTGTCGCCATCGAGGATAAAAATATGGGGTTTGTATCATATTGCTTGAGTTTATACCTCTACATCATGTCATCTTGCTTAAAGCATTACTCTGTTCTTATGAACTTAATATTCTAGATGCATGCTGGATAGCGGTCGATGTGTGGAGTAATAGGTAGATGCATAATCGTTTCGGTCTACTTGTCACGGACGTGATGCCTATATATAATGATCATGCATAGATATTCACATAATTATTCGCTTTTCTATCAATTGCTCGACAGTAAATGGTTCACCCACCGTAGAATTCTGCTATCATGAGAGAAGCCATTAGTGAAATCTATGGCCCCCGGGTCTATTCTCAATATATCAACCTACAATATACTTTAATTTGTTGTTTTTACTTTCTGTTCTTATATCCAAAAATACCAAAAATATCAAACTATCCTATCTATCAGATCTCACTTTCGTAAGTGACCGTAAAGGGATTGACAACCCCTTATCGCGTTGGCTGCGAAGTTCTTATTTGTTTCTGCAGGTGCGAGGGACTCACGCATGGTTGCTACTTCTCGAGCTTGCGTTGTATTCCCTCAAAGAGGAAAGGGTGATGCAGCACAATATCGTAAGTATTTCCCTAAGTTTTTGAGAACCAAGGTATCAATCCAGTAGGAGACAATGCGCGAGTCCCTCACACCTGCCGAAACAAATAAGAACTTCGCAGCCAACGCGATAAGGGGTTGCCAATCCCTTTACGATCACTTACGAAAGTGAGATATGATAGAGATGATAGTTTGATATTTTTGTTTTTTTGGATATAAGAACAGAAAGTAAAAATGGATAAGTAAAGTAGATTGTAGATTGATATGTTGAGAATAGACCCGGGGGCCATAGGTTTCTCTAGTGGTTTCTCTCATGATAGCAGATTTCTATGATGGGTGAACGAATTACTGTCGAGCAATTGATAGAAAAGTGAATAATTATGAGACTATCTAGGCATGATCATTATATATAGGCATCACGTCCGAAACAAGTAGACCGAAACGATTCTGCATCTACTACTATTACTCCACACATCGACCGCTATCCAGCATGCATCTAGAGTATTAAGTTCATAAGAACAGAGTAACGCCTTAAGTAAGATGACATGATGTAGAGGGATAAACTCAAATAACATGATATAAACCCCATCTTTTTATCCTCGATGGCAACAATACAATACGTGCCTTGCTGCCCCTACTTTCACTGGGAAAGGACACTGCAAGATTGAACCCAAAGCCAAGCACTTCTCCCATTGCAAGAACTATAGATCTACTAGGCCAAACCAAACCAATAATTCAAAGAAATTTGCAAGGATATTATAATCATACATAAAAGAGTTCAGAAAAGAACCAAATATATCTCATAGATAATCTTGATCATAAACCCACAATTCATCAAATCTCGACAAACACACCGCAAAAAGAGATTAGATCGAATAGATCTCCTCGAAGACCGAGGAGAACTTGGTATTGAGATCCAAAGAGAGAGAAGAAGCCATCTAGGTACTAACTATGGACCCGAAGGTGTGTGGTAAACTACTCACAACTCATGGTGAGGCGATGATGTTGATGTAGAAGCACTCCGTGGTAGATCCCCCCTCCGGCGGAGCTCCGGAACCGGCCCCAAGATGGGATCTCATGGGAACAGAAGGTTGCGGCGGTGGAACTAGGGTTTTCTCTCCGTTTCTGATGTTTTCGGGGGTACGTAGGTATATATAGGAGGAAGGAGGGCACCGGGTGCCACACATGGGCCCACGAGGCAGGGGGGCGCCCTGTGGGGGGGGGGAGGGGCGCGCTTCCCACCCTCGTGGACGCCACATCAGCCCTATTCCGTGGTTCTCAAGTCTACCGTGTAGATTTTGCTCCAAAAATATCTCTCTCGAAGGTTTCATTCCGTTTGGACTCCGTTTGATATTCCTTTTCTGTAAAACCCTCAAATAGGCAAAAAAACAACAATCTGGACTGGGCCTTTGGGTTAATACTTTAGTCCCAAAAATAATATAAAAGTGGATAACAAAGCTCATTAAACATCCAAAACATCATAAATAATAGCATGGAACAATAAAAAATTATAGATACATTGGAGACGTATCAAGCATCCCCAAGCTTAATTCCTGCTCGTCCTCGAGTAGGTAAATGATAAAAACAGACTTTTTGATGTGGAATGCTAACCAACATAATTTTCAATGTAGTTCTCTTTATTGTGGCATGAATGTTCAGATCTGAAAGATTCAAGACAAAAGTCTATATTGACATAAGAAATAATAATACTTCAAGCATACTAACAAAGCAATCATGTCTTCTCAAAATACTATGGCTAAAGAAAGTTATCCCTACAAAATCATATAGTCTGGCTATGCTCCCTCTTCATCACACAAAATATTCATAGATTTCACAACCCCGGTTTCATCCAAGCACTTGTTTTCATACTCTATTCTTTCAAACCTTTCAACTTTCACGCAATACATGAGCGTGAGCCATGGATATAGCACTATGGGTGGAATAGAATGGTGGTTGTGGAGAAGACAAAAGGAGGGAGATAGTCTCACATCGACTAGGCGTATCAACGGGCTATGGAGATGTCCATCAATAGATATCAATGTGAGTGAGTAGGGATTGCCATGCAACAGATGCACTAGAGATAAAAAAATGTATGAAAGCTCAACAAAAGAAACTAAGTGGGTGTGCATCCAACTTGCTTGCTCACGAAGACCTAGGGCATTTGAGGAAGCCCATCGTTGGAATATACAAGCCAAGTTCTGTAATGAAAATTTCCACTAGTATATTAAAGTGACTAAACATGAGACTCTCTATCATGAAGAACATGGTGCTACTTTAAAGCACAAGTGTGGAAAAAGATGGTAGCAATTGTCCCTTTTTTTCCTTTTTTCCTTTTTTGGGCCTTTATTTTTCCTAGGCCTTTCCTTCTTTTTTTTCCTTTTTTTTCTGGGACAATGCTCTCATAATGATGATCATCACACTTCTATTGATTTACAACTCGATATTACAACTCGATACTAGAACAAAGTATGACTCTATATGAATGCCTCACGCGGTGTACCGGGATGTGCAATGAATCAAGAGTGACATATATGAAAAGTTATGCATGGTGGCTTTGGCACAAATACGATGTCAACTACATGATCATGCATGGCAATATGACAATATCAAGCGTGTCATATGATCGGAACGGTGGAAAGTTTCATGGCAATATATATCGGAATGGCTATGGAAATTCCATGATTGGTAGGTATGGTGGCTGTTTTGAGGAAGGTATATGGTGGGTGTATGGTACCGGCGAAAGTTGTGCGGTACAAGAGAGGCTAGCAATGGTGGATGGATGAGAGTGCGTATAATCCATGGACTCAACATTAGTCATAAGAACTCATATACTTATTGCAAAAAAAATTGAGTCATCAAAACAAAGAAATCAACGCATGCTCCTAGGGGTGAGGTTGGTAGGAGTTAACCATCGCGCGCCCCCGACCTCCACACAAAGGATGACACTCTACAAATACCTCATGCTCTAACTTCGTCACATAGCAGTTCACCATACATGCATGCTACGGGAATCACTAACTTTAACACAAGTATTTCTCAATTTCATAATATCCACTAGCATGACTCTAATAGCACTATCCCCATATCTCAAAACAATTATCAGACTACCCACAGTGGGAGGAACATAGGTAGTAACATCACACATATCTAGATAAAATAGATGATGTTGCAAGCAATAAATGAAGAAAGAGAGGCATGTGGTAACATAGCTAGTTACTACTAGTATGAGTAACATCACACATATCAAGGTAAGATGAGTCTATAGCCTAATAAATGAAGTCTTCCATGTTACCACACATATGTTACTCCCCATTATAGAGGTAGTAACATAGAGTAGTAACATGGGAATGTTACTACTCTATGTTACTACCCATTATGGCTAGTCTCAAGCATCCAACTTCTCATCATATTCAGTGCACTTAGTATGAAAGTTTTTACTACATTCATCTTGGATGCCTATCATGTGAAGGCTAATTTTATAGCCAAAGCACATTACCATGCTGTTCTAATAGACTCTCAAAAGGATATAAGTGAAGCATGAGAGATCAACAATTTCTACAAAATAAAATCACCACCGTGCTCTAAAAGATATAAGTGAAGCACTAGAGCAAACTATTTAACTCAAAAGATATAAGTGAAGCACATAGAGTGTTCTAACAATTCCTAGGCCATACTTAACTCTCTCAAATAGGTGTGTCTAGCAAGGATGATTGTGGCAAACTAACAAGTAAAGACTCAAATAATACATGACGCTCCAAGTAAGACACATATCATGTGGTGAATAAAAATATAGTCCCAAGTATAGTTACCGATAGATGAAGACAAAAGAGGGGATGCCTTCCCGGGGCATCCCAAGCTTAGGCTTTTGGTTGTCCTTGAATTTTACCTTGGGGTGCCTCGGGCATCCCCAAGCTTAGGCTCTTGCCACTCTTTGTTCCATAGTCCATCAAAGCAACACTCAAAACTTGAAAACTTCACAACACAAAACTTAGACAAAAATCTCGTGAGCTCCGTTGGTATAAGAAAACAAACCACCACTCAAAGGTACTGTAATGAACTCATTCTTTGTTTATATTGGTGTTAAACCTACTATATTCCAACTTCTCTATGATTCATATCCTCCGATACTACTCATAGAATCATCAAAATAAGCAAACAACACACGAAAAACAGAATCTGTCAAAAACAGAACAGTCTGTAGTAATCTGTAACTTTTGCATACTTCTGTAACTCCAAAAAAATTGAAATAAATTGTTAAACGTGGGGAATTTGTCTATTAATCATCTACAAAAAGAATCAACTAAATATCACACTCTAGTAAAATCTGGTGACCACTCTAGCAAGCGCTAACAATTCTGTTTTTCACAGCAAGATCATATAAACTTCACAAAAGTCTTCCCAAAGGTTCTACTTGGCACAAACACTAATTAAAACACAAAACCACATCTAAATAGAAGCTAGATGCAATATTTATTCCTAAAAAGAAGCAAAAACAAAAAATATAAAATTGGGTTGCCTTCCAACAAGCGCTATCGTTTAACGCCCCTAGCTAGGCGCGATACAAAGATAGATCTAGGTATTGCCATCTTTAGAAGGCAATCCATAAGTGGCTCATAATAGATTCATAAGGTAATTTAATTTTCTTTCTAGGAAAGTGTTCCATGCCTTTCCTTAACAAAAATTGGAATCTAATATTTCCTTCCTTCATATCAATAATTGCACCAATCGTTCTAAGGAAAGGTCTACCAAGAATAATAGGACATGAATGATTGCAATCTATATCAAGAAGAATGAAATCTATGGGCACATAATTCCTATTGGCAACAATAAGAACATCATTCATCCTTCCCATAGGTTTCTTAATGGTAGAATTCGCAAGATGCAAATTTAAAGAACAATCATCAAGCTCATGGAAACCTAACAAATCACACAAAGTTTTTGGGATAGTGGAAACACTTGCACCCAAATCACACAAAGCAAAACATTCATGATCTTTAATTTTAATTTTAATAATAGATTCCCACCCATCATAAAGCTTTCTAGGGATAGAAACTTCTAGTACAAGTTTTTCTTCATAATATTGCATCAAGGCATCAACTATGTGTTTGGTAAAAGCTTTATTTTGACTATATGCATGCGGAGAGTTCAGTATATATTGCAACAAGGAAATACAATCAATCAAACAGCAATTATCATAATTTAATCCCTTGAAATCCAAAGTAGTGGGTTCATCACTATGCAAATTTTTAATCTCTTCACTCCCACTTTTAACAATTTTAGCATCAAGATCTAAAAACTCCGAATCATTGGGACACCTTTTAATTAAAGTAGACTCATCTCCAATCCATTCTTTATCAAGATTCATACTAGAAAACAAGGATCTAATAGGAGACACATCAATAACTTTCAGATCTTCATCTTTATTTTAATGATAACTAGAAGAACACGCTTTTATATAGCTCTCTTTTCTAGCATGCATCCTAGCGGTTCTTTCCTTGCATTCATCAATGGAAATTCCATGGCTTTGAGAGGCTCATTGATATCATGCTTAGGTGGAATAGATCTAAGTTTCAAAGAATCAACATCACGGGTAATTCTATCCACACTTCTAGCCAATTCGTCAATCTTAAGCAATTTTCTTCAAGCAAAGCATTTAAATTCTTTTGCGAATTCATAAACTCCTTAACACTAGTTTCAAATTCAGAAGGCATCTTTCCATAAGATTTATTGTAGGAATTACCATAAATATTAGAGGAATTACTAGGAAAAGGCCTAGGATTAAAGTTTCCTCTATAAGCATTGTTACCAAAACTATTCCTACCAACAAAATTCACATCCAAAGATTCATTATTATTTTCAATCAACGTGGATAAAGGCATATCATTCGGATCAGAAGAAGCACTCTTAGCAGCAAATAATTTCATAAGTTCATCCGTCTTTCCACTCAAAACACTAATCTATTCAATAGCATGCACTTTTTTACTAGTAGATCGTTCGGTGTGCCATTGAGAATAATTAACCATAATATTATCTAGGAGTTTGGTAGCTTCTCCTAAGGTAGTTTCCATGAAAATGCCTCATGCGGCCGAATCTAAAAGATTTCTAGAAGCAAAATTCAAGCCAACATAAAAGTTTTGAATAATCATCTATAAGTTCAAACCATGTGTAGGGCAATTACGTATCATTAATTTCATTGTCTCCCAAGCTTGTGCAACATGCTCATGATCTAGTTGCTTAAAATTCATAATATCGTTTCTAAGAGAGATTATCTTAGTAGGAGGGAAATACTTAGAGATAAAAGCATCCTTGCACTTATTCCACGAATCAATACTATTTCTAGGCAAAGAAGAAAACCAAGTTTTAGCACTATCTCTAAGTGAAAACAGAAATAACTTCAATTTAACAATATCATTATCCGTATCCCTTTTCTTTTGCATATCACACAAATCAACAAAGTTGTTTAGATGGGTAGCGGCATCTTCACTAGGAAGGCCGGAAAATTGATCTTTCATGACAAGATTCAACAGAGCAGCATTGATCTCACAAGATTCAGCATCGGTAATAGGAGCAATCGGAGTGCTAATAAAATCATTATTGTTGGTATTGGAGAATTCACACAATTTGGTATTGTTCTGAGCCATAGTGACAAGCAATCAATCCAACACACAAGCAAACAAGAAGCAAGCAAACGGTAAACACACGGCAAAAAGAAGGGCAAATAAAATGGCAAGGGTGAAGTGGGGGAGAGGAAAACGAGAGGCAAATAAATGTAATGTCAAGGATAAGGGTTTGTGATAGGTACTTGGTATATGACTTTTGCGTAAGAGTCACCGGCAACGGCGCCAGAAATTCTTCTTGCTACTTCTCGAGCTTGCGTTGTATTCCCTCGAAGAGGAAAGGGTGATGCAGCACAATAGCGTAAGTATTTCCCTCAGTTTTTGAGAACCAAGGTATCAATCTAGTAGGAGACCACGTGCGAGTCCCTCGCACCTGCAGAAACAAATAAGAACTTCGCAGCCAACGCGATAAGGGGTTGCCAATCCCTTTACGGTCACTTACGAAAGTGAGATCTGATAGAGATGATAGTTTGATATTTTTGGTTTTTTGGATATAAGAACAGAAAGTAAAAAAGGAAAAGTAAAGTAGATTGTAGATTGACATGTTGAGAATAGACCCGGGGGGCATAGGTTTCTCTAGTGGCTTCTCTCATGATAGCAGATTTCTACGGTGGGTGAACGAATTACTGTCGAGCAATTGATAGAAAAGTGAATAATTATGAGATTATCTAGGCATGATCATTATATATAGGCATCACGTCTGAAACAAGGAGACTGAAACAATTCTGCATCTACTACTATTACTCCACACATCGACCGCTATCCAGCATGCAGCTAGAGTATTAAGTTCATAAGAACAGAGTAACGCCTTAAGCAAGATGACATGCTGTAGTGGGATAAACTCAAATAACATGATATAAACCCCATCTTTTTATCCTCGATGGCAACAATACAATACGTGCCTTGCTGCCCTACTGTCACTGGGAAAGGACACCGCAAGATTGAACCCAAAGCCAAGCACTTCTCCCATTGCAAGAACTATAGATCTAGTAGGCCAAACCAAACCAATAATTCAAAGAAACTTGCAAGGATATTATAATCATACATAAAAGAGTTCAGAAAATAACCAAATATTTCTCATAGATAATCTTGATCATAAACCCACAATTCATCGGATCTCGACAAACACACCGCAAAAAGAGATTACATCGAATAGATCTCCTCGAAGACCGAGGAGAACTTGGCATTGAGATCCAAAGAGAGAGAAGAAGCCATCTAGGTACTAACTATGGACCCGAAGGTCTATGGTAAACTACTCACAACTCATGGTGAGGCGATGGTGTTGAGGTAGAAGCACTCCGTGGTAGACCCCCCCTCTCCGGCGGAGCTCCGGAACAGGCCCCAAGATGGGATCTCACGGGAACAGAAGGTTGCGGCGGTGGAACTAGGGTTTTCTCTCCGTTTCTGATGTTTTCAGGTACGTAGGTATATATAGGAGGAAGGAGGGCACCGGGGCCCAGACATGGGGCCCACGAGGCAGGGGCGCACCCCCCACCCTCGTGGACGCCACGTCAGCCCTATTCCGTGGTTCTGAAGTCTCCCGTACATATTTTGCTCCCAAAATATCTCTCCCAAAGGTTTCATTCTGTTTGGACTCCGTTTGATATTCCTTTTCTGTAAAACCCTAAAATAGGAAAAAAAACAGCAATCTAGACTGGGCCTTTGGGTTAATAGGTTAGTCCCAAAAATAATATAATAGTGTATAACAAAGCCCATTAAACATTCAAAACATCATAAATAATAGCATGGAACAATCAAAATTATAGATACGTTGGAGACGTATTAGTGGTTTCCTACTGGATTGATACCTTGGTTCTCAAAAACTGAGGGAAATAGTTACGTTACTGTGCTGCATCACCCTTTCCTCTTCGAGGGAATACAACGCAAGCTCGATAAGTAGCAAGAAGAATTTCAGGCGCCGTTGCCGGGGAGGCTTACGCAAAAGTCATATACCAAGTACCTACCACAAACCCTTATCCTTCGCATTACATTTATATGCCTCTCATTTTTCTCTCCCGCACTTCACCTTTGCCGTTTTATTTGCCCTTCTTTTTGCCGTGTGTTTTTCGTTCGCTTGCTTCTTGTTTGCTTGTGTGTTGGATTGCTTGCTTATCACTATGGCTCAGAACAATACCAAATTGTGTGACTTCTCCAATACCAACAATAATGATTTTATTAGCACTCCAATTGCTCCTATTACCGATGCTGAATCTTGTGAGATCAATGCTGCTCTATTGAATCTTGTCATGAAAGATCAATTTTCCGGCCTTCCCAGTGAAGATGCCGCTACCCATCTAAACAACTTTGTTGATTTGTGTGATATGCAAAAGAAGAGGGATACGGATAATGATATTGTTAAATTGAAGTTATTTCCATTTTCACTTAGAGATCGTGCCAAAACTTGGTTTTCCTCTTTGCCTAGAAATAGTATTGATTCGTGGAATAAGTGCAAAGATGCTTTTATCTCTAAGTATTTTCCTCCTGCTAAGATTATCTCTCTTAGAAACGATATTATGAATTTTAAGCAACTAGATCATGAGCATGTTGCACAAGCTTGGGAGAGAATGAAATTAATGATATGTAATTTTCCTACACATGGTTTGAACTTATGGATGATTATACAAAACTTTTATGCTGGCTTGAATTTTGCTTCTAGAAATCTTTTATATTCGGCCGCATGAGGCACTTTCATGGAAACTACCTTAGGAGAAGCTACCAAACTCCTAGATAATATTATGGTTAATTATTCTCAATGGCACACCGAAAGATCTACTAGTAAAAAAGTGCATGCTATCGAAGAGATTAGTGTTTTGAGTGGAAAGAGGGATGAACTTATGAAATTATTTGCTGCTAAGAGTGCTCTTTCTGGTCCTAATGATATGCCTTTATCCACGTTGATTGAAAATAATAATGAATATTTGGATGTGAATTTTGTTGGTAGGAACAATTTTGGTAACAATGCTTATAGAGGAAACATTAATCCTAGGCCTTTTCCTACTAATTCCTCTAATAATTATGGTAATTCCTACAATAACTCTTATGGAAAGATGCCATCTGAATTTGAAACTAGTGTTAAAGAGTTTATGAATCCGCAAAAGAATTTCAATGCTTTGCTTGAAGAAAAATTGCTTAAGATTTATGAATTGGCTAGAAGCGTGGATGAATTACTCTTGATGTCGATTCCTTGAAACTTAGATCTATTCCACCTAAGCATGATATCAATGAGTCTCTCAAAGCCATGAGAATTTCCATTGATGAATGCAAAGAAAGAACCGCTAGGATGCATGCTAAAAAAGAGTGCTTTATAAAAGCGTGTTCTTCTAGTTATCATGAAAATAAAGATGAAGATCTGAAAGTTATTGATGTGTCTCCTATTAGATCCTTGTTTTCTAATATGAATCTTGATAAAGATGTGACTGGAGATGATTCTACTTCAATTAAAAGGCGTCCCAATGATATAGAGTTTTTAGATCTTGATGCTAAAATTGTTAAAAGTGGGATTGAAGAGATTAAAACCTTGCATAGTGATGAACCCACTACTTTGGATTTCAAGGGATTCAATTATGATAATTGCTCTTTGATTGATTGTATTTCCTTGTTGCAATCCGTACTAAATTCTCTGCATGCTCATAGTCAAAATAAAGCTTTTACCAAACACATAGTTGATGCTTTGATGCAATCTTATGAAGAAAAACTTGAACTAGAAGTTTCTATCCCTAGAAAGCTTTATGATGAATGGGAACCTACTATTAAAAATTAAAATTAAGGATCATGAATGCTTTGCTTTGTGTGATTTGGGTGCAAGTGTTTCCACTATCCCAAAAACTTTGTGTGATTTGTTAGGTTTCCATGAGCTTGATGATTGATCTTTAAATTTGCATCTTGCGGATTCTACTATTAAGAAACCTATGGGAAGTATTAATGATGTTCTTATTATTGCCAATAGGAATTATGTGCTCATAGATTTCATTCTTCTTGATATAGATTGCAATCCTTCATGTCCTATTATTCTTGGTAGACCTTTCCTTAGAACGATTGGTGCAATTATTGATATGAAGGAAGGAAATATTAGATTCCAATTTCCGTTAAGGAAAGGCATGGAACACTTTCCTAGAAAAATATATTAAATTACCTTATGAATATATTATGAGAGCCATTTATGGATGGCCTTCCAAAGATGGCAATACCTAGATCTATCCTTGTATCGTGCCTAGCTAGGGGCGTTAAATGGCAGCGCTTGTTGGGAGGCAACCCAATTTTATTTTCTTTGTTTTTGCTTCTGTTTAGGAATAAATATTATATCTAGATTCTGTTTAAATGTGGTTTTGTGTTTTAATTAGTGTTTGTGCCAAGTAGAACGTTTGGGAAGACTTGTGTGAAGTTTATATGATCTTGCTATAAAAAACAGAAACGTTAGCGCTCACTAGAATAGTCACCAGATTTTATCGGAGAGTGCTATTTAGTTGATTCTTTTTGTAGATGATTAAAAGACAAATTGCTCACGTTTACCAATTTATTTCAATTTTTTTGGAGTTACAGAAGTATGCGAAAGTTACAGATTACTACAGATTGTTCTGTTTTTGACAGATTCTGTTTTTCGTGTGTTGTTTGCTTATTTTGATGAATCTATGAGTAGTATTGGAGAATATGAATCATAGAGAAGTTGGAATACAGTAGGTTTAACACCAATATAAACAAAGAATGAGTTCATTACAGTACCTTTGAGTGGTGGTTTGTTTTCTTATACTAACGGAGCTCGCGAGATTTTTTGGCTAAGTTTTGTGTTGTGAAGTTTTCAAGTTTTGAGTATGGCTTTGATGGACTATGGAACAAAGAGTGGCAAGAGACTAAGCTTGGGTATTCCCAAGGCACCCCAAGGTAAAACTCAAGGACAACCAAAAGCCTAAGCTTGGGGATGCCCCGGGAAGGCATCCCCTCTTTTGTCTTCATCTCGGTAACTATATTTTTATTCACCACATGATATGTGTTTTACTTGGAGCGTCATGTATGATTTGAGTCTTTGCTTGTTAGTTTGCCACAATAATCCTTGCTGGACACACCTTTTTGAGGGAGATAAATATGGCCTAGAATTTGTTAGAACACTCTATGTGCTTCACTTATATCTTTTGAGCTAAATAGTCTTGCTCTTGTGCTTCACTTATATCTTTTAGAGCACGGTGGTGATTTTATTTTGTAGAAATTGTTGATATCTCATGCTTCACTTATATCCTTTTGAGAGTCTTTTAGAACATCATGGTAATGTGCTTTGGTTATAAAACTAGTCCTAATATGATAGGCATCCAAGATGAATGTACTAAAAACTTTCATACAAAGTGCATTGAATATGATGAGAAGTTTGATACTTGATGGTTGTTTTGAGATATGAGGATAGTGATATTAGAGTCATGCTAGTGGAGTTATTATAAAATTGAGAAATATTTGTGTTAAAGTTTGTGATTCCCGTAGCATGCACGTATGGTGAACCGCTATGTGACGAAGTTAGAGCATGAGGTATTTGTAGAGTGTCATCCTTTGTGTGGAGGTCGGGTGTAACGCCCCGGACACACCCGCTGGTGGTCGTTACTCCTGGCGGGATCTAGACTGGCCTCACATATCAATACTAGTCTTTTCGGCGCACTTTGTCCTCACTCGTGCGCACCCGGGAGCAACTTCCCGGTCGGTTACCCATCCTGAAACTACTCCAAGCTGAGCACGCTTAACTTTGGAGTTCTATCCGAATGGGCTCCCGGAAAAGAAGGAATTCCTTATTGATATGAGTAGTCTATCATCCCTATTAAGCCAGGCTATCACATCGGGGGCGCGCGATGGTTAACTCCTACCAACCTCCCCCCTAGGAGCATGCGTTGATTGCTTTGTTTTGATGACTCGTAAATTTTTGCAATAAGTATATGAGTTCTTTATGACTAATGTTGAGTCCATGGATTATACGCACTCTCACCCTTCCACCATTGCTAGCCTCTCTTGTACCGCGCAACTTTCGCCGGTACCATACACCCACTATATACCTTCCTCAAAACAGCCACCATATACCTTCCTCAAAATAGCCACCATACCTACCTATCATGGCATTTCCATAGCAATTCTGAGATATATTTCCATGCAACTTTCCACCGTTCCATTCACATGACACACTTCATATTGTCATATTGCCATGCATGATCATGTAGTTGACATCGTATTTGTGGCAAAGCCACCATGCATAATTTTTCATACATGTCACTCTTGATTCATTGCACATCTCGGTACACTGCCACATGCATTCATATAGAGTCATACTTTGTTCTAGTATCGAGTTGTAATACCGAGTTTTAAATCAATATAAGTGTGATGATCATCATTATTAGAGCATCGTCCCAAAAAAATAAAAAAAGAAGAAAAAAGAAGGGAAGGCCAAGAAAAAGAAAGGCCCAAAAAAAGAAAAGAAAAAGAAAAAAAAAAGGGACAGTGCTACTATCTTTTTTTCTACACTTGTGCTTCAAAGTAGCACCATGTTCTTCATGATAGAGAGACTCATGTTTAGTCACTTTCATATACTAGTGGGAATTTTCATTATAGAACTTGGCTTGTATATTCCAACGATGGGCTTCCTCAAATGCCCTAGGTCTTTGTGAGCAAGCAAGTTGGATGCACACCCACTTAATTTCTTTTGTTGAGCTTTCATACATTTATAGCTCTAGTGCATCTGTTGCATGGCAATCCCTACTCACTCACATTGATATCTTTTGATGGGCATCTCCATAGCCTGTTGATAGGCCTAGTCGATGTGAGAATATCTTCCTCCTTTTTGTCTTCTCCACAACCACCACTCTATTCCACCCATAGTGCTATATCCATGGCTCGCGCTCATGTATTGCGTGAAAGTTGAAAGGTTTGAAAAAATTGAGTATGAAAACAAGTGCTTGGCTGAAACCGGGGTTGTGCGTGATATGAATATTTTGTGTGATGAAGAGGGAGCATAGCCAGACTATATGATTTTGCAGGGATAACTTTCTTTGGCCATGTTATATTGAGAAGACATGATTGCTTTGTTAGTATGCTTGAAGTATTATTATTTCTTATGTCAATATAGACTTTTGTCTTGAATCTTTCGGATCTGAACATTCATGCCACAATAAAGAGAATTACATTGAAAAGTATGTTGGTTAGCATTCCACATCAAAAATTCTATTTTTTATCATTTACCTACTCGAGGAAGAGCAGGAATTAAGCTTGGGGATGCTTGATACGTCTCCAACATATCTATAATTTTTTATTGTTCCATGCTATTATATATGATGTTTTGGATGTTTAATGGGCTTTATTATACACTTTTATATTATTTTTGGGACTAACCTATTAACCCAAAGGCCGAGTCGAGATTGCTATTTTTTGCCTATTTCAGGGTTTTGCAGAAAAGGAATATCAAACGGAGTCCAAACGGAATGAAACCTTCGGGAGAGTTATTTTTGGAATGATATCTTCATGAGAGACTTGAGAACCAAGGCAGAGGGGACACGTGGTGCCCATGAGGGTCCAGGGCACGCCCCTCCCCCTGGGCGCACCCCCACCCTCGTGGGCCCCATGTTACTCCACCGACGTACTCCTTCCTCCTATATATACCCATGTACCCTGAAAACATCGGAGCCACAGAGGAAACCCTGATTCCACTGCCGCAACCTTCTGTTCCCGTGAGATCCCAACTTGGGGCATGTTCTGGAGCTCCACCGGAGGGGGGATCTTCCATGGAGTGCTTCTACATCAATAGCATCGCCTCACCATGAGTTGTGAGTAGTTTACCACAGACCTTCGGGTCCATAGTTAGTACCTAGATGGCTTCTTCTCTCTTTTTGGATCTCAATACCAAGTTCTCCTCGGTCTTCGAGGAGATCTATTCGATGTAATCTTTTTGCGATTTGTTTGTCGAGATCCGATGAATTGTGGGTTTATGATCAAGATTATCTATGAGAAATATTTGGTTCTTTTCTGAATTATTTTATGTATGATTATAATATCCTTGCAAGTCTCTTCGAATTATTGGTTTGGTTTGGCCTACTAGATGATACGTCTCAAACATATCTACTTTTCCAAACACTTTTGATATTGTTTTGACCTCATTCTTGCATGATTTGAACTAAACTAACCCGGACTGACGCTGTTTTCAACAGAGCTGCCTGTATGTTTTTATTGTGTGCAGGAAAACGGATTTTTAAGTATCTCAGAAAAATCCACAGAAAATCACAGAAAATCCACGCACCCGAAGGAACCAGGAGCCAGAAGTGGGGCCAGGGGGTGCCCAGGCGCCCTGTGGGCGCCCCGCCCCCCCGGGTCACGCCGGGGGGTCGCCTGGGTGGGGCCCACACCCCCTGGTGCCCTACCTTGCCTCGTATTTTTACTCGCGACACGGAAACCCCAGATCAGAAGTTCTTTCGCAGTTTTCCGTCGCGGAGCCGCCGCCACCCTCTGTTCTTCCTCGGGAGGGCTAATCTGGAGGCTGAATTGGCCTCCGGAGAGGGGAGATCGTCGCCATCGTCATCATCATCACCACTCCATCATCCCTCCATGACTTCTCCCTCCATGTGTGAGTAATTCCCCTGCTGTAGGCAAAGGGGATGGTAGGGATTGGATGAGTTAGATCATGTAATAGTTTGTCAGATCGTTGGGGGCATGTTGCCTATCATCTACTATGGTGTTTATCATCTTTGCTTCAACTTGTTATTCTTAATGCTTGACACTTAGGGCCCGAGTGCCATGATTTCAGATCTGAACCATATGTGTTTGCATGAATATATTTGTGTTCGTGATCCTATCTATGAGTTGTTTGCACCTGTTACGGTTCGGAACCTAGGATCCCAAAAGTGACAGCTTGGGACACCAAAGGGGATGGTCCGTAGTTTGAGGATTACATGTATCCATTGAGTTCATTGCTTTGTTCCGGTGCTCTTTGACAGGAGCACCTTAATATCCATAAGTTCCTTTTGGCCCCGTTCGTAGCGGGATGGTAGGACAAAAGATGTTGTGCAAGTTCTTATTGCAAGCACGTACAACTACTTACGGGATACATGCCTAATGTTTGATATTTGCCTAGATGATCATTACTTTTCCGTGTGCCGTGCCCCAAGTTAGAATCTATCTCATCCATGCAGCGCCCAACCATCCATCTCCCTAGCCTACAGTGTTTTAAACCCTGCTTGTCACTAGTTGCTACTTTTGCCATTTACCTTCACTATTTACTTTTTGCTATTTACTTTTACTATCACTATTATCACTATCATATCACTGTTACCACTTATCTTTTGTTGCAAGTAAGTATATTTCAGGTGCGGTTGAATTGACAACTCAACTGTTAAAGCTTATAAATACTCTTTGGCTCCCCGTGTGTCGAATCAATAAATTGGGTTATTCTTACCCGCGAAGACTATCTCGATCCCTTACGGTTGAGGGTTATCAAGTACCGTTTTCTGGCGCCGTTGCCGGGGAGAATAGCAATATTTACAAGTCTACTTGAGGTATCCTACCTGCTGCACTTCATCCACTATGGGTAAGAAAGGAGACCCCAAGGTTCCGATCCTACTATCTACTACAAGAAGAGGTACTGCTCTGAGCACTAGTGCTACACTTGATTCACCTTCTGTTATGAGTAAGTTTGCCTCACCACTACCACATGATGCTCCTACTGAATCTGTTACTATGTCCGATACTCTTGATGATGCCTCTACTACTTTTGATGATATTAGTTCGCTTGGTTATGCTCTTGAGAAACAAATTGCTGCTGCTGCTAAAAAGTCAGGAATTGAACTTCCTGTTACTCGCTACCCTATTGGTGAAACTTATGATTATCCTGATTTGAGTAAACTCAAAGAGAGGCTCCTTGATGATGATTACTATATGCTTGATGAAGATCTATGCAGGGAACTGACAGAGTTTTCTAGCTCTGACCTTGAAGTTATTAAGAAACTATTTGAAAAACACTCTTTGAAGAACAAAACCGTTCCTGATCCTGAATTTGCTACATCTCCTATATGCATTGATGATCCTGATTATGATTTCTCTGTTGATCTTTCACTTATACCTATGGTTGAAGCTGACCCCTTTTATGGCAGAGAGAATGATGATGCTATTGCACACCTGACTAAACTCGGTGAGTTAGGTGGCCTGTTTACCACAGATGAGAAGATACGATACTTTTATATCACCAAGCTTCTTCCTTTCTCCTTGAAGGAAGATGCTAAAGCATGGTATGATTCACTCCCATGCGGTTCCATTAAGAGTCCTCAAGACTTAGCTCACTCTTTTGTTGATAAGTACTTTCCTGCTGACATGCAACATGCTGCTTTACAAAGAATTTATAACTTTAAACATTTGCAGGATGAGTCCCTCCCTAAAGCTTGGGGGAGGTACTGCGGTCTGATTCGGGCTAGACCAGGACATGAAATCCCTAAGAATGAATTAATCGATATATTCTATGCTGGTCTAACTGATGAATACAGGTCCTATTTGGACAGTTGTGCTGGTTGTGTTTTCAGGAAAAGAACACCGGACGATGCGGAAGATTTGATGGGCAGGATTGCCAAAAACCATGAAGATTGGTCCGTCCCTGAACCACCTCCACCACCAAAGAAGAGGGGCATATTTGTTCTAAGCCCCGAAGATATGCGAGAAGCAAAGAAGTCTATTAAAGAGAAAGGTATTAAAGCTGAAGACGTGAAGAATCTACCCCCTATTGAGAAGCTGTGTGAGCCTACTACTCACCCTCCTATGGTAGAGGTACACTCTCTTTTAGATTTCAACGCAAGTGACATCCCTCATGGTAAGCCTCCTGATCAATGTTTAGATGAGTTTGATAATTTTATTATGAAACAAAATCATTTTAATGAGGGGATAGAAAGTCAATTGCATGATAATTCCCTTGCTATCAAAAGACTGCTTGATGTTTTAGATAGAACAGTTAATGATGTTCAATGTCTTGTGAAGCATTTTCAAATGGTTCAAACTCAGCTTGACCAAATTTCTAAAGTGCAAAGAGATTTGCTTGCTAACAATGCCAAACAAGATAATTTGCAGGTTTTCAGGATTAAGACCCGAGGAGGAACTAGCACTCAAGATCCTCTCTATCCAGAGGGACATCCGAAGAGAATCGAGCAGGATTCTCAAATGCAGGAAGAAGAAATTGTTGGCTCTCCAAAGAAAAAGAAGAAACATAAGGAGACTGACAATTCTAATGATCCTATTGCAGATGAAGAGCCAACTATTGATCCTAACAGCGTATCTATCTCCGATGCTGATACTGAAGACGGTGCTGAACCTGAAGGTAATAATAATGAGAAGAATGATCCGCCTGAAGTTCGAGAAGAAGAAGCACCTGACAAACGTAAGAGGTACACTAAAGAAGACTTCATCGCAAGAAAACATGGGAAGGAAAGAGAACCATGGGTACAGAAACCCATGCCCTTTCCAGGTAAGTTGTAGGATCGAAAGTATGTCTAGAGGGGGGGGGTGATTAGACTACTTGTAAATATAAAAATTCTGCCTTTTGATCATGAACAGTTTTTGGCAGTTTCACAATTATGATCAAGTCAAGTATCACCCTACACATGCAATTCTAGAGTATAAGCAGCGGAAAGTAAATTGCACATGTAGTAAAGAGAGGTGGAGAAGATCAAACGCAATTTGGAGATGCAATGATTTTTCCCGTGGTTCCGATAGGTAGTACTATCGTACATCCACGTTGATGGAGACTTCAACCCACGGAGGGTAACGGCTGCGCGAGTCCACGGAGGGCTCCACCCACGAAGGGTCCACGAAGAAGCAACCTTGTCTATTCCATCATGGCCTACGCCCACGGAGGGCTAGCCTTACTCGGGGTAGATCTTCACGAAGTAGGCGATCTCCTTGCCCTTACAAACTTCTTGGTTCAACTCCACATCTCGATGACGGAGGCTCCCAAGCGACACCTAACCAATCTAGGAGGCACCACCCTCCAAAAGGTAATAGATGTTGTAGATGATGATGAACTCCTTGCTCTTGTGCTTCAAATGATAATCTCCCCAACACTCAACTCTCCTCACTGATATGGCTGTGGTGGAAGAAAGGATTGAGTGGAAAGCAACTTGGGAAGGTTAGAAATCAAGTTTCATATGGTAGGAATGGAGCAACTTGATCTCAACACAAGGGTAGGTAGTTCTCTTCTCAGAAAGTGTAAGGTAGGAGTGGTAGTTCTTTCTGATGGCTCTCTCCACGAATGAAGAGGGGGTGGAGGGGTATATATAGCCTCCACACAAAATCCAACCGTTACACACATAATTGAGCAATCTCGGTGAGACCGAAGTGGAAACTCGGTCAGACCGAAAGTTCAAATATAGTGAACGTTGGGGTTTTCGGTGGGACCGAAAATACCATCTCGGTTTGTCCGATATGAGTCAAAGATAGGAACTTGCCAGTTTCTGTGAGACCGAAATCAACAACTCGGATATTCCGAAATGATGACAAACGATTACAGAAGGTTGGCAGCCCGTATTTCGGTGAGACCGAACTCAAACTCGGATTGACCGATTTTTCTAGGGTTTGGCTTATGGCTGAGGTGGTTCATCTCGGTGGGACTGAGTTTGGAAAATAGGTTTGTCCGAGATTACTTATGAGTGTGTATAGTAGTGAAAGTTGCTGATAGTTGAAGGAGATATATCACTAAGCACTTGAGCAACCAGATCATCAACACAACCTCATCCCCTTTTAATAGTATTGGATTTTCCTATGGACTCAATGTGATCTTGGATCACTAAACAAAAAATGGAGTCTTGAGCTTTTGCCAATGCTTGCCTTAGCATTTTGAGGGGTCCACTTCTTCAGTCATTTCCATACCCATATCACTGAACTTCTCTGAAATGATTCTCAAGTAACTATTAGTTCAATGATATATATGTTGTTATTAATTACCAAAACCACCCGGGGATTAGTTGCACTTTCAATCTCCCCCTTTTTGGTAATTGATGACAACATATAGGTCAAAGCTTCGACAAAAGATATAAACAATGAATAATATCGTCGCTTTGAGAAGTATGTGATAAACAAGAGCTCCCCCTAAATTTGTGCATTATTTAAAATTTGCGTTTGAATGCAAATGCACAATCGATTAGGATTATGGGTCACTCTTCCATGTCACATACATCTTGGTGGAGCGCACAAAATGATAAGAATGAATAACATGCACCCAATCACCAAGACATGAGTAAATAGCCATACAAGATAGGAATAGCATACGATAAGCATTAAGCACACATTAAAGCATAGTATGACTAAGCACTCATTAAGGTAGCATCAAACGTAGTATCAAGCACACTGAAAGTTTCAAGAACCAAAAGAACCAAATGTATCTCAAAGAAACCGCAAAAGAACGAAAGAGCACTCTCTCTCTCGAAGCCCTATGATCTATACAATTTCTCCCCCTTTGGCAACAAGTTACCAAAAAGGTCGAAAAAGCATAGAGCTAAACGTCACTGTGGGCTCTACTGGCGGCTCCCGTCTGGGTAGATGTCGGAGTAGATATGACGGCATCGGCGAAGACTTCAGCTGATGTCTGCGCTGGAGGAGTGGATGCTGGAGCTGTGGCTGGAGTGACTGCTGGAGCTGTGGGAATAGCAGCTGATCGGGATCCTCTGGGAACTGCAGCAGTCTGGCGATGAGAGTCCTGGACTAGGTCATCCTGCATGAGCTCTGCCCTGTCCTGCCTAGCTTCCTCCATGTCTGCCTCAAGCTTGTTGACGGTCACCTGAAGTTCAGTCAGCTTCACGTCCAGAGCGTGGACCTTCTCGTCAATAATCCTTTCCAAGCTTTCCTGAGATTGTTCAATGCTGGCCAGGCGTTGTTCAATCCTCTGGGTAGCTTCAAGAATCTGCTCTCTGAAGCTCTTTGGTTTAGCTGCTGCTGCTGCTGCTGCCTCTTTATCAGCTTTGGCTTTCTTAGCAGCTTCAATCTTGGCTTGACCTTCAACTGAAGTTGGATCCTCCTCGTCCATCACAACAACGTTATCTTCATGCTCTGGCTGCAGTGGTAAGTGCTTCCTATCCAACAAGAATTTGCCCGTGCCAAACTTGGCATTGATAAGCATCTGAATCTGCGGGGCAAATCCACACGACCTCTTCTGGTCAGCTGCAGTCCTCTTAATGGTCTCTACAATTAAGTCCATCACCTTGAAAGGTGCCTTCTCATCAAGAATGTGCAGCATGTTGATAGAATAGCCTCGGATCATGCGATGGTCTCCAGACTTGGGCATCAAGGTATGCCTCAGAATAGTGTTTGTGGTAGGTAGACCTGCCTGGAGATAGTACACTGAGCCAAGCTTCCACCCTTCCAAATCTGCTGCGGGGATCTCCTTGTACATGTTCTTCATGGAATCATGGTTCTTCTTAGGAATCCCATAGACATCAATGTCGTCCTCTCTCTGCACTGGAGCATTCAGAAGTTCTGCCCATTCTTCAACAGACGAAGAAAACCTTTGACCTTCAGTCATCCAGGTGATCTTCCCATCAGGATAGAAGTGGGCTGTGGCGTAGAACTGCATAATCATCTCGTCGTTCCAATCTGTCAGTTTCTGACCCACAAACTCATCAACTCCACATGCAGTGAAGCTCTCATGCACATGGGGAAAGAAGTCTCGGTGCTCTTCACTGTCAATGTACTTCCAGTCAACGTATCTGGTATCTGCAACAATAGGCTTCTTATCCATCAACACGGTCTCATAGAAGTCCTGCTGCTCTCTGGTGTGGAATCTGGGGTCCACAGCAGTCCTTCTCCTCACGGCATATGGATCAGACTGTCTCCATAGCCTGAGACCTCTATCCTTCCTTGCCTTCATATCCTCGGCTTGAGGATGTGCATCGTTGTGGAGTGGCAATTTTGGACGGAGCTTCAGGAACACATGTTCTTCTTCAGACTCAGACGGTGGCACATCACCTTTGTTCTTCTCAGAGGCTGGGATGTTTCTGGTTGTCCTCTTGGGCTTGGCAGAAGGCTTTGCTGGAGCTGCCTTAGCTTGAGCAGGCTTCTTGGGCTTAGAAGTGGCTTGAGCCCTAATTGCATCACCCATGAGTTTCTGCTTCTGAGGAGCAGGCTGGGGTGCTTCTTCTTCTTCTTCTTCCTCGGCTGCTACATCTGCATGAGAATCAGCATATACTACCCTCTTCCTCTTGGAAGTTTTCTTCACTTTACTTGGGGCTGGCTCTCCCAAGTTCAACTTCTTGGCAACAGCTGACTGCTTGACCTTGCTGGTGCCTTTCTTGAACTGCTGCCCTTGGTGCTCTTTGGCAACAACATTTCTCTTGGGCTTGGAGGTTACTTCCTCAGCAATGAAGTCAGAGTCCTCATCATCAGAATTTCTCTGCTTTCTGGTTCTGGTGGCTGCAGGAGGCAAACCACTAGGTGTACTCCTCTCACCATCATCAATAGGACTGCTAGCCTCAGGACTAGTATCTGCCTCAGGAATCACTGCAAAAGGTGATTCAGACCTGTTCTGGCTGTCACTGGCATCTGACATGGCTGACAACCTGTGAATAGATAAGGTATAGGCAGAGTAGAAGAGTTATCACAAACTGCAGAGGTTTTTGAAAAAAAAAATGAGTTCAAATCTTAGTTTTAAGTTTTCACAGAATGCATTTCGGTCAAACCGATTTTCAGTTTCGGTGAATCCGAAGTGTATAACAGAAACTTACACACCACTTTCGGTCAGACCGAAATGGGTTTCGGTCCTGCCGATAAACTAGGGTTTCACTAAAACTGTACTTCGGTCACACCGATTTGCACGACTCGGTTAGACCGAAAGTGCAGTGCAATGGCCAGAGGCCAAATCGGTCACACCGAAAATTTAAATTCGGTTTCACCAAGATGTGTTCCGTGGAAACCTAAACCTAAGAATTTTGCTCGAAACTAGAACGATCTGATGGAACAGAAGTTTTTCAATCGTGGCTAGATGCAGGGCAAACCAATCGTGCAATGAGTCAGATGGGGAGCACGAGAGGGATCAAGACTCACCCTAACTTGGTAGAGTCCCTCTACGGCGGCAACGGCGCGGAGAAGAAAACCGTTGACGGCGGCGGAGACCTGCGGCGAGGGCGCACAGGCGACGACGGCGACGATCCGGAGATCAGGGCGACGGCAGCAGGGGACTTGGGGGCGAAACGGTTTGAAGAAATAATCGCGCGCTGCCCTCAGTATTTATATCCCCTTGCTGTCGGTGGGACCGAGTTGAAAAACTCGGTGACACCGAAATGGATAACTGCTGTGCAGTTACGCATATCGGTCACGCCAAGATTTAGAACTCGGTTTCACCGAGATGAAACCTAGATCAGTCTAAGCGTTTCGGTTGGACCGAGTGGGAGAAGTTGGTCAGACCGAAATTGACTTAGAAGGTTTTGGAAGTCAGCCTTAGACGGATCGGTGGCTCCGAGTGCTCCTCACTCGGAGGGTCCGAAAATGACTTGTTCAAAGTTTGTGATATGAGCATGAATAGAATTTGAGACAAGAAAGCATAGATAGCTAGGGAAGGTGCTTAGGCATTCTTGTCCATCCATTTGGCCAGAAAAGTCAAAACAACCAAAACAACAAATGGATGTCCTCGAATGGATAAAATCATGCATTCAACATGCTCACACAATAAGATAGCAAATGAGATATGTGTCAAACATGCACAACCAAAACTCTAGCTACTAGCACACAATTTGTCGATGACTAGGTCATCTTTATATGAGTATTTTGACTTAGGAGCCAAATGAGAACATTTGATCATAGGTCATACTCATCGTTTAAGCACAAGTGGGGTTACCACTTTTACATAAAGCATTGATGTGTTCACATCATTTGGAGATGCTTTAGCTCAATTTTTAGAGCAAAGCTCCCCCTAGATGTGAGAACCCCTTTTAAAGGGTCAAACTAACCTTGGGTTGTCGTAGAAGACTTCATGTAGATGTTGAAGATGTGGATGCTCAATGTTGATGTAGATCATCAAGAGTTGGGAGCTATCCTTTGGATTAGGGCACTTTCAATACCTACATGGGTTAGTCCCACAAGGAACAAACAAGGATATCCATGGACATAGATTGAAGTTCACAATAGATGATGTCCATGAAAGCAATGATTACCTTGTCCCTTGACTTACCAACAAGAGGGTTTGTGACTCCATGAACTAGTGCATGATGTGGAAGTTGATTGCACAAGTTCTTGCCAAAATGAATGTGAGTGAGATATGTTGGCGGAGTCACCCTCAAGAACCTTCTAGTTCTTCTTCTTCGGGATCCACATCATCTTGATGGGAATCCTTGGGGTTGTAGTTGAGCTTGACGAAGTAGAACTTGACGTGTCCTTGGGAACCCACTTGACCATGGCTTGAGGTGCTTCAATGAATGCATCAATCTCCTCTTGAAGCTTGTCCTTGGCTTTTAGCTTGTGGTCTTGTGGTGGAAGGTCATCTTGAGCTTGTTCCACATTGGAAGAAGTAGGATCATACTTCTCCTTTTGAGAAACAAACTGTGGAGTAGGGTATTGACCTTCTTCCCACTCAACACCTTCGGCGTTGAACTTTCGCTCAAAACCAATCCCTTGATTCTTCCGGTGCCTTCCTTGTTTGCGAACAATTTCCTCAAAGTTCTTGCTTCCGGCAAGACTCTTGTAGACACCTTTCTCTATGATTTCCTTCAATAAGCTATTTTCTTGCTCAAGTGTAACTTGGCTTGAAACATTGTTAGTGGAATCAAGAGAACTACTAGAAGCAATAATATTAGATTTAACATGGTTATTGTTACTACTAGAGGAAGAATTTTTCTTATGCTTGTCATGCTTAGTCTTAATAGGTGGCAAGAAATTAGACAAGAGAAGTCGTTTGGCAAGATATGAAGAACTCTTCTTTCGAAGATCGTCATTGATCGCTTTTAGAAACTCATGTTCTTGCTCTAGAGTGAGCTTCTCGAAGCGTAGCTTCTCATGAGATCTTAGGAGCTCTCTATGATCTTCTTGAGTTGTTTCATGAGCTAACTTAAGAGTGTTTAGTTCTTTAGTTAGACGCTCAATCTCCTTCATAGCATTGTCATTCGACTCTTCTCGACTATAAAGACTACTAGCATTTTCATCGTTACTAAGCTCACTAGATTTATCATGCAAGAGCTCATCTTCACCAAGCAAGTCATCCTCATCACTATCAAAGTCAATGAATTCAGGGTGTGTTACCTTGGGGCCTTTAGCCATGAAGCATCTTCCAATTCCCTCATTTGGTGAATCAAATAAGTCATAGGAGTTGGAGTTGGAGGATACGAGAGCAAGACCGGCAACACCTTCATCTTGACTGTAGTCGGAGTCGGAGTGATAGCTTCCATCGGATTGATTGTCGAAGTCGGAGCCGGAGACCCATTCACCTACATGAGCTTGATGTCTTCTTCTTGTGTAGCTCCTTGATGACTTGTCTTTCCTCTCCGAATCCTTGCTTCTCCGAGAGGGTCTTCGTTCATAACGATCATCTCTACTCATTCTCTCTCTCCGAGGTGACTCATCTCTTGATCTTCTTCTTGGAGATTCTTCTCTTCTCTTGTGGGGAGCCGTACACTCATTTGAGTAGTGTCCGGGTCTTCCACAATTGTAGCAGTTTCGATCACGACTAGAAGATCTCTTTTCATCATATGATCTAGACTTTGAGCCTGTTTCTTTGCCTCTATTCTTGTAGAACTTGTTGAAGTTCTTAACCATTAGGCTTATCTCTTCATTGGAAATTAACTTGTCACTTGAGGTAGTGGGAGCATCACTTGTAGCTTTGTAAGCACCACTTGACTTGTTGTGAAGCTCTTCCTTATCCTTAAGTGTCATCTCATGAGCAACAATTCTTCCAATGACTTCAGTTGGCTTGAGAGTCTTGTAGTTTGGCATCATTTGGATCAAAGTGCACACGGTGTCATACTTTCCATCCAAAGCTCTTAGAATCTTCTTGATGATGAATCGGTCGGTCATTTCTTCGCTTCCTAAGCCGGCAATCTCATTTGTGATGAGAGCAAGCCTAGAGTACATTTCAGCGACTCCTTCAGCATCCTTCATCTTGAACTTGTCAAGTTGACCTTGAAGAATATCTAGCTTTGATTCCTTCACAGATTCAGTACCTTCGTGCATTTCAACCAAAGTATCCCAAATCTCTTTTGCATTCTCAAGACGGCTGATTTTGTTGAACTCCTCGGGACACAAGGCATTGAAGAGAATGTCACAAGCTTGAGCATTGTTTTGCAACATCCGCAACTCTTCCGGTGTAGCTTCGCGATCCGGAACTTTTCCTTCCTCGAAGAATTCACCTTGCATACCAACACAAATAATGCCCCATGCGGCTGGGTTATGACCAAGAATATGCATTTTCATTTTATGCTTCCAACTAGCAAAATTTGTACCATCAAAGTAAGGACCTCTACGATAATTACCCTCACTAGACGCCATACTCTCCTAGGTTGTGAAACCAAGCTTATGGAGTCCTATGCAATGGAAACCAAAACAATGGAGACCAAAGCTCTGATACCACTTGTAGGATCGAAAGTATGTCTAGAGGGGGGGTAATTAGACTACTTGTAAATATAAAAATTCTGCCTTTTGATCATGAACAGTTTTTGGCAGTTTCACAATTATGATCAAGTCAAGTATCACCCTACACATGCAATTCTAGAGTATAAGCAGCGGAAAGTAAATTGCACATGTAGTAAAGAGAGGTGGAGAAGATCAAACGCAATTTGGAGACGCAATGATTTTTCCCGTGGTTCCGATAGGTAGTGCTATCGTACATCCACGTTGATGGAGACTTCAACCCACGAAGGGTAACGGCTGCGCGAGTCCACGGAGGGCTCCACCCACGAAGGGTCCACGAAGAAGCAACCTTGTCTATTCCATCATGGCCTACGCCCACGGAGGGCTAGCCTTACTCGGGGTAGATCTTCACGAAGTAGGCGATCTCCTTGCCCTTACAAACTTCTTGGTTCAACTCCACATCTCGATGACGGAGGCTCCCAAGCGACACCTAACCAATCTTGGAGGCACCACCCTCCAAAAGGTAATAGATGTTGTAGATGATGATGAACTCCTTGCTCTTGTGCTTCAAATGATAATCTCCCCAACACTCAACTCTCCTCACTGATATGGCTGTGGTGGAAGAAAGGATTGAGTGGAAAGCAACTTGGGAAGGTTAGAAATCAAGTTTCATATGGTAGGAATGGAGCAACTTGATCTCAACACAAGGGTAGGTAGTTCTCTTCTCAGAAAGTGTAAGGTAGGAGTGGTAGTTCTTTCTGATGGCTCTCTCCACGAATGAAGAGGGGGTGGAGGGGTATATATAGCCTCCACACAAAATCCAACCGTTACACACATAATTGAGCAATCTCGGTGAGACCGAAGTGGAAACTCGGTCAGACCGAAAGTTCAAATATAGTGAACGTTGGGGTTTTCGGTGGGACCGAAAATACCATCTCGGTTTGTCCGATATGAGTCAAAGATAGGAACTTGCCAGTTTCGGTGAGACCGAAATCAACAACTCGGATATTCCGAAATGATGACAAACGATTACAAAAGGTTGGCAGCCCGTATTTCGGTGAGACCGAACTCAAACTCGGATTGACCGATTTTTCTAGGGTTTGGCTTATGGCTGAGGTGGTTCATCTCGGTGGGACTGAGTTTGGAAAATCGGTTTGTCCGAGATTACTTATGAGTGTGTATAGTAGTGAAAGTTGCTGATAGTTGAAGGAGATATATCACTAAGCACTTGAGCAACCAGATCATCAACACAACCTCATCCCCTTTTAATAGTATTGGCTTTTCCTATGGACTCAATGTGATCTTGGATCACTAAACCAAAAATGGAGTCTTGAGCTTTTGCCAATGCTTGCCTTAGCATTTTGAGGGGTCCACTTCTTCAGTCATTTCCATACCCATATCACTGAACTTCTCTGAAATGATTCTCAAGTAACTATTAGTTCAATGATATATATGTTGTTATTAATTACCAAAACCACCCGGGGATTAGTTGCACTTTCATAAGTCCATCAAATCTAAAGAAGAAGAGCATTATAATAAGTTTTGTGAATGGATTAAACCTCTTTTTCTTCAAATCCCTTTGACTGATGCTATTAAGTTACTTCCTTATTCAAAATATATGAAAGATATTGTCACTAATAAAAGAAAATTTCCTAATGATGCAATATCTACTATGCTTGCTAACTACTCTTTCAGTGGCAAGATTCCTGAGAAGCTCGGTGATCCAGGTATACCCACCATTCCTTGCTCCATAATGAATAATTATGTCAAAACTGCCTTATGTGATCTTGGAGCAGGAGTGAGTGTTATGCCTCTCTCTCTTTACGAGAGGCTTTGTTTAGAGAAACTAATTCCTACAGATATCTCCCTTCAGATGGCTGACAAGTCAACCGCTGTTCCGATAGGTATTTGTGAGGATGTTCCCGTAGAGGTTGCTAATTGTTTAATTCTTACTGATTTTGTTGTGCTTGACATGCCCGAGGATGGGAGCATGTCCATTATTCTTGGTAGACCTTTCCTTAACACCGCAGGTGCTATTATTGATTGCAATAAAGGGAAGGTTACCTTCCACGTGAATGATAAAGAACACACGATATATTTTCCAAAGAAGATCGACAGGAGGCATGCCCTCAACTCTATAGAGAATATCGAGACCGTGAAAATTGGAGAATGGGACTGTCCACTACATGTGCCTCACACATACAAAACTATCATGGTAGGGACAATGTCCATCAAGGTAAAGGTTCAGTGATTACTTCGTAAGAGGTGAGACTTTTTGCTCTATATATCGCCTGTTTGTTGGTAAGACTTGATCAACCTTATTAGCAAATATGTTTTATATGGATAAAAAGTTGAGCTTGTTATATTTTCATTTTTTTAAGTTTTTGTCCTACTTGCTGTACCAAGTATTTATGTTTTGAAGCTTCACAATACTCCTCACTACTTCAAGTTTTCAGAGAGTTCCGTAGCTTTTTGAACTTCGAAAAAATTTCAACAGTGAAGTTTTCAGAAAAATTCCAGAAAAATTTAAATAAAAATTTCCACGTCGGGAGAGACCCGAAAAGTCCTAGGGCCAGCCAGGGGGACCCACCAGTGGCCCAGGCGGCCAGCTGGCGCGGCCCAGCCCCTGGCCGCGCCCACAGGGCGCCTGGGGCCCACAGGGCCCCCCCTCCAGGTATGTCTTCTTCCTCTCTCTCTCTTTTTCTCCAAAAACCCGAGTTCTGCACTTGTTCTTGTGTTCTTGCTGTTCTTGGAGGCAATTCTTCGATCTCTCTCTACAGCCCCTCATTTGAGCTGAAATTTTGAGCAAATACTCCCTGGTATGTGACTCCTCCACCCCTCCAATTAGATTTTTGATTGGTGGCTTCATTTGTGAGTATTTAGTAGTTCTTGGTGCTGTAGAGATGAGCTTGCATGCATATGTAGAAAGTTATTTTTCAAGTTTTGATGCAAGTTTATGCCTTGGGCAAGTGAGTTGAGTATTTTGCCTTAGCTCACCTTGTTTTAATCCTCATTTTTGTAAATTGCAATTTTTTTCAGAAATGAGTTTGTTAGGAAGGGCAAAAGGGTGGCTTGAGAAGAAGAGGCCCGCACACTCCGATCGAGTTACTAGAGCCGCAGCTTCACCATCGACTGCTAGGGTGAGCTATAATGAAGATCATGTGCCCCTGGAGTTGTTGGAAGATACAAGTCCAGCACGTGCGATGACATTTCCATGTGATGAATTCATGGAAGCTGCGGGAATCAAGGATGAGTTTTATAATCTTTGTGCTAATGCAGGTTTGACACGACTCGTCACGAGCCGTGTTACCCAGTATGAAAAACTCACCTCCAGTTTCATTAACAGTTTTAGATATAATCCTGATTCAGGTGCTACTGAGTTTAAAATTTACAATGATCTTATCACCATGACTTTGGGAAATTTTTGTGAAATAATAGGTGTGCCGAACGTTGGGAGGACGGCTAGGATGGCCACTCAGCCCTCCGAGCTGAAAACCATCATCAACTCTCTCTGCAGCGTGGGTACGAGGGATATTCATCGGTCGAAGATCTCCAGCATCTTATTTCCTCACCTCAGGTATTTTGCATATTATATTGCCAGAGGGGTGTTAGCTCGTGACAACACGAGCAGCATTTCTGCTCCGGATATTGCTATCCTGGCAGCAGCCCTCTCAGGGAGGTCTGATTATAATCTGGGTGCCTTAATTGCTCGACGCCTTGCTATTAATGGTAACAAGGGGGACTTATATGGTGGCGTTTATGCCACACTTATCTTAGAACATCTTGGAGGCACCCCACACCCTGATGATAATCCTTTTACTTATTTAAGCTTTGATCTTGCTGCTATGAAAAGGCATAAGTTTGTCACCATGGGTTCTGAGCTTGATAATCTTGTTTATATCTTGCGTTTCGGAATCATCGCGGAACGCGAGATCCGTCTACCTGCACCTCTTTTGTTTGATTTTTCTCGCAGGAACGGATGGTCCTTTGATGTTGTCCAGTTCGATGAGTTCATGGTCCAGCATCAGTTTCATAACCCCATGGAGGGGGTTGTGCCCGACGAGGAGAAGCACGATGAGTTACCACATTTTCAGGAAGAGACCGCCACCGAGTTTGGTGAAGGTTCTTCCTCTGTTTGGCGCTCAGAACCTTCCTCGTGGGATACTCCGAGGAGTTCGGTGTACGCGCCAGCATCATTCTATGACCCTTGGACTCACCACCATACCCCCGGAGCAGGAGGCTCCTGGGGGCAGTAGCTGCTACCAACTTAGGCCAAAAGCCTAAGCTTGGGGGAGTACGTGCCCTTCTCACTTTTCCATTGTATTATCCGTTTTATTCACTTTGATCTTTTCGAAGTTTTTGCCCATTCTTCTTTATTTCTCTCTTTGCAAATACAACAAAAAGATTTTCTCTTTCTTTTGCTTTTATTCAACCTTTTAAAAATCCAAAAAGATTTCCTTTCTCTCTTTAGTTTGCTTTGTTTTCAGAGTTCAGCTCGAGTCCGTGATGACATTTAATTATATTTCCTACGTTCGATCGTGCAAGTGACAAGCAGTAATGACGAAGATCAACTGAAGGGAAGCAACAGGGAAGACCGGTATGAACTCTTTTTGTTTCTACTTTTGTACATATGCCTGTACTTATGATCTAGAGACCAGCTTGTAGCGACATAGTGCTATGTTTACAATGCTCTTTTGGTGGTTCATGCTTTCCTTGTGGCTAGTCTCGAATAACTAGAGTATATAATGTGTTATTGAAATGATCTACATGCATTGCACTGTTCATAGTCTGGTATACTAAGGTGGTATTTCCCTTTAGAGAATTTTTGGATTGACTTGGCACATGCTTACACATGTTTAAGACTAAAAAGTCTACTCTGCCTTGATGATCTTTGAGTTTCAGAATAGTTATATCACTTTCATGCCCGACTCAATGTTGCTTTGTCGCTCTGCATGATTATGACCGTTATTGCTCTCTAGTTGGTCGCTTCCCAGTCTTTTGCTAAACTTCCACCTGTACTAAGCGGACTGACTGCTTGTGCATCCAAAATCCTTAAAACCAGTTATGCCATATGAGTCCACTATACCTTCCTATACATGGTATTTACCTGCCATTCCTAACAAAGACTTTCATGTACCATCTCGAAATTAATCAAAAGCATTTCTCTTTTGTGCCTATGTTTTAGCTCATGAGGAAGTAGTAGTTAATTCATAATCTTTTTAAGTTGGACAAGTTTCACCCCTGGATTGCATGTATAATGTGCAAACCCCTAATACGAAAAGGAACTGGCATTGAGTGCGCCCGACTCAAAAAGATAATATAACAAACAAACCCTCCTTCACGCTTTGTTCATGAGAAATCAGAAAACTTTGGCAGTGATAAACAAAGGAGATTAAGAGGATGTGATCGTCCTCATGCGGGAGCCGTTCCTCGAAACTTGTCCAGCTCAAGAAGTGATTGAGTTATCTGCTAGCATTCGTTGACGAAATATGCACCTCTGAAAACGTTTTTATCTCTGTTTTTAAAACCAAGAGCTCTGGTACATGTTTAGTTTTTGTTTCCGACCACGGGTTTTCAACCTTGCCAATAAAAGCCACGGTTCGAGAGTCTCACCTTCTTTCTTCAAAGCACCAACTATGAGAGCATAATTGTCATTCTGAGTGTAACATGCATTGTCCCAAAGTATTACATTGTCTTCTGCATACTTGTGATATGATTTATTCTAAAATTCTTACTTCTAGTCTCCTTTAAAACTCTGGAGGAGTTTCTGCATTTATGTTTTGCTTCACTCATGGAGGCTAGCGAGATACCACCCTAATATGCTCAAGCTATGTGCAATGTAATCCGGTCTTGATTTTCAGTAATATATTATTTACTTTTAAGTATTTGTGACTGGTCACTTGAAAGAAGGATTGCTCCTTGCATTGTCCTCATAAGTACTATTTCAATACCTGCTAAACTCTTTTCGTAGTACATGCTTATATACATCTAATGAAGCAAAAGAGTTTGTCAAAGTTCTCTTTGTCGCGTCCAGTTCGTTGAACTGAATTGCTTGAGGACAAGCAATATGCTAAGCTTGGGGGAGTTGATACGTCTCAAACGTATCTACTTTTCCAAACACTTTTGATATTATTTTGACCTCATTCTTGCATGATTTGAACTAAACTAACCCGGACTGACGCTGTTTTCAGCAGAGCTGCCTGTATGGTTTTATTGTGTGCGGGAAAACGGATTTTTAAGTATCTCAGAAAAATCCACGAAAAATCACAGAAAATCCACGCACCCGAAGGAACCAGGAGCCAGAAGTGGGGCCAGAGGGGGGCCAGGGGGTGCCCAGGCACCCTGTGGGCGCGCCCCCCTAGGCCGCGCCGGGGGGTCGCCTGGGTGGGGCCCACACCCCCTGGTGCCCTACCTTGCCTCGTATTTTTACTCGCAACACGGAAACCCTAGATCAGAAGTTCTTTCGCAGTTTTCCGTCGCGGAGCCGCCACCACCCTCTGTTCTTCCTCGGGAGGGCTAATCTGGAGGCTGAATTGGCCTCCGGTGAGGGGAGATCGTCGCCATCGTCATCATCATCACCGCTCCATCATCCCTCCATGAATTCTCCCTCCATGTGTGAGTAATTCCCCTGCTGTAGGCAAAGGGGATGGTAGGGATTGGATGAGTTAGATCATGTAATAGTTTGTCAGATCGTTGGGGGCATGTTGCCTATCATCTACTATGGTGTTTATCATCTTTGCTTCAACTTGTTATTCTTAATGCTTGACACTTAGGGCCCGAGTGCCATGATTTCAGATCTGAACCATATGTGTTTGCATGAATATATTTGTGTTCGTGATCCTATCTATGAGTTGTTTGCACCTGTTACGGTTCGGAACCGGCGATCCCAAAAGTGTCAGCTTGGGACACCAAAGGGGATGGTCCGTAGTTTGAGGATTACATGTATCCATTGAGTTCATTGCTTTGTTCCGGTGCTCTTTGACAGGAGCACCTTAATATCCATAAGTTCCTTTTGGCCCCGTTCGTAGCGGTATGGTAGGACAAAAGATGTTGTGCAAGTTCTTATTGCAAGCACGTACAACTACTTACGGGATACATGCCTAATGTTTCATATTTGCCTAGATGATCATTACTTTTCCGTGTGCCGTGCCCCAAGTTAGAATCTATCTCATCCATGCAGCGCCCAACCATCCATCTCCCTAGCCTACAGTGTTTTAAACCCTGCTTGTCACTAGTTGCTACTTTTGCCATTTACCTTCACTATTTACTTTTTGCTGTTTACTTTTACTATCACTATTATCACTATCATACCACTGTTACCACTTATCTTTTGTTGCAAGTAAGTATATTTCAGGTGCGGTTGAATTGACAACTCAACTGTCAAAGCTTATAAATACTCTTTGGCTCCCCGTGTGTCGAATCAATAAATTGGGTTATTCTTACCCGCGAAGACTATCTCGATCCCTTACGGTTGAGGGTTATCATTAGATCTATAGTTCTTGCAATGGGAGAAGTGCTTGGCTTTGGGTTCAATCTTGCGGTGTACTTTCCCTGTGACAGCAGGGGCTGCAAGGCACGTATTGTATTGTTGCCATCGAGGATAAAAGGATGGGGTTTATATCATATTGCTTGATTTATCCCTCTACATCATGTCATCTTGCTTAAAGCATTACTCTGTTCTTATGAACTTAATACTCTAGATGCATGCTGGATAACGGTCGATGTGTGGAGTAATAGTAGTAGATGCAAAATCATTTCGGTCTACTTGTCACGGACGTGATGCCTATATATAATGATCATGCCTAGATATTCACATAATTATTCGCTTTTCTATCAATTGCTCGACAGTAATTTGTTCACCCACCGTAGAATTCTGCTATCATGAGAGAAGCCATTAGTGAAACCTATGGCCCCCGGGTCTATTCTCAACATATCAATCTATAACCAACTTTACTTTGTTGTTTTTACTTTCTGTTCTTATATCCAAAAATACAAAAAATATCAAACTATCCTATCTATCAGGTCTCACTTTCGTAAGTGACCGTAAAGGGATTGACAACCCATTATCGCGTTGGCTGTGAATTTCTTATTTGTTTGTGCAGGTGCGAGGGACTCGCGCATGGTCTCCTACTGGATTGATACCTTGGTTCTCAAAAACTAAGGGAAATACTTTCGCTACTGTGCTGCATCACCCTTTCCTCTTCGAGGGAATACAACGCAAGCTCGAGAAGTAGAAGTGTCTAGATTGGATCTGGTGTTTCTGGACTCTGCAGCGGCTGGATGAATATTTCATTAACTCCTCTAGGGTCTGTGGAATATTGTGGTATTTATAGAGCAAAGAGGCGGTGTGGGAGGCCACCAAGGTGGGCACAACCCACCAGGGCGCGTCTGGGCCTCCTGGCACGCCCTGGTGGGTTGTCCCCTCCTCGGGACTCCCCCAGGTGCCACCAGGCCCCATAGTGTTCCTTTTGGCCCAAAAAATCTCCAAAAAGTTTCGCGGTGTTTGGGCTTCGTTTGATATTGATTTCCTACGATGTAAAAAACATGTCGAAAACAGCAACTGGCACTTGGCACTATCTCAATAGGTTAGTACCAAAAATGATTTAAATAACTATAAAATGATTGTAAAACATCCAAGAATGATAATATAACAGCATGGAACAATAAAAAATTATAGATACGCCGGAGACGTATCAGACACCATCACGGAGGGGTTCACCACTTCCATTGGTGCCTCTCTGATGATGCGTGAGTAGTTCCTTGCATACCTTCGGGTCCGTAGTCAGTAGCTAGATGGCTTCATCTCTCTCTTTTGATTATCAATACAATGGTCTCTTGGAGATCCATATGATGTAACTCTTTTGCGGTTTGTTTGTTGGGATCCGATGAACTTTGAGTTTATGATCAGATCTATCTTTTTATATCCATGAAAGTTATTTGAGTCTTCTTTTGATCTCTTGTATGCATGATTGCTTATAGCCTCGTATTTCTTCTCCGATATTGAGTTTTGTTTGGCTAACTTGATCTCTTTATGTTGCCATGGGAAGAGGTGCTTTGTAGTGGTTCGATCTTACGGTGCTTGATCCAAGTGATAGAAGGGGAACTGACACATATGTATCGTTGCTACTAAGTATAAAACGATGGGGTCAATTTCTAATAAATAGATCTTATCTACATCATGTCATCGTTCTTATTGCATTACTCCGTTTGTCCATGAACTTAATACACTAGATGCATGCTGGATAGTGGTCAATGTGTGGAGTAATTGTAACATCCCAAATTTTCAATTTGGAATGTTATACATAGGTCATCTTGCATAGCATATTTCATTCGCATCTGTGTGTTGCGATCCTCGAAATTCTAAGCAACTCAAGGAACCACGGAGAGAGTTGAGGATTTTACCGTTTTCATATTTGAGTTTCTAAAATATCGGTACGAGGATCAATTTGGTTTTAATTTTTTCCTCTCCAAAAATATTTCATAATAAAATATATGAGTGGAGATAATATGACTTCTTCAAAACAAAAGAAATATTGGAGGAAAAATATTAAAATCAATTATTTTATTTTATTTGGATTTATTTGCAATTTTATTTGAATAGGAAAATACGCATTTTTCAAAATTGCATTTAGGTCCGGGAAAAATGTTCACATTGTCCTAAATATTATTAGAGGACGGTGAAAATTTATTTCGGAATTATTTGACTCAGTTTAGTATTTCTTTTGTCTATTTTTCTGTGTCAGGACTTAAAAAAAGTGAACCGACCTACGGGCCGTCCTTCCCGGACACCTCGCCCGGCCGACCCTTTAAAGGCCGAGGCCCAACCTCGAGTCGCCCCCTCGCCCCAGCCCCGCCGCCTCCTCAGCCGCCATGCGCCGCCCGCCGCCGAGCCACCGCCCCGCCGCCCCACGCCACCTCGCCGGAGTTGCCTTGTTTTTTTGGTAAACCGTAGATCTAAACCCGGTTTTTATATTAGATCAGTTTTCCCTGGTTTTTCCGTTCGGATCTAATTTGCGAACGTTTGTTCGTTTAGATCTGTTAATAAAATTTTTCGTTCATTAGTTTCTTTTAGCGAATGTTTGTTCGTTAGCCTGTTCGTCGCGTTTTCTTTTTCCGGGTTATTCCGCGATTATTTTCGATCGCGATTTGTGCCCTGATCTTCGTTTTAGTATAACTTTTCGCTCGTTAGTCGGAATCAGGTGAAACAAGCGCCTAGATCTTCGTCTCGAAGACCTCTTTCTATTTAACCATGTTGAACAAGATTTTGGTACTGTAAAATTTGACTTTGGTACAATCTAGTAAACGAATCATGTTTCTTTCGTGGTTTGAGTTTCGTTGCTCCGTTTGATTTGATTCTTTTCGCAAACTGGAGTTCTTCAGTTGAACTTTCTGGTTAGATCTTGTTATTTGAGTTTTACTTGTGCATCTTTGCTTGGTTGCTTATGTATGCTATTGTTTGCTTGCGATAGAATTCCGGGAGTGCGAAGCGTGCTACTACGAGTCCCTAGGCTTTGTGAATAGTCAGCAAGGCAAGTAACACTTTGATCATACCCTTTATTACCCAGTTTTTATGCATTATTATCAACCCTCACACATTGCATGAGTAGGATCTCTTAACTTGTGGGTCTGGGAAGTAGATTTGAGGTAGAACCTATTACCTGCTTTATTATCAAACCCCTGGGAGTTACCTCTACGTGATGCTTAGGTTGCCATGCTATGCTCGTAGACGTGGATTGGGTTTGAGAGTATCCATGACAGATGTGACATTGTTAATTAATGGTTCAACTTAAGGTGGCTACTTTAATACACATATGGGTGGATTGGTTGTAGGGCACCTGGAGAATCCAGTGTTGTCCTAGGAAATCCCAGAGGAACCGTGTGATTATGCTATGGAATGCCACCCAGGCTCAAAGGGGTCATAAGACTATTCATGCTAGAAACTTCCATGTGCAGCCACAATGCCATTATGGGCTCTGGTATAGTTGAGTATCTTGTGTGAGCTCTTTCAGTGGTGGACTAGCAGATGTAGGGGAAAGTGGGTGTACCGGTCCACCCGGGGTAAAGTGTAAATGCTTCTGAAAGACTATGTCTCGGTCATCCGTTTCTCAAACACCATGCAGTGCGAGAAATCCAACTGAGGAGATCGAGTCTTGTGGGGAAAAGTGCGCAAACCTCTGCAGAGTGTACAAACTAATCATGATTAGCCGTGTCCCCGGTTATGGACATCTTGAGTATCTGGTACTTGAATGATTGGATTGATCTCATCACTCTAAAACTAATTTTGTGGGTTAATCAAGATGGTTTTAATTGGGATTGAGTTGGAGGGACCTTCTCAATGATGTTTCAACTACCATGATAGTTAAATAAATTTATTCCTTTGTTGTAGGAAAAAATTGGCTTTATGCAAAAACAGTATAACCTTAGAGCCTCCACCAGCCATATATGGATGTAGTGTTAGCCTTTACCTATTACTTGCTCTACTGTGTTATCTTGCCAGCATATTCCATGTGCTGACCCGTTTCGGGCTGCAACATATCATGTTGCTGATTTTTCAGAAGAAGAGTAAGGTGCGCTAGGTCGTTTGTCATGCACTCAGCTATGCCGCTGGAGTTGATGGACTCACTTATCTTCCAAGACTTCCACTGTTATCGTGTTAGATGGCCTTATGCCATATATTTTGTAATAAGTTCTCTTTGTAGACATTCGATGTAATAAGTGTGTGATTGCGACTCTGTTATAAATCCTTCAAGTACTGTGTGTGTCAGCATTACCGATCCAGGGATGACACATAACATAGAGACTTCGGTCCATTCGGATTGTGGTCGCTACAAGATGGTATCAGAGCACACGCTGAATGTAGGACACGACCACTAAGATGAGCCATATGTCACTCTTCTCTACTCATTTCTGAATCCTCTCCATTTTCTACTCTTTAGGATGGTGGACTCAAGGAACAAGTTCACTCAACCGCATGAAGACACACCTTTTGGACGACACTTGAAGGAAGTCACTAGGTACCTGAACATCGGAATACCAAGCTTCACCGGGACCTACACCGCCACATTACCAGAAGAGGAGCGATGGAATATTCAAGTTCAAATTCCCAGGAGGACATTCATGCCAGTCAATGAGCCCATATAGTTTTCCTTTGATGCACCAACCTGGAGCCTAGGTAAGAGTATGGCCGCCCACATTACTATGGGATGAATTGGAGAAGTATACAAACATGAGCTGGGGGACACAATCTACCAGATATGTGGACGCCGAGACGAGGAATGGGATATGATCAGTACCAGGAAGGACAGGTCCATTGCAGCTTTCATTCAAGAGTTAAATCAGCACATTCGTCGACAGGAGCACCAGATGTGCGCAAGCATGATAGATTTGAAGAAGGCGTTAACCAGGAACATGGAGCTAGAAGAGGAACTCAAGTCTTCACGTGACGGATATGAGGAGGAAATCGCAATACTTGCGGAAAATAATGACGACCTAACAAGGAAGCTAGGAGTATTCATGGGAGACCCCGCGCCAGGAGGAGAAGACGACGAACGCAAGGAGATTAGTTCTGAGGACTACATCAGCATCGACGACACCGACTCAGACCCTGATGATAGTGATGATGACTATGAAGACGAAGCTGGAGCAGATATTATGGAATCTTCCACCGATCAAAATTTCTAGATGACCACCATATGAATAGTAGTTTTCCCCCATATAGTAGAAGTCCGAGCACTTTTGTAACGTTAGTTTGGATCTTTTGTATGCCCTTGCTTGAAATTGATTGGTGTGATATGATTGTATTTGTCTCATGTGCATATGGATAGTGAATTCCCCCTAGACCTCATTTCTATTATAATCTCTTCCCTCTAAAACCCATTAGATGCCTCCAAGATGTGAGCCCGGATTTGAATTTCCCCCCGAGCTCACTGAGTTGATCCAGCAGCAGAACACTTTGATGAAACTTCTTGTCCAGAACCAGTACAACAACAACAACAAAAACAACAACAACAACAACAACAACAACAACCCTCCACCACCACCACCAGTGGACAACCTAGCCCGCTTTCTAAGGTTATAACCACTGGTGTTTTCCAGTAGCGTCGAGCCAATAGTTGCTGATGACTGGCTATGCAAGATTGGAAGGGAGTTGACCACCGCAGGTTGCACAAATGCTGAGAAGGTGCATTTTGCCGCACATCAATTGGATGGACCCGCAGCCTCATGGTGGGAGAATTACACATCCACTTTCCCTATAGCCAATGTCACTTGGGATCAGTTTCAGCAAGCTTTTTGAACCGCCCATGTCTCAACTGGAGCTATGAGCATGAAGAAGCGTGAGTTTTGCAACTTGCGCCAAGGAAATTGTACCGTGGCTCAGTAAGTAGATGAGTTTAGCACTCTATCTCGCTATGCCCCTGATGATGTGGCCACAGATGCCGCAAAGCAGGAGAACTTTATGGAAGGGCTGAATGATGATATGAGCATACAGTTGATGGTGGCAACATTCAACAACTACCAGGAGTTGGTACACAAGGCTCTTATGATTGAAGGGAAGCACCAGCATATTGGGAGCCGCAAGAGGAAGTATGGACAAGGAAAGAACAGTTCTGGAGCCCAGCAGAAGCCCCGTTTCACCCCGAACCCGGGAGGATATACCCATAACCATGGAGGCCACACCCATAATGGAGGGAATTCTCATAACCACAATGGCCCCAAGAATGGGAATGGGAATGGAGCAAGCAATAATCAGTACCGTTCCACTCCAGCCACACCCGCCAAGAGGGATCTAGGTCACATTACCTGTTTCAAGTGCGGGGAGAATGGACACTGCGCGACGGAGTGCCCTGAAGCGAAGAATGGGAACGACAATGGAAGCTCTGGGAAGAAGCCCAATCCTTTCAACAGGGGACAAGTGAACCACGTGAATGTGGAGGAGGTTGAAGAGCAGCCTGATGCAGTTGTCGGTAAGTTTTTGGTTAAGTCATTTACCGCAATAGTTCTTTTTGATACTGGTGCATCACATTCATACATTTCAAGGGTATACGTGGATATATATAAGTTGCCCACCATAGTACTTAAGACACCCATGTTAGTAAGCTCACCAGGAGCGAAGTATATGGCAAGTCAGGGATGTTTCCAGATGCCATTGACCATTGGACGCCATGTTTTCCCCTCAGACCTGATAGTTTTGGAGTCACAAGGATTGGATGTGATACTAGGTATGGATTGGCTATTGATGTATGGAGGGAACATCAATTGTGCTGGTAAGTCGATTTTACTTACCACCTCGGAGGGAAAAATGATCAAGTATGTATCTAGACATGCGCCTAGGAGGACACAAGTAAATTCTCTCTCGGGAGTTGTTCAGGAGGAAGTGCATGTAGTGAAGGATTACCCGGATGTATTTCCAGAGGAGCTACCAGGCATGCCGCCAGATCGGGACATTAAGTTTTTGATAGAGCTATTGCCAGGCACCGGACCAATATCGAAGAGACCATACCGGATGCCAGCGAATGATCAGGTGGAGATCAAGAAGCAGATTAAGGAGTTATTGGATAAAGGATTCATTCGACGAAGCTCATCACCCTGGGGAGCCCTAGTACTTTTGGTCGATAAGAAGGATGGATCTTTAAGGATGGTCGTTGATTATCGGGCGCTGAACGAAGTGACGATTAAGAATAAGTACCCACTAACGATGATCAATGATTTGTTCGACCAACTTCAAGGAGCTAAAGTATTCTCCAAAATAGATCTACGATCAGGATACCACCAGTTGAAGATCCAAGAAAAAGATATACCTAAGACAGCCTTCACCACAAGGTATGGGCTATATGAGTATACGGTCATGTCATTCGGATTGACTAACGCCCCTGCCTATTTCATGAGTATGATGAATACGTTGTTCATGGAATTCTTGGATAAGTTTGTCGTGGTATTCATCGATGATATTTTGGTGTATTCGAAGAACAAAGAGGAACATGAGGAACATTTGCGTTTGGTTCTTGAGAAGCTCATAGACCACCAGTTATATGCCAAGTTCAACAAATGTGAGTTTTGGTTGAAGGAAGTTGGATTCTTAGGACATGTTATAACAGGAGAAGGTATAGCAGTGGACCCTATCAAGGTGCAGGCAATCACTGAGTGGATGGCACCCACCTCAGTTGGAGAAATCCACAGTTTTCTTGGACTCACGGGATATTACCGGAGATTCATAGAGAATTTCTCCAAGATTGCAAAGCCTATGACGGCATTGTTGAAGAAGGACACAAAGTTCCATTGGACTGAAGAGTGTGAAGAAAGTTTTCAGGAGTTGAAGAAACGTTTGACAACAGCCCCAATGCTGATCTTGCGAGACATACACAAGGATTTCCAAGTGTAGTGCGACGCTTCATGCTTAGGACTTGGAGGAGTACTCATGCATGACGGAAGAGTTGTTTCTTATGCATCCCGTCAACTCCGACCGCACGAGTTGAATTATGCTACGCATGATTTGGAGCTAGCAGCTGCAGTGCATGCGCTCAAAACCTGGAGACATTTCCTTATCGGAAACCGTTGTGATGTGTACACAGATCACAAGAGTTTGAAGTACATTTTCACTCAGAAGGAGTTGAACCTCAGATAGATGAGATGGTTGGAGCTCATAAAGGATTATGATATGAAGCTGCACTATCATCCAGGCAAGGCCAATGTCGTTGCAGACGCTTTGAGCCAAAAGAGCAATGTCAATACCCTATTAAACGGGGGATTGCCACCGGGGTTAGTCAAAGATATCAGGGAGCTTCGTTTGGAGATAGTTCCTAGAGATTTTGTTGCAGCCTTGGAGGTTCAGTCAACATTATTTGGAAAGATACAAGAAGCTCAGAAGGATGACAAAGAAATCGCCAAAATAAAGGAGAAGATGAGTGAAGGAAAAGCCAAGGATTTTTGTGAGGACGAACACGACAGCTTGTGGTTTGAGGACCGAGTCTATGTGCCCAACAACGTCGAGATCAGGAAGTTGGTACTACAGGAGGCACATGATTCACCATACTCGATACACCCCGGAAACACTAAGATGTATTTGGACTTGAAGGAACGTTTCTGGTGGACGGGAATGAAGAAGGACATTGCCGAGTATGTAGCCATATGTGATGTATGTCAGAGAGTGAAGGCAGAACATCAGAAGCCAGTAGGATTACTGCAGCCTATGCCGATACCCGAATGGAAGTGGGATAAGCTTGGCATGGACTTTATCACCGGATTACCCAGGACCCGATCGGGATATGACTCAATCTGGGTAGTAGTGGATCGCTTGACCAAAGTAGCCCATTTTATCCCCGTGAAAACCACCTATACCAGTGCGAAGTTGGCCAAGATATACATGACCAGGATCGTATGTCTGCACAGAGTTCCGAGGACCATCGTATCAGATAGAGGAACACATTTTACTTCAAAGTTTTGGCATCAGCTACACCAGACTTTGGGTACCAGGCTAGAGTTTAGTACAACTTTTCACCCACAGACTGATGGACAGACCGAGAGAGTCAATCAGATTCTGGAGGATATGTTGAGAGCTCGTGCGCTAGATTATGGATCTAGTTGGGATGACAACTTGACCTACCCGGAATTTTCGTACAACAACAGTTACCAGACCAGTTTAAAGATGGCACCGTTCGAAGAATTTTATGGGAGGAGATGCGGAACGCCATTGATGTGGGATGAAGTCGGAGACCGTCAGTTATTTGGACCATATCTGATCAAAGAGTCAGAAGAGAAGGTTAAGCTGATTCGAGATAGATTGAAGGTAGCTCAGTCCAGGAAGAAGAGTTATGCAGAGTCGAAATGCAAGGAAGTAGTCTATGAAATCGGAGACAGAGCGTACCTGTGAGTGTCACCTCTGCGAGGAGTTAAGCGTTTCAGTGTTAAGGGAAAGTTAGCCCCGAGATTTGTAGGACCATACCGTGTTTTGGAACGCATGGGAGAGGTTGCCTACAAGTTAAAGTTACTTAAAGGATTGTCACGAGTTCATGCCATTTTTCACGTTTCCCAGCTTAAGAAGTGCCATGCTGAGATGGCCGATATTCCGCTGAGAGATACAGTGCCCCTGGAAGTAATTCAGCTGGATAGTGATCTAACTTACGAGGACAAATCAGTCCAGATCCTCGAGTTTGCAAGTAGAGTCACCCGCAGCAAGGTTATCAAGTTTTGCAAAGTTCAGTGGAGCCATCATACCGAGGATGAAGCCACCTAGGAACGAGAGGATGATCTACGCAAGGACCACCCACACTTATTTTCTAGCCAACCCGAATCTCGAGGGTGAGATTCATCTTAAGGGGGGTAGGTTTGTAACATCCCAAATTTTCAGTTTGGAATGTTATACATAAGTCATCTTGCATAGCATATTTTATTCGCATCTCTGTGTTGCGATCCTCGAAATTCTAAGCAACTCAAGGACCCACAGAGAGAGTTGGGGATTTTACCGTTTTCATATTTGAGTTTTCTCAAATATCGGTACGAGGATCAATTTGGTTTTAATAGTTTTTCCTCTCTGAAAATATTTCATAATAAAATATATGAGTGGAGATAATATGACTTCTCGAAAACAAAAGAAATATTGGAGGAAAAATATTAAAATCAATTATTTTATTTTATTTGGATTTATTTGCAATTTTATTTGAATAGGAAAAATGCGTGTATTTCAAAATTGTATTTAGGTCTGTGAAAAATGTTCACTTTGTCATAAATATTATTAGAGGACGGTAAAAATTTATTTCGGTATTTTTCGATTCCGTTTAGTATTTATTTTGTCTATTTTTTGCGTTAGGACTTAAAAAAAAAGTGAACCGACCTACGGGCCGTGTCCGTCCCGGACACCTCGCCCGGCCGGCCCTTTCAAGGCCGAGGCCCAGCCCCGAGCCGCCCCCTCGCCCCAGCCCCGCCGCCCGAAACCCTAGCTCGTTGCCGCCGTGCGCCGCCCGCCGCCGCCCCGCCGCGCCGTCCTGCCGCCGCCGCCCCGCCTCTCCAGAGTTCGCCGGAGTTGCCGTGTTTTTTTTCGTTCGTTTTTTTAGGTAAACCCTAGATCTAAACCCGATTTTTTATTAGATCAGTTTTCCCCGGTTTTTCCGTTCGGATCTAATTTGCGAACGTTCATTCGTTTAAATCTGTTAACGAACGTTTTCGTTCGTTAGTTTCTTTTAGTGAATGTTCGTTCGTTAGCCTGTTCGTCGCGTTTTCTTTTTCAGGGTTTTTCCGTGATTATTTTCGATCGCGATTTGTGCCCTGATCTTCGTTTTAGTATAACTTTTCGCTCGTTAGTCGGAATCAGGTGAAACAAGCGCCTAGATCTTCATCTCGAAGCCTTCTTTCTGTTTAACCAACTTGAACAAGATTTTGGTACTATAAAATATGGCTTTAGTACAATCTTGTAAACGAATATTGTTTCTTTCATGGTTTGAGTTTCCTTGCTCCGTTTGATTTGATTCTTTTTGCAGATTGGAGTTCTTCAGTTGAACTTTCTGTATAGATCTTGTTACTTGAGTTTTACTCGTGCATCTTGCTTATGTATGCTATTGTTTGCTTGCGATAGAATTCCCGGAGTGCGAAGCGTGCTACTACGAGTCCCTAGGTTTTGCGAATCGTCAGCAAGACAAGTAACACTTTGATCATACCCTTTATTACCCTGTTTTTATGCATTAGTTTCAACCCTCACACATTGCATGAGTAGGATCGCTTAACTTGTGGGTCTGGGAAGTAGATTTGTGGTAGAACCTATTACCTGCTTTATTATCAAACCCCTGGGAGTTACCTCTACGTGATGCTTAGGTTGCCATGATATGCTCGTAGACGTGGATTGGGTTTGAGAGTATCCATGACAGATGTGAGATTGTTAATTAATGGTTCAACTTAAGATGGCTACTTTAATACACATCTGGGTGGATTGGTTGTAGGGCACCTAGAGAATCCAGTGTTGTCCTAGGAAATCCCGGAGGAACCATGTGATTATGCTATGGAATGCCACCCAGGCTCAAAGGGATCATAAGACTATTCATGCTAGAAACTTCCGTGTGCAGCCACAATGCCATTATGGGCTATGGTATAGTTGAGTATCTTGTGTGAGCTCTTTCAGTGGTGGACTAGCAGATGTAGGGGAAAGTAGGTGTATCGGTCCACCCGGGGTAAAGAGTAAATGCTTCTGAAAGACTATGTCTCGGTCATCCGTTTCTCAAACACCATGCAGTGCGAGAAATCCAACAGAGGAGATCGAGTCTTGTGGGGAAAAGTGCGCAAATCTCCGCAGAGTGTACAAACTAATCATGATTAGCCGTGTCTCCGGTTATGGACATCTTGAGTATCTGGTACTTGAATTATTGGATTGATCTCATCACTCTAAAACAATTTTTGTGGGTTAATCAAGATGGTTTTAATTGGGATTGAGTTGGATGAACCTTCTCAATGATGTTTCAACTACCATGAGAGTTAAAATAAATTTATTCCTTTGTTGTAGGTAAAAAATGGCTTTATGCAAAAACAGAATAACCTTAGAGCCTCCACCAGCCATATATGCATGTAGTGTTAGCCTTTACATGTTACTTGCTCTACTGTGTTATCTTGCCAGCATATTCCATGTGCTGACCCGTTTTGGGCTGCAACATATCATGTTGCAGATTTTTCAGAAGAAGAGTAAGGTGCGTTAGGTCATTTTTAATGCACTCAGCTATGCCGTTGGAGTTGATGGACTCACTTATCTTCCAAGCCTTCCGCTCTTATCGTGTTAGATGGCCTTATGCCATATATTTTATAATAAGTTCTCTTTTGAGACATTCGATGTAATAAGTGTGTGATTGCCACTCTGTTATAAATCCTTCAAGTACTGTGTGTGTCAGCATTACCGATCCAGGGGTGACACAGAACACAGAGACTTCGGTCCATTCGGATCGTGGTCGCTAATGTAATAGTAGTAGATGCATGCAGGAGTCGGTCTACTAATCTTGGACATGATGCCTATATAATGATCATTGCATGGATATCATCATGATTATTTGAAGTTCTATCAATTGCCCAACATTAATTGTTTTTCCACCGTTTGTTATTTTCTAGAGAGAGGCCACTAGTGAAATCTACGACCCCCGGGTCTATTCCTCATATTATTTGCCTTTGTGATATATTTTTCCTTTGCTTTTATTTTCATATCTATTAAACCAAAAACCCAAAAATACCATGCTGCAATTTATGTTATTTACCGTCCGATCTATCGATATTTATATCTCTCTCAAGTCCGTTACCCAAAATGGATTGACAACCCCTTTTACACGTCAGGTTGCGAGTATTTGTTATTTGTGTGCAGGTGTTGTTTACGGTGTGTTGCTTGGTTCTCCTACTAGTTCGATAACCTTGGTTTCATCACTGAGGGAAATACCTACCGCTGCTACACTGCATCATCCCTTCCTCTTTGGGGAAAAACCGACGTAGCTTTAGCAGCCATCAGGTGACAACTGGCTCCCTGATCTTGGTAGCGTTGTGGGTCATTGTACCCCTCAAGAGCATCTTGGTTGCAAACATGCTTTGAGCTCATGTTATGGCTGGGATTCAAGCACCTAGCAATGGTACCAGTGTCATGACCTATGACACACAACACAAACACACGAGAAGAGCGATAAGGATTATTGCAAAGACCAATGAAAGTGCAACTATCCCTGGGTGGTTTTGGTAATTCCTAACAACATATAGCTCATTGAACTAATGCTCTTTCAAGATGACCATTTCAGAAAGTTCAGTGATTGGCATGGCATGGACTAGGAATGTGGACCCCTCAAAATGCTAAGGACACATATTGGCTAAAGCTCAAGACACTACATTTTCATTTTAGTGATCCAAGATCACATTGAGTCCATAGGAAAAGCCAATACTATTAAAAGGGGATGAGGTGTTGCTTAATGGTCTACTTGCTCAAAATGCTTAGTGATATGCTCCAAAAGCCCTCAATCACTTTCTCATTCCACATATGTTCCAAACTAAAAGTCAAACTCGGCTCCACCGATTTGATCTATCTGGCGCCACCGAGTTCATTTGACATAGCCAGAGCCAGAAACCCTAATCACTTCGCTCTCACTGATAGGGATCTCGGTCTCGCCAAGATGGGATTGCAAACTCTCTGTTTCCCTTCATAATGTTTCGGTCTAACCAAAGTGAGCGATCGGTCCCACCGAGTTCGCAATGCAAACTCTCTGTTTCCTTTTCATAACGTTTCGGTCTCACCGAAATGAGCGAATTGGTCCCACCGAGTTTGCCTGACCAACTCTCTGTTTGCCTATTACAGAAATCGGTCTCACCGAGTTGATGTGATCGGTCTCACTGAGATTACGTTATGCCCTAACCCTAATGAAATCGGTCCCACCGAAAAGCTTAACGTTCACATTTTGAACTAAATCGACCCGACCGAGTTTCATGATTCGGTCCCACCGAGTTTGGTAAATTGTGTGTAATGGTTAGATTTTGTATGGAGGCTATATATACCCCTCCACACTCCTCATTCGTAGAGAGAGCCATCAGAACATACCTACACTTCCATTACTCATTTTCTGAGAGAGAACCATCTACTCATGTGTTGAGGCCAAGATATTCCAATCATACCATATGAATCTTGATCTCTAGCCTCCCCCAAGTTGCTTTCCACTCAAATCATCTTTCCACCATATCCAAATCTGTGAGAGAGAGAGAGAGAGAGAGAGAGTTGAGTGTTGGGAAGACTATCATTTGAAGCATAGGAGCAAGGAGTTCATCATCAACACACCATCTATTACCTTTTGGAGAGTGGTGTCTCCTAGATTGGCTAGGTGAGGGAGCCTCCGAAAAGATTGTGGAGTTGAACCAAGGAGTTTGTAAGGGCAAGGAGATTGCCTACTTCGTGAAGATTTACCCTAGTGAGGCAAGTCCTTCGTGGGCGATGGCCATGGTGGGATAGACAAGGTTGCTTCTTCGTGGACCCTTCGTGGGTGGAGCCCTCCGTGGACTCGAGCAACCGTTACCCTTCGTGGGTTGAAGTCTCCATTAATGTGGATGTACGATAGCACCACCTATCGGAACCACGCCAAAAACATCTGTGTCTCCACTTGCGTTTGCACTCTCCAAACCCCTCCCTTTACCTTCATATGCAATGATTTATTTTCCGCTGCTACAACTCTAGAATTGCATGTGTAGGAAAATTGCTTGACTTGTGCTAATTTGCTCAAAACTGTCAAAACATAAAATTGGGAAAAGGCTAAGTTTTTTGGATCAAGTAGTCTAATCACCCCCCTCTAGACATACTTTTGATCCTACAAGTGGCATCAGAGCTTTGGTCTCCATTTGCCTTGATTTCCATAGATTTGGTGATCATAGCCTTGGTTTCACAACCTAAGAGAGTATGGAGTCTAGCGAGGGAAGTTACCACCATAGAGGTCCTTACTTTGATGGTACAAATTTTACTAGTTGGAAGCATAAGATGAAAATGCATATTCTTGGACATAACCCCGCCGTTTGGGCTATTGTGTGTATTGGTTTGCAATGTGAATTCTTCGATGGGAAGGAACCAAACCGTGAAGCCTCCGCTGAAGAATTGAAGATGTTGCAATACAATGCTCAAGCTTGTGATATCCTCTTCAACGGATTGTGTCCCGAAGAATTCAACAAAATCAGCCGTCTTGAGAATGCGAAGGAAATTTGGGATACTTTGATTGATATGCACAAAGGTACTGACTCCGTCAAGGAATCCAAGTTGGATGTGCTTCAAAGTCAGCTTAACAAGTTCAAGATGAAGGATGGCGAAGGTGTCGCTGAAATGTACTCTAGGCTTGCTCTCATCACAAATGAGATTGCCGGCTTGCGAAGAAAAGAAATGACCGATAGATTCATCATCAAGAAGATCCTAAGAGCCTTGGATGGAAAATATGATACCGTGTGCACATTGATCCAAATGATGCCTAATTACAAAGATCTCAAGCCAACGGAAGTCATTGGAAGAATTGTTGCTCATGAGATGTCACTCAAGGATAAAGAAGAGCTTCACAACAAGTCTAGTGGTGCTTACAAAGCCTCATGGGATGCTCCTACATCATCAAGTGAGAAACAAGTCTTCAATGAAGAATTGAGCTTAATGGTGAAGAACTTCAACAAATTCTACAAGAGTAGAATCAAGGAAAGAAGTTCCAAGTCAAGGTCCTATGATGATAAAAGATCTTCTAGTCGTGAACACAATTTCTACAACTGTGGAAGACCCGGACACTAATACAATGAGTGTACGGCTCCCCACAAAAGAAGAGAAGACTCACCTAAAAGGAGAAGTATAAGAGAAGAATCACCACCAAGAGAGAGAAGGAGTAGAGATGATCGTTATAAACGAAGACCCTCTCGTAGAAGCAAGGATTCAGAAAGGAAGGACAAATCATCAAGGAGCTATACAAGACAAAGACATCAGGCTCATGTTGGTGAATGGGTATCCGGTTCCGACTCCGATAACTACTCCGAGAGAAGCTATCACAACAACTCTGAAGATACTTTAGATGATGGTGTTGCCGGAATTTCTCTTGTGTCATCCAACTCCTACGACATATTTGACTCACCAAATGAAGGAATTGTAAGATGCTTCATGGCTAAAGGCCCTATGGTATCACACCCCGAATATCTTGATTTCAATAGTGATGAAGATGATTTGCTAGGAGATGATGATTTACTTATTGAAACCTATGATGAAAACTATGATGAAATTCCTATTAATCATGCTAATCGAGATAAAATGAATGACAATGATAAGGAGAAGATTGAGCGTCTAACTAAAGAATTAAACACTCTCAAGTTAGCTCATGAAACTACCTTAGAGGATCATCGAGAACTTTTGAGGACTCATGAGAAGCTACGCTCTGAAAAGCTCAATCTAGGGCAAGATCATGAGTTCTTAAAAGCAATCAATGATGATCTTCGTAAGAAAAATTCTTCTTACATTGCCAAGCGTTTACTCTTGTCTACTTACATGCCACAAGTAAAATCTAGCAACAAGATCAAGAAAGATTCTTCCTCTAGTAGTAACAATAATCATGATAAAACAAATGTTGGTTCTTCTAGTAGTTCTCTTGATTCCACTAATGTTTCTCTTAGCCAAGTTACACTTGAGCAAGAAAATAGCTTATTGAAGGGAATTATAGAGAAATGTGTTTATAAGAGCCTTGCCGGGAGTAAGAAATTCGAGGAAATTGTACCCAAGCAAGGAAGGCACTGGAAGAATCAAGGTGTTGGTTTTGAACGAAAGTCCAATGCCAATGGAGTTCAATGGGAAGAAGATCAATACCCCAAGACGAAGTTTTTTCCTCAACACGTGAAGTATGATCCTACTTCCTTCAAGGGGACACAAGCCCAAGATTATCTTCCACCACAAGACCACAGGCTAAAGGGCAAGGACAAGCTTCAAGAAGAGATTGATGCATTTGAAGAAGCTCCTAAGGCCTTGGTCAAGTGGGTTCCCAAGACTACTTCAAGTTCTACTTCATCAAGTACATCTACAACTCCAAGGATTCCCATCAAGATGATGTGGATCCTGAAGAAGAAGAACTAGAGTGTTCTTGAGGGTGAATCGGCCAACATACTTCACTCGTATTCCTTTTGGCGAGGGCAAGTGCAATCAACTATCACATCTTGCACTAGTTCAAGGAGTCACAAACCCTATTGTTGGTAAGACAAGGGACAAGGTAACCTAATGCTTTCATGGACATCATCTTGTGTGCGATTCACTCTATGTCCATGGATATCTTTGTTTGTTCCTTGTGGGACTAACCCGTGTAGGTATTGAAAGTGCAACTCACTCCAATGGATTGCTCCAAATGATCTACATCAACATTGAGCATCTACATCTTCAACACCTACATGAAGTCATCGTCGACACAAGCCAAGGATAGTTCATCCCTCTTAGGGGGGATATCAAATCTAGGGGGAGCTTTATTCTAAAGATTGAGCTAAAGAAACTCTAATGGTGTGAACACAACAATGCTTTATGTAAAAGTGGCAACCCCACTTGTGCTTAAACGATGAGTATGACCTATGATAAAATTGAAGGAAATATGCCCTAGAGGCAATAATAAAGTTATTATTTATTTCCTTATATCATGATAAATGTTTATTATTCATGCTAGAATTGTATTAATCGGAAACTTAATACATGTGTGAATACATAGACAAAACAGAGTGTCCCTAGTATGCCTCTACTAGACTAGCTCATTGATCAAAGATGGTTATGTTTCCTAGCCATAGACATGAGTTGTCATTTGATCAACGGGATCACATCATTAGGAGAATGATCTGATGGACAAGACCCATCCGTTAGCTTAGCACTATGATCGTTTAAGTTTTACTGCTATTGCTTTCTTCATGACTTATACATGTTCCTATGACTATGAGATTATGCAACTCCCGAATACCGGAGGAACACTTTGTGTGCTACCAAACGTCACAACGTAACTGGGTGATTATAAAGGTACTCTACAGGTGTCTCCGAAGGTACTTGTTGGGTTGGCGTATTTAGAGATTAGGATTTGTCACTCCGATTGTCGGAGAGGTATCTCTGGGCCCACTCGGTAATGCACATCACTATAAGCCTTGCAAGCATTGCAGCTAATGAGTTAGTTGCGGGATGATGTATTACGGAACGAGTAAAGAGACTTGTTGGTAACGAGATTGAACTAGGTATTGAGATACCGACGATCGAATCTCGGGCATGTAACATACCGATGACAAAGGGAACACTGTATGTTGTTATGCGGTTTGACCGATAAAGATCTTCGTAGAATATGTGGGAGCCAATATGAGCATCCAGGTTCCGCTATTGGTTATTGACCGGAGACGTGTCTCGGTCATGTCTACATAGTTCTCGAACCCGTAGGGTCCGCACGCTTAAGGTTTCGATGATAGTTTTATTATGAGTTTATGAGTTTTGATGTACCGAAGGAGTTCGGAGTCCCGGATGAGATCGGGGACATGACGAGGAGTCTCAAAATGGTCGAGACGTAAAAATCAATATATTGGACGACTATATTCGGACATCGGAAAGGTTCCGAGTGATTCGGGTATTTTCGGAGTACCGGGGAGTTACGGGAATAGAGGAGAGAGGCCAAAAGGAAGGAGGCGTGCACCCCCCTTCTGGTCCGAATTGGACAAGGGGTGCAGCCCCCTTTTCCTTCTCCCTCTCCCCCTCTTTCCTTCTCTCCTACTCCGGAAAGGAAAGGGGAATCCTACTAGGACTTGGGAGTCCTAGTAGGACTCCCCACACTTGGTGCGCCCCCTCTAGGGCCGGCCTCTCCCTCCCTCCTTTATATACGGGGGCAGGGGGGCACCTCTAGACACAACAATTGATCTCTTGATCTCTTAGCCGTGTGCGGTGCCCCCTCCACCATAGTTCTCCTTGATAAATATTGTAGCGGTGCTTAGGCGAAGCCCTGCGACGGTAGAACATCAAGATCGTCACCACGCCGTCGTGCTGACGGAACTCTCCCTCGACACTCGGCTGGATCGGAGTTCGAGGGACGTCATCGAGCTGAACGTGTGCTAGAACTCGGAGGTGCCGTAGTTTCGGTGCTTGATCGGTCGGGCCATGAAGACGTACGACTACATCAACCGCGTTGTTCTAACGCTTCCGCTTTCGGTCTACGAGGGTACGTAGACTCACTCTCCCCTCTCGTTGCTATGCATCTGGTAGATAGATCTTGCGTGATTGTAGGAAAATTTTAAAATACTACGTTCCCCAACAGTGGCATCATGAGCCAGGTCTATGCGTAGATGATATGCACGAGTAGAACACAAGTGAGTTGTGGACGATACTAGTCATACTGCTTACCAGCATGTCATACTTTGATTCGGCGGTATTGTTGGATGAAGCGGCCCGGACCGACATTACGCGTACGCTTACGCGAGACTGGTTCTACCGACGTGCTTCGCACACAGGTGGCTGGCGGGTGTCAGTTTCTCCAACTTTAGTTGAATCAAGTGTGGCTACGCCCGGTCCTTGTGAAGGTTAAAACAGCACATACTTGACGAAATATCGTTGTGGTTTTGTATGCGTAGGTAAGAACGGTTCTTGCTAAGCCCGTAGCAGCCACGTAAAACTTGCAACAACAAAGTAGAGGACGTCTAACTTGTTTTTGCAGGGCATGTTGTGATGTGATATGGTCAAGACATGATGAGTTATACGGTTTTGTATGAAATGATCATGTTTTGTAAAGTTATCGGCAACTGGCAGGGGCCATATGGTTGTCGCTTTATTGTATGAAATGCAATCGCCATGTAATTGCTTTACTTTATCACTAAGCGGTGGCGATAGTCGTAGAAGCAATAGTTGGCGAGACGACAACGATGCTACGATGGAGATCAAGGTGTCGCGCCGGTGACGAAGGTGATCATGACGGTGCTTTGGAGATGGAGATCAAAAGCACAAGATGATGATGGCCATATCATGTCACATATTTTGATTGCATGTGATGTTTATCTTATTATGCTTCTTATTTTGCTTAGTTCTACGGTAGCATTATAAGATGATCCCTTACTAAATTTCAAGGTATAAGTGTTCTCCCTGAGTATGCACCGTTGCAAAAGTTCGTCGTGCCGAGACACCACGTGATGATCGGGTGTGATAAGCTCTACGTTCAAATACAACGGGTGTAAGCTAGTTTTGCACACGCAGAATACTCGGGTTAAACTTGACGAGCCTAGCAGATGCAGATATGGCCTCGGAACACTGGAGACCGAAAGGTCGAGCGTGAATCATATAGTAGATATGATCAACATAAGATGTTCACCATTGAAACTACTCCATCTCACGTGATGATCGGACATGGTTTAGTTGATTTGGATCACGTGATCATTTAGATGACTAGAGGGATGTCTATCTAAGTGGGAGTTCTTAAGTAATATGATTAAATTGAACTTTAATTTATCATGAACTTAGTCCTCGTAGTATTAGCATATCTATGTTGTAGATCAATAGCTCGCGTTGTTGCTCCCCGTTTATTTTTGATATGTTCCTAGAGAAAACTAAGTTGAAAGATGTTAGTAGCAATGATGCGGAATTGTACCGTGATCTGAGGATTATCCTCATTGCTGCACAGAGAATTATGTCCTTGATGCACCGCTAGGTGACATACCTATTGCAGGAGCAGATGTAGACGTTATGAACGTTTTGACAAAAGCTCGGTATGATGACTACTTGATAGTTTAAGTGCACCATGCTTTATGGCTTAGAACCGGGACTTCAAAAACGTTTTGAACGCCACGGAGCATATAAGATGTTCCAAGAGTTGAAATTAGTATTTCATACTCATGCCCATGTCGAGAGGTATAAGACTTCTGACAGTACTTTGCCTACAAGATGGAGGAGAATAGCTCAACCAGTGAGCATGTGCTCAGATTGTCTGGGCACTACAATTACTTGAATCAAGTGGGAGTTAATCTTCCAGATAAGATAGTAATTGACAAAGTTCTCTAGTCACTATCACCAAGTTAGTAGAACTTCGTGATGAACTATAATATGCAAGGGATGACAAAAGGAATTCCCGAGCTCTTCGCAATGCTGAAGTCGGCGAAGGTAGAAATCATGAAAAAGCATCAAGTGTTGATGGTTAACAAGACCACTTGTTTCAAGTAAAGGGCAAAGGGATAGAAGGGGAACTTCAAGAAGAATGACAAGCAAGTTGTCACTCCCGTGAAGAAACCCAAAGCTAAAACTCAAGCCTGAAACTAAGTGCTTCTACTGCAAAGGAAATGGTCACTGGAAGTGGAACTGCCCTAGATACTTGGCGGATAAGAAGGATGGCAAAGTGAACAAAGGTATATTTTGATATACAGATTATTGATGTGTACTTTACTAGTGTTCATAGCAACCCCTGGGTATTTGATACCGGTTCAGTTGCTAAAATTAGTAACTCGAAACGAGAATTGCAGAATGAACAAAGACTAGTTAAAGGTGAAGTGACGATGTGTGTCGGAAGTGGTTCCAAGATTGATATGATCATCATCGCACTCTCCCTATACTTTCGGGATTAGTGTAAAACCTAAATAAATGTTATTTGGCATTTGCGTTGAGCATGAATATGATTTGATCATATTTGTTGCAATACGGTTATTCATTTAAAGTCATAGAATAATTGTTATTCTGTTTACATGAATAAAACCTTCGATGGTCATACACCCAATGAAAATAGTTTGTTGGATCTCGATCGTGGTGATACACATATTCATAATATTGAAGCCAAAAGATGCAAGGTTAATAATGATAGTGTAACTTATTTGTGGCACTGTTGTTTAGGTCATAATGGTGTAAAGCGCATGAAGAAACTCCATAGTGATGGACTTTTGGAATCACTTGATTATGAATCACTTGGTGCTTGCGAACCATGCCTCATGGGCAAGATGACTAAAACTCCGTTCTCCGGAACAATGGAGCGAGCAACAGATTTGTTGGAGATCATACATACAGATGTATGTGGACCAATGATTGTTGAAGCTCGCGGCGGGTATCGTTATTTTCTGACCTTCACTGATGATTTGAGCAGATATGGGTATATCTACTTAATGAAGCACAAGTCTAAAACATTTGAAAAGTTCAAAAATTTCAGAGTGAAGTGGAGAATCATCGTAACAAGAAAATAAGAGTTTCTACGATATGATCGTAGAGGTAAAATATTTGAGTTAGCGAGTTTGGCCTTCAGTAAAAACAATGTGAAATAGTTTCACTACTCACGCCACCTGGAACACCATAGTGTAATGGTGTGTCCGAACGTCATAACCGTACTTTATTAGATATGGTGCGATCGATGATGTCTCTTACCGATCTACCACTATCGCTTTTGGGGTTATGCATTAGAGACAGATACATTCACGTTAAATAGGGCACCATATAAATCCGTGGAGATGACACCGTATGAACTGTGGTTTGACGAGAAACCTAAGCTGTCATTTCTTTAAGTTTGGGACTGCGATGCTTATGTGAAAAAGTTTCAACATGATAAGCTCGAACCCAAATCGGAAAAGTAAATCTTCATAGGATACCCAAAAGAAACTGTTGGGTACACCTTCTATCACAGATCCGAAGGCAAGGTCTTTGTTGCTAAGAGTGGATCCTTTCTAGAGAAGGAGTTTCTCTCGAAAGAAGTGAGTGGGAGGAAAGTGGAACTTGATGAGGTAATTGTACCTTCTCCCGAATTGGATAGTAGTACATCACAGAAACTGGTTCCAGTGATTCCTACACCAATTAGTGAGGAAGCTAATGATGATGATCATGAAACTTCGGATCAAGTTACTGCTGAACTTCGTAGATCAACGAGAGTACGTTCCGCACCAGAGTGGTACGGCAACCCAGTTCTGGAAGTCATGTTACTGGACCATGATGAACCTACGAACTATGAGGAAGCGATGATGAGCCCAGATTCCGCAAAATGGCTTGAGACCATGAAATCTGAGATGGGATCCATGTATGAGAACAAAGTGTGGACTTTGGTTGACTTGCCCGATGGTCGGCAAGCCATCGAAAATAAATGGATCTTCAAGAGGAAGACTGACGTTGACAGTAATGTTACTGTTTACAAAGCTCGACTTGTTGCGAAAGTTTTTCAACAAGTTCAAGGAGTTGACTACGATGAGACTTTCTCACCCGTAGCGATGCTTAAGTCTGTCCGAATCATGTTAGCAATTGCCGCATTTTATGAAATCTGGCAAATGGATAACAAAACTGCATTCTTTAATGGATTTATTAAAGAAGACTTGTATATGATGCAACCAGAAGGTTTTGTCAATCCTAAAGGTGCTAACAAAATGTGCAAGCTCCAGCGATCCATCTATGGACTGGTGCAAGCATCTCGAAGTTGGAATATACGCTTTGATAAGTTGATCAAAGCATATAGATTTATACAGACTTGCGGTGAAGCCTGTATTTACAAGAAGTGAGTGGGAGCACTACAACCTTTCTGATAAGTATATGTGAATGACATATTGTCGATCGGAAATGATGTAGAATTTTCTGGAAAGCATAAAGGAGTGTTTGAAAGGAGTTTTTTCAAAGAAAGACCTTGGTGAAGCTGCTTACATATTGGGCATCAAGATCTATAGAGATAGATCAAGACGCTTGATAAGACTTTCGATGAGTACATACCTTGATATGATTTTGAAGTAGTTCAAAATGGATCAGTCAAAGAAGGAGTTCTTACCTGACTTGTAAGGTGTGAAGTTGAGTAAGACTCAAAGCCAGACCACGGCAGAAAAATATAGAGAGAATGAAAGTCATTCCCTATGCCTCAGCCATAGGTTCTATAAAGTATGCCATGCTGTGTACCAAACATGTTGTGTACCTTGCCATGAGTTTGTCAAGAGGGTACAATAGTGATCCAGGAGTAGATCACTGTACAGCGGTCAAAATTATCCTTAGTAACTGGATGACTAAGGAAATGTTTCTCGATTATGGAGGCGATAAAGAGTTCGTCGTAAAGGGTTACGCCGATGCAAGCTTTGACACTAAATCCAGCTAACTCTAAGTATCAATCTGGATGCGTATTGAAAGTGGGAGCAATTAGCTAGAGTAGCTCCATGCAGAGCATTGTAGACACATAGACATTTGTGAAATACATACGGATCTGAATGTGACAGACCCGTTGACTAAACTTCTCTCACGAAGCAAAACATGATCACACCTTAGTACTCTTTAGGTGTTAATCACATAGCGATGTGAACTAGATTATTGACTCTAGTAAACCCTTTGGGTGTTAATCACATGACGATGTGAACTATCGGTGTTAAATCACATGGCGATGTGAACTAGATTATTGACTCTAGTGCAAGTGGGAGACTGAAGGAAATATGCCCTAGAGGCAATAATAAAGTTATTATTTATTTCCTTATATCATGATAAATGTTTATTATTCATGCTAGAATTGTATTAACCGGAAACTTAATACATGTGTGAATACATAGACAAAACAGAGTGTCCCTAGTATGCCTCTACTAGACTAGCTCATTGATCAAAGATGGTTATGTTTCCTAGCCATAGACATGAGTTGTCATTTGATCAACGGGATCACATCATTAGGAGAATGATCTGATGGACAAGACCCATCCGTTAGCTTAGCACTATGATCGTTTAAGTTTTACTGCTATTGCTTTCTTCATGACTTATACATGTTCCTATGACTATGAGATTATGCAACTCCCGAATACCGGAGGAACACTTTGTGTGCTACCAAACGTCACAACGTAACTGGGTGATTATAAAGGTACTCTACAGGTGTCTCCGAAGGTACTTGTTGGGTTGGCGTATTTCGAGATTAAGATTTGTCACTCCGATTGTCGGAGAGGTATCTCTGGGCCCACTCGGTAATGCACATCACTATAAGCCTTGCAAGCATTGCAGCTAATGAGTGAGTTGCGGGATGATGTATTACGGAACGAGTAAAGAGACTTGTTGGTAACGAGATTGAACTAGGTATTGAGATACCGACGATCGAATCTCGGGCATGTAACATACCGATGACAAAGGGAACAATGTATGTTGTTATGCGGTTTGATCGATAAAGATCTTCGTAGAATATGTGGGAGCCAATATGAGCATCCAGGTTCCGCTATTGGTTATTGACCGGAGACGTGTCTCGGTCATGTCTACATAGTTCTCGAACCCGTAGGGTCCGCACGCTTAAGGTTTCGATGATAGTTTTATTATGAGTTTATGAGTTTTGATGTACCAAAGGAGTTCGGAGTCCCGGATGAGATCGGGGACATGACGAGGAGTCTCAAAATGGTCGAGACGTAAACATCGATATATTGGACGACTATATTCGGACATCGGAAAGGTTCCGAGTGATTCGGGTATTTTCGGAGTACCGGGGAGTTACGGGAATAGAGGAGAGAGGCTAAAAGGAAGGAGGCGTGCACCCCCCTTCTGGTCCGAATTGGACAAGGGGTGCAGCCCCCTTTTCCTTCTCCCTCTCCCCCTCTTTCCTTCCCTCCTACTCCGGAAAGGAAAGGGGAATCCTACTAGGACTTGGGAGTCCTAGTAGGACTCCCCACACTTGGTGCGCCCCCTCTAGGGCCGGCCTCTCCCTCCCTCCTTTATATACGGGGGCAGGGGGGCACCTCTAGACACAACAATTGATCTCTTGATCTCTTAGCCGTGTGCGGTGCCCCCTCCACCATAGTTCTCCTCGATAAATATTGTAGCGGTGCTTAGGCGAAGCCCTGCGACGGTAGAACATCAAGATCGTCACCACGCCGTCGTGCTGACGGAACTCTCCCTCGACACTCGGCTGGATCGGAGTTCGAGGGACGTCATCGAGCTGAACGTGTGCTAGAACTCGAAGGTGCCGTAGTTTCGGTGCTTGATCGGTCGGGCCGTGAGGACGTACGACTACATCAACCGCGTTGTTCTAACGCTTCCGCTTTCGGTCTACGAGGGTACGTAGACTCACTCTCCCTCTCGTTGCTATGCATCTGGTAGATAGATCTTGCGTGATCGTAGGAAAATTTTAAAATACTACGTTCCCCAACAAAAATGTTCTCATTTGACTCCTAAGTCAATATACTCATATATAGATGACCTAGTCATCTCCAATTGCTTGATAGATGCTAGAATGTTTGCGCATGCTTTGCCACATGTTTCATTTGCTATCTTATTGTCTGAGCATGTTGAGTGCATATTTTTCTCATTCGAGGACATCCATTTGTTGCTTTGATTGTTTGGCTTTCTTATTTTGCCAAATGGATGGACAAAATGCCTAAGAACCTCCTCTAGCTATCCATGCTTTTCTTGTCTCAAACTCTATTCATGCTACATCACAAAGTTTGATCAAGAAAGATTCGAACCACTCTAAGTAAGGAGCACTCGGAGTCTCAGATTTGTCATGGACTTAAACTTCCAAAACCTCTCTGCGCAGTTCGGTCTGACCGATTCATCTTTCGGTCTGACCGAGTTCGCTGAGTTGATCTAGGTTTTCAATCTCGGTGCAACCGATTAGAACAATTCGGTCTCGCTGAGTTGTAGTAACTGCCAGCAGTTTTGCATCTTGGTGCCACCGAGTCGTTCCACTTGGTCACACCGATAGAGTCTGGTTATATATACCCACGGGCCGAAACTTGTAAAGTTTTCCGAATTCTTTCGTCCGCGCCTATCCAGCTCTACCGTCTCGGGTCTCTGGATCGTCCTCTCGTCGCCAGCGACCTCCCGCCGCTGGTCTCCGCCGCCTTCAACGGAATTCAACCCCGCCATTGCCGCCGTAGCGAGCTCATCGCCAAGTTAGGGTATGAGTTCGACCCTTTCTGCAATCTTTACCTTCGATTCTTAGCACAAAGTCAATGCCATGATTCTTGCCACGTATGAGATAATCCTCTCCAGCGAAAACTCTATTTATATTAGTTTTGATTCAAAGTTTTAGGGTTAGGTTTCCGCCGAACCCATCTCGGACCGACCGAGTTGTGGAAATCGGTCTCACTGATTTGTCTTAGGCCATTGCACTTGTAAGGTTCGGTCTAACCAAAACTTGAAAATCGGTGTGACTGATACGTCTCCAACGTATCTATAATTTTTTATTGTTCCTTGCTATTATTTATGATGTTTTGGATGTTTAATGGGCTTTGTTATACACTTTTATATTATTTTTGGGACTAATCTATTAACCCAAAGGCCTAGTCCAGATTGCTGTTTTTTGCCTATATCAGGGTTTTGCAGAAAAGGAATATCAAACGGAGTCCAAACGGAATGAAACCTTTGGGAGAGATATTTTTGGAGCAAAATACGCACGGGAGACTTGAGAACCACGGAGTAGGGCTGATGTGGCGTCCACGAGGGTGGGGGCGCGCCCCCCTATAGGGCGCACCCCCTGCCTCGTGGGCACCCCGTCTGGCCCCCGGTGCCCTCCTTCTTCCTATATATATCTACGTACCACGAAACCATCAGAAGAACAGAGAAAACCATAGTTCCACCGCCGCAACCTTCTGTTCCCGTGAGATCCTATCTTGGGGCATGTTCCGGAGCTTCGCCGGAGGGGGGATCTTCCACGGAGTGCTTCTACATCATCATCATCGCCTCACCATGAGTTGTGAGTAGTTTATCACAGACCTTCGGGTCCATAGCTAGTATCTAGATGGCTTCTTCTCTCTCTTTGGATCTCAATACCAAGTTCTCCTCGGTCTGCGAGGAGATCTATTCGATGTAATCTCTTTTTGCGGTGTGTTTGTCGAGATCCGATGAATTGTGGGTTTATGATCAAGATTATCTACGAGAAATATTTGGTTCTTTTCCGAACTCTTTATGTATGATTATAATATCCTTTCAAGTCTCTTCGAATTATTGGTTTGGTTTCGCCTACTAGATCTATAGTTCTTGCAATGGGAGAAGTGCTAGGCTTTGGGTTCAATCTTGCGGTGTCCTTTCCCAGTGACATTAGGGGCATCAAGGCACGTATTGTATTGTTGCCATCGAGGATAAAAAGATGGGGTTTATATCACTATGTTTGAGTTTATCCCTCTACATCATGTCATCTTGCTTAAGGCGTTACTCTGTTCTTATGAACTTAATACTCTAGATGCATGCTGGATAGCGGTCAATGTGTGGAGTAATAGTAGTAGATGCAGAATTGTTTCGGTCTACTTGTCTCGGACGTGATGCCTACATATAATGATCATGCCTAAATAGTCTCATAATTATTTGCTTTTCTATCAATTGCTCGACAGTAATTTGTTTACCCGCCGTAGAATACCGCTATCATGAGAGAAGCCACTAGAGAAAACTATGGCCCCCGGGTCTATTCTCAACATATCAATCTACAATCTACTTTACTTTTCCGCTTTTACTTTCTGTTCTTATGTCCAAAAATACCAAAAACATCAAACTATCATCTCTATCAGATCTCACTTTCGTAAGTGACCGTAAAGGGATTGACAACCCCTTATCGCGTTGGCTGCGAAGTTCTTATTTGTTTGTGCAGGTGCGAGGGACTCGCGCGTGGTCTCCTACTGGATTGATACCTTGGTTCTAAAAAACTAAGGGAAATACTTACGCTACTGTGCTGCATCACCCTTTCCTCTTCGAGGGAATACAACACAAGCTCGAGAAGTAGCAGTGACCGAGTTCAACTCTTAGTGAACCCCTAGCAAACTCAGAAGTCATCGAACTGTGTCTCGGTCTGACCGATCTCACTTGTTTAGACTCCAAAGTTGCTTCGGTGTCACTTTGTTTAACAAATCGGTAGCTCCGAAATGCTTTCTGTAGAAACCCAAAACTAAGATTTTGACTCATTTGTTTTCCAAAACCTCTGCTTTGTGATGCTCATCCTCTCTATCTCATCTACATCTATTCACAGGGTCAGCTTTCCTTTTGTAGTGTCAACAATGTCTGATCAAAGTGACATTCATAATAGGTCAGAGGAGCACGCACATCTGAGTGAGGGCTCTAGTCCGTGCAATAGGAACTACTATGAGAGTAGCAGAAGCACACCTAGCAGTCTGCCAAAGGCTGCTACCAAGACAAGGAAGAAGAAGAATTCTGACAGTGAGGATGAAGATTTTGTGGCTGATGAGGCCACCTCAAAAGTTACTAAGAAGGAGTATTGTCACGCCCAAGATGTGATTCTATCCCGATCACGTGACACTTACGTGATTGGGGCACAACCACATTTCGGGCGCTTAGCAAGATGGATATCATTACATCGTACCATTACATATATACATGGGGGATACAACAAATCATACAAGTCACATGAATACAACAACATCAATACAAGGCATCCGACTACGGATGCAAACATGAAAGCACAACGACATCCATCTGCTATCCCAGGCTGTTGACCCGGAACCTAACCCAAGACTGAAGAAGAAGAAGAAGAAGAAAGAACTCCAACACAACGAACATCGCTCTCACGTCAAGTCATCGGAAACCTGCACCTGCAACTATTGTTGTAGTATCTGTGAGCCACGAGGACTCAGCAATCCCATAACCATGTGTAACAAGACTAGCAAAGCTTAACGGGTAGGAAGAGGTTAAGTGGTGAGGTTGCAGCGGCGGCTAAGCAAAATGTATGGCGACTAACTTACGAGTACAAGAATAAGATGAGCATCTACGCAAACGGTCGCAACTAGTAGTGATCGCTAAAGATCCTGAACTACCTACGAGTCAAACATAACCCCACTGTGTTCTCTTCTCAAAGTGAAAAGAGACAGTCACGGTTACTCACACAATTGTGTGTTTTACTTCGGATCCTCTGTCAAGTTTTCTACACCGAGACATTAACAAATTCCAATCTGCCACATAACCGTGGGCACGACTTTCGACAGAACTTAACTGTCGTGGAAATAACACGGCAGATGTCCGGTTTAACGGACTTGATGATGGAACCATCGCACGGGTTAGCTTGAAAGGGTTCATAGCACACAAAGGACACAGAGGGTTTATACTAGTTCGGCCCCTTCGATGAAGGTAAAAGCCTACGTCTAGTTGGTTTGGTATTGCTTGGGCGTCGGATTACAGGGAGCGGAATCGCTTGCCTGCGTCTCGACGGGTTGATTGTTGCTTGTCCCTGAACCGTCCAGGTCGTCCCTTTATATAGAGGTAACGCCTGGTCCGGTTTACAGAGTCCCGAGGCCGGCTCATATCTGTGTCCGCCTCGGTCTCTGTCTTTTCTTTCTTATCTCTCAAGTTACATCTCTTGGCGGTTTACAAACCACACTTCTATACACGGGCCTTGAAATCTCATGGGCCGTAGTTTCTACTAAAATATTACAACCAAGTATAATATAACTAAGCCGGTTTACAATAGCCGGTTTATACCTGCTAGTCATATCCCTGACATTAGGCCCCAGAATGATTTGAATTTGTTCATATCAGTCTTCCTTGTCTTGTATAATTTTCTTCTTTGTCTTCATCTTTTTGTAAACCGGCTCTGACGTCATCCTCCGAGATCATTAAATTCTGACAATGACATCATCTCCGCATTTAACGCCGTGAGCTGTACTGTAGCTTATTTTAAGGGTTATCCCGAAGATCGAGGCGTCACAGGATCTTTATCCGATTTTCTGTCTCCTCGATTCTCGCACCTGTCGCTTCAGATCTGACTCCTTGTTATAAATACTGCCACCCCTCATTCATTACCTTCTTCTCGCTCCGTCTTCTTCCTCCGTCGCCGCCCGAGCTCGAACCGCCGCCGTCGACCGCTGGATCACAAGTCCTCGCCCGGCCGCTGCATCACCCTGAGCTCGACCAGAAAAACCTCCGCCGTCGATTCTTGCTGTCTTAGGTATGTTCTTCTTCTTTACTATTGGTCTACAACCTCTAGGGTTTCTTCTTGTAACTCCGCCATTAGAGCTTTAACAAAGCTTCATCTTGTTCGATCTTGAGCCTATGATTTCTAATGATTTTGTCTTTCCGATCTTCTCCTTTAAATTCCATGTTTACCCCGCTGTAAATACTTCCAATCTTCGTTATTCCTGTCTGGCCTGTAGATCCATCTGTTTAGTATAAGGTCTTTGTAGCTTTTCCCGCATGCTCTTAGATTAGTTTCTTTTTCCTCAGCATGCTCAGATCTATTCCCCCTTAGCAGTCTTTTGAAAACCTGTTTTTCTCCTCGGTAGATCTGCTAATTATGTTCCGGTTTAAGTTGATATGCCCTGCTCTTGCGAAACTCTGTAACTTAAACGTGACGGTTTAGTCGTTCCCCTTCAACTGCCATTTAACCGGGAATGTTGCAGTTTGTTTACGATTGCCGGTTTAACCATACCATTAGTCCACAGCTTAAACCGTTGCGTAACTTTCATAGATAGTTTCCGGTTTATACCGCTGTACCTTCATAATCCGTTTTCTGTATTTTACTTTTCCAGTATCTTGCTCTTTCGTCGCAATGGCTAAGCAGTATGTCTCCTGCGATTGGGTTCCTTCGGTCATCACTGAGGACGATTTAATCAAACTGTCTGAAATTGGCACTTTAGGACCTCAATCTGAATTAAAGTGGCGGGCTCCGGGTAATGAATGTCCCCCTACCCCTAGGTCCGGGGAGGTTATTGTGTTTTTGGATCATATATCTCGAGGTTTCTCTCCCCCCCGGTTCAAAGTTTTTCCGGGATGTTCTTGCCGCTTTCCAGCTACACCCACAGGATATCGGACCCAATTCCGTTTCAAACATTTGTGATTTCCAAGTGTTTTCTGAGGTGTATCTGCAAGAAGAACCTTCTATTGATCTATTCCGGGATTTCTTTCATTTAAACCGGCGTACTGAGTTTACCAGCGGACCCCATCAAGAGCTTGGTGGGGTTAGTATTCAGAAGAGGAGAGACGCAGTTTTTCCTCACGCCGCTTTACATTCTCATCCAAAAGATTGGAACAAGTCCTGGTTTTACTGTGTTGACACTTCTCCTGAGGGGGAGAACCCTTTGCCGGGTTATCGCGAAACCCGTATTCCGGAGAATCACCCCTTAACACCACGGCTTAGTGCTGCTGAACGGACCCGGTTCTCATCACAACTCTCCAAGCTAAGAGCTTTTATAGCAAATGGTCTGATCGGTACTGATTTCCTTCGCTGCTGGCTATCTTGGAGTATCCTTCCCCTGAGCCGGCGTTCTCAGTTAATGTGCAAGTATTCTGGTAAACCGGATGATCCTCAAAGGTTTTCCAAGGATAAGCTTTCTGAATCAGAGGTAGTGGAGTCAGCCAAAAAGATTCTCAATGTCTCTTTAGCAGATTGTGCTAAGGTCGGTTTAGCTCCATACTTCAAGAAGAATAAGCTGCCCGAAGTAAGTTTCTCTTTGCCCTGTATTTGTAAACCGTCTCCTTTGAACCGTCTTTCAATTGCTCTTGCTTTTTTCAATTAGGCTGATGACCCTTTCTGGAGGAGAAAGCCTCAGGAAAAAACCGTCAAACAGGCTCGCCGAAAAACCCCTGCAAATAAAAAGAGGAAAGCAGCCGTCGACGCCGGTTCTCCCACTAAGGACGATGATCCGGACTCCGAGGTATGCTTTAATCCGGTTTAAATTCTTGCTTTCATGTATTTGTAATTGTATCTAATGATACCTTTTCACAGGAATTGCCTGAAGGTGATAACCCGGCTGAAATTGAGGTAACCCTTCTTTCTTCTGACTCAGAACCTCTTCCTCAAAAAAGTCGTCGGACCGTCAGGAAATATCAATTTTCTCATCCTTATGCTCAGTTAGACCCTAACTTTACTTTGAAGAAGCAACAGCACGAAGCTTTTCGCCGGACCACTCGCCACAGCGGCCTGGCGGTGGAGTCATCCGGAATTTCCTTAACTCCGGTTCGAAAACGCCGTGCTGAGGTGATACTCTCTCCGACCCTCCTTCATCCCAAGGCCGGTCTTATCCGAAAACCCCTTAAACCGTCTGACCCTGACTATCAGGAAACTCCGTTGTCTTCCTCTGGTGAATCAACCGCCACGCAGCTTCCTCCCTTGAAAACCGTCCCAGGGTAACTTTCCTCGCCTCTTCCGGTTTATGATGCCCTTTTTGCTTTATAATGCTAACTCATTTTGCATGTTTTTCCAGCAAACCGAAACCCAGCAAGAAGCCCAAGGCGAATAAGCCTATTGCTGAACCTACTGTGGATGATCCGATTGCCAATCCGTCAACAATTGTTCCTCCAGACGGTGAACCCGCAGCTCCTGTTGAAGATCCTGCACCAACAGATCACACTTCTGCCCCTGAGCATCCTATTGCTGAACATGCCCAGAATCGGCCAAGTCCGGCCCGGGTTAACTCTCCTCAGGTTAATCCGGGGTCTCCTGATCCGGCTCATATTGACACTCCTCACAGTGCTCCAGCCTCACCTGATGTTGTGGTAACTAGGGCTGCTTACGTTGCTCCAGCTGAGCCCACCGTTTTAGCAAAACATACAGCTAAAGCGGAAAAGTTATCTCAAGAAAAGGGGAAATGGAGTACTGACATATCCAGCCTTTCTGGCATGAGCGCCCAAGACATTTATTCCGGGTATCTGAACTGGCTCCACAGCAGTCGGGATTACGAAGCCAGCTTGGTGAACTTAATGAGGGAAAAATACGAGGTAAACTTCCTCTTCTGACTTTGTTCTTTTGACGCATCTCTATCTCATAACAGCCCCCAAGTTCCGGTTTAGCTGCTTACTGAAGGTGATCCGGAACTTTGTAGATTGAACCGTTGGTCTATACATTAGCCCCCAAGTATCAAGTAGATAACTTGCTTATGTAGTTGATACTTGTAAAAATTGCTGTCAATACTTCAATTATACATTAGCCCCCAAGTGTCAAGCAGACAACTGGTTTGTGTGTTTGAGACTTGCAACTTTAATTTGTCTTTGCTGTACCGCTTCAACTGCCATTAGCCCCCAAGTGTCAAGTAGACAACTTGGCTGTGTGCTTGAGACTTGACTAAACTTCATCTCTTGTTGTTGAACTTTGTCTGCAGGCTGAGTTGAACCGGAATGCTCTTGAGATTAACGAGCTTCGAAGCCGGCTTACTGACACAGAGTCTGCCGCTTCAAAAGCTAAAAAAGAACTTCAAGTGAGTTTAAAGACCACTGAAGACTTGAAGAAATACTTTGAAGAGGAGCGGGCTACTTTCGAGGTCCAGAAAAAAGATCTTGAAAAACGGGTTCAGGATGCTGAAGGAGCACTTAACCCTGTTACTGAGGAATTGACTGGGTTAAAGCGGCAAATTGACCTGATGACTTCTGCTGTCTTTGGTAAGTATGATCTGAACACCTGCTTTACCTTTGTAACCTGTGTTTTGTACCGGTTTAACTAAGATTGTTGTGTGTAGGGCGCCGTATCTCCCATCTTGGGGATGACATTCGGAAAAAACTCAAAGCTTGCTACACTTTGGTCGAACAGCTGTACTCCGGAACGCAAAGGATTATCAGTGCCACTTCATTTGGTAAACCGGCTCCTTCAACTATCCAAGATACTTTGAATAAGTTGTCCGTTCTACCGGCTCGTCTTGAAGAAGTGAAGAAATCGGCAGCTCGAGGGGGTGCTCTTCTGGCCCTTACGAGGGCTAAGGCTTGGGTCCCGGACCTTGATCCGGAGGAGGCGTTAATCGGATTTCCTGATACCAAGGATGACGGTTCAGCCTTTAATGAAAAAGATCTTTATGCTCTGACAAAGGAGATGCGTCCCCTCGCTAGCAAGCTCGCGGCGGAATCTGACTTGTCCCGATATCATCCAGGATACAATCTCCAGAACGAGCGGATGGAGCGACCGGTTTACGATACCGTAAACTTAATTCCGCCGGTTCGTCCTCACACCTTTGCTCCTGATATTGATCCTGCTGAGCTTATCAACGATGAAGTATATTTCCGTGCCTTGGCAAAGATTGATTGGCGTGCGCCGGACTTCCAACCGCTTCGCGAGGATGAAGATGTTCCGGATCAAGGCGGTGGCCAGCCATCTCAGCAAGGAGAAGCACAATCTTGAATTCTATTGCTGTACCCATGATCGATATTCCGTCAAATAATGTTTCCAAACTATTGGGCTTGTCATGCCTTGTAATAGGTTTAGCCGAAACTTAATGTGCTTCGATCCGACATTTTGTCTTTTATGAAATACTCGTCAGTTGACCTGTTGTCTGATGTGGTTGCCTTCCTCTGTTCATATAGAGAAAAATATCGAAAAATATGTCCTAGTGGCTTACCACTGGACGGATTAATTTGTTCTCTTTAAAACATCAAGTAAGCATACCTTTAAAGATAACTTGTATACCTGAGATTTATGTAGCCAATACACTTTTTAAACCGGTAGGACTTTAAAGTCACTTTATGACGGTCTTCATGAATCCAAATAGGAACTCGAAATTCTCCGGTCTATTTTGACGATAAATCCGGTTCATCTTGTTTCAGAAAGTTGTAACTTTTGCCTGATACGCGATCCGGGTTTTAATGAACACCGGTTTACTTGGTCTGATATACATGATCCAGACTTTCAATTTGATAGATATGTGGTCAACTTGTGTAGCTGTTCCACTCCGGTTTAAAAGGTTATAGAACACAAAAACACCAAAAAACATGCAATTTTTGCAAATAAGACCATGTAGTCGAGGCTTTTTCAAAGAGCTGCCAGGCTCAAAGCAAGGTTCAGCCAATCAATGGATGCGGGTACCATCCAGAGGGCCTAGCCAATCACTGAACGTGGAATTATCCAACTTTTCAGAGGGCCGAAAGAACCGTATATAAAAATTATTCCGATCACTGGGACGCGGATTGGCCGACACTCCCAGAGGGCCTAGCCAATCACTGAACGTGGAATTATCCAACTTTTCAGAGGGCCGAAAGAATCGTATCTATTATTCCGATCACTGGGACGCGGATTGGCCGACACTCCCAGAGGGCCTACAGGGTTCCTCCTGAACCGGTGGGTCAATCTAAACCAATCACTGAACGTGGTACTATCCAACTTTTCAGAGGGTCGAAAGAAAAATTATTCCAATCACTGGGACGCGGATTGGCCGACACTCCCAGAGGGCCTCCAGGGTTCCTCCTGAACCGGTGGGTCAATCTAAACCAATCACTGAACGTGGACTTGTCCAACTTTTCAGAGGGTTGAAAGAACTATGAAACTAATCCGATCACTGGGAGCAGATGATACCAACTCCCAGAGGGCCTCCAGGGTTCCTCCTGAACCGGTGGGTCAATGTAAACCAATCACTGAACGTGGACTTGTCCAACTTTTCAGAGGGTCGAAAAGAACTATGAAATTAATCCGATCACTGGGAGTGGATGATACCAACTCCCAAAGGGCCTCCAGTGTTCTGTCTGAACCTGTGGGTTTTTTATGGAGTCTTCTCTTCTTGAACCGGATATGATCTCCTGTTCTTGAGAGTTCTATTGCTCCTTCATATGTTCTGCAAAAAATTAGTTTCTAAACCGGCCAATATTGAAATATAGTAGTTCATAGTAAACTTATATGGTTGTTTTTCACAGGATTTTTGTATATGGAAGAAAGGGCTGAGCCCCCGGTTTACCGAGGGTGCCGGTTTATTCATTATTCATAATATATACATAGGATACATTGGAGCACATAGCTCAAGTATAGTATGGCCGTAAATGGGCGATGTTCCATGGCCTCTTCGTCTCCTCTTCTGATGTCCGTGAATCCTTGTGTTCTCGAATGTCCACCAAGTAATATGAACCGTTGTGTAGATTCTTGCTGACCAAAAAGGGCCCTTCCCAAGGTGGGGATAACTTGTGCATATCTGTTTGATCTTGGATGAGCCGGAGTACCAAGTCACCTTCCTGGAATGTCCTTGTTCTAATCCGGCGGCTATGATATCTACGCAGATCTTGCTGATAAATCGCAGACCGCGCCGCAGCTATATCACGCTCTTCATCCAACCGGTCTAAACCGTCCTGTCTTGACTCCTCGTTGACTGCTTCCACATAGGCCGTTACCCTTGGTGAGTCATGGCGTATGTCACTTGGAAGAACTGCTTCAGCACCGTAAACCATGAAAAAAGGCGTATAGCCTGTAGACCGGTTTGGTGTAGTATTAATACTCCAGAGAACAGATGGTAATTCTTCAACCCAACAACCCGGGGTTCTCTACAAAGGTGTCATAAGCCGGGGTTTGATGCCTCGTAAAATCTCCTGATTTGCCCTTTCGGCCTGTCCGTTGGTCTGAGGATGAGCCACAGAAGATACATCTAACCGAATATGTTCCCTTTGACAGAATTCCTTCATTTCACCCTTAGATAAGTTAGTACCATTGTCCGTGATGATGTTGTGTGGAAAGCCAAACCGGAATATCACTTTTTTGATGAATTTAACCGCTGTTGCTGCATCACACTTGCTTATAGGCTCCGCTTCAACCCATTTTGTGAACTTGTCTACTGCCACTAGGAGGTGAGTTTTCTGATCTTGGGATCGCTTGAAAGGCCCAACCATGTCAAGCCCCCAAGTTGCGAAAGGCCAAGTTAGTGGTATCATCCGGAGTTCCTGTGCCGGAACAAGAGCACGTCTTGAGAACTTCTGACAAGCATCACACTTTCGGACCAGATCTGCCGCATCTGCATGCGCGGTTAACCAATAGAAACCATGTCGGAATGCTTTAGCCACCAATGATTTTGAACCGGCGTGATGACCACAATCCCCTTCATGAATCTCCCTTAGAATCTCACAACCTTCCTCAGCTGAAACACATCGTTGAAATACTCCAGCAGTACTACGATGGTGCAGCTCTCCGTTTGCAACTGTCATGGACTTAGAACGCCGGATTATCTGCCATGCTTCCTCTTCGTCCCCCGGTAACTCTCCTCGGCTTAGGTACGCCAAATAGGGTAACGTCCAATCCGGAATAATATGGAGTGCTGCAACTAATTGTGCCTCTGGGTCCGGAACAGCTAGGTCTTCTTCCGAAGGTATTTGAACCGAAGGACTGTGTAATTCATCCAAAAAGGTGTTTGGTGGCACCGGTTTACGCTGCGATCCTAGCCGGCTTAGAGCGTCAGCCGCTTCGTTCCTCCGCTGGTCTATATGATCCACCTGATATCCCTTGAAGTACCCTGCGATCGCTTCAACCTCTCACCGATAAGCCGCCATGAGGGGATCTCTTGAATCCCACTTGCCAGAAACTTGCTGTGCCACTAGATCTGAATCGCCCAGGCACTTAACCCGGCTCAAATTCATCTCCCTTGCCAGTCGCAAACCATGAAGTAATGCTTCATATTCTGCTGCATTATTAGTACAAGGAAATAATAAGCGGAGGACATAGCAAAATTTATCACCTCTGGGTGAAGTTAAGACAACTCCAGCCCCCGAGCCCTCCAACTGTTTTGAACCGTCAAAGTGAATCGTCCAATAAGTAAGATCCGGCTTATCCTCAGGAGTCTGCAACTCTGTCCAGTCATTGATGAAGTCTACCAATGCCTGAGATTTTATAGCAGTACATGGTACATACTTCAACTCATGCGGGCTGAGCTCAATGGCCCACTTGGCTACCCTGCCTGTAGCTTCCCTGTTCTGGATTATGTCTCCCAACAGAGCTGAACTAACCACAGTTATTGGATGCCCTTGGAAATAGTGCTTCAGTTTCCGGTTTGCCATGAACACCCCATAGACCAACTTCTGCCAATGAGGGTACCTCTGTTTAGACTCAATGAGTACTTCACTCACATAATAAACCGGGCGCTGAACCGGATGTTCCTTCCCTGCTTCCTTGCGCTCAACCACAATCGCGACGCTGACTGCCCGTGTGTTAGCAGCAACATATAACAGCAAGGGCTCCTTATCAATGGGAGCAGCTAAAACCGGTGGTTTTGCTAGTTGCCGTTTCAGATTCTCAAACGCTGTATTTGCCTCATCACTCCAGATAAACCGGTCTGTTTTCCTCAACATCTGATAAAGCGGGATTGCCTTCTCTCCCAAGCGACTGATGAACCGGCTTAGCGCCGTGATCCGGCCAGCTATGCGCTGAACATCATTGATGCAAACCGGTTTTGTCAAAGATGTGATGGCCTTGATCTTCTCTGGGTTGGCTTCTATTCCTCTGTTCGAGACTAAGAATCCCAGAAGCTTACCAGCCGGAACACCAAAAGCACACTTTTCCGGATTAAGCATCATCCTGTAAGCTCGAAGATTATCAAAGGTTTCTTTGAGGTCCTCTATCATTGTTCTTTCTTCCTTTGATTTGACCACAATGTCATCCACATAAGAATGCACGTTCCTCCCTATCTGCCCTTTCAAACAATTCTGAACGCAACGTTGATAAGTTGCCTGTGCACACTTGAGCCCAAAGGGCATAGATACATAGCAAAAAGCACCAAAAGGAGTTATGAAAGCTGTCTTCTCTTGGTCTTCTACTGCCATCTTGATCTGGTGATACCCTGAATATGCATCCAGAAAACTTAGCCGCTGACACCCTACCATGGCGTCGATAATCTGATCAATGCGAGGTAAAGCAAAAGGATCAGTTGGGCAAGCTTTATTGAGGTCTGTGTAGTCCACACACATCCTCCACTTCCCATTCTTCTTTAAAACCAGCACCGGATTAGCCAACCATTCCGGATGAAAAACTTCCACTATGAACCCTGCCGCCAAAAGTCTGGCCACTTCTTCTCCTATAGCCTTGCGCCTCTCTTCGTTGAAGCGGCGCAGATACTGTTTTACCGGTTTAAACTTCGGATCAATGTTCAACTTGTGCTCAGCGAGTTCCCTCGGTATACCCGGCATGTCAGAAGGTTTCCATGCAAAGATATCCCGGTTCTCACGGATGAACTCGATGAGCGCGCTTTCCTATTTGGGATCAAGGTTAGCGCTGATAGTGAATTGTTTAGACGAATCTCTTGGCACAAAATCAACCTGCTTGGTCTCTTCAGCTGACTTAAACTTCAACGCCGGATCATGCTCGGTGGTTGGTTTCTTCAGCGGAGTCATATCTGCCTGATGAACATTATCTTTATAAAATTTTAGCTCCTCGGTGGCACATACCGCTTCTGCATAAGCTGCATCACCTTCCTCACATTCCACTGCTATCTTGCGACTGCCATGAACCGTGATCGTGCCTTTATGACCCGGCATCTTAAGCTGCAAATAAACGTAACACGGCCTAGCCATAAACTTAGCATAAACCGTCCTTCCAAACAAAGCATGATATGGACTTTTAATTTTGACGACTTCGAAAGTGATCATCTCCGATCTGGAATCATACTCATCTCCAAAGGTAACTTCTAAGTCAATCTTACCAACCGGATAAGCTGACTTACCTGGGACCACTCCGTGAAACACTGTGTTTGATGATCTTAACTTTTTATCTGTCAGACCCATACGACGGAAAGTCTCGTAATATAAGATATTGATACTGCTACCACCATCCATGAGAACTTTAGTAAACTTGTATCCTCCCACCTGAGGTGCTACCACCAAGGCTAAATGTCCCGGATTATCCACCCGTATGGGGTGGTCCTCTCTGCTCCATACAATGGGCTGCTCCGACCATCGGAGAAATTGTGGCGTTGCCGGTTCTACTGCATTAACAGTCCGCTTCAAAACCTTCTGGTCTCTCTTACATAAACTTGTGGTGAAAACATGATATTGCCCGCTGCTCAACTCCTTCGGATTACTCTGATATCCGGATTGCTGCTGCTGTTGCGGACGCTGTTGCTGCTGGTTTCCCTGATTATTATAACTTCCTTGGCCCTGCTGCTGATTATTCTGACCATTGTAACCACCTTGATGATGTGATTGATTCCCCTGAGCATTATAATTTCCTTGATTGTTTTGGCCTCCTGCCCGGGGTTGATAACCACCGTTATTGCCCCTCCTGATCCGGAACTGTTCCCCTGATGACCCGAACCATAAAATCCAGGCCCTGAACCGCCATGTGGGGGTCGACTAGGAGGATTGAAACGGCCGGCTACCGCCTTCATAAGGGGTATGCACTCTCTCATGGTATGCTTCGCTATCTTCCCCTTTCCACTATGCTTTGGACAAGGTCGATCCAACTCCTGCTCCCAGCCCGGAGCTCCTCCGCCGGTTTGGAAAGCAGAATCCTCCGGATTACCCTGAAAACCACCTTGAACTTGAGCGTTAGCCACGAAGTCTGAACCACCCTCTGCCTTCCGTTTGCCCAAAAAACCTGAAGTAACCGGATTGATCGGCGCCGGTTTACCAGACTTGCTGGCCTTCCCCGCTTTATCTCCTTCTGCTTCCGGATACTTTGTGTTATCTGAGTCTCCGTATTTCACCAGGGCACTCATTAAAGTCCCCATGTCATTGCAGTCCCTTTTAAGCCGTCCGAGTTTCAATTTCAAAGATTCAAACCGGCAATTGTTCTCCAATGTCACTATGCCGTACTAGGATTAATACCATTCGAAGAGTGTAAAATCTCTGCCACTCTACGTACCCAAGCTGCTGTAGACTCCTGTTCTCCTTGCACACAAGCTGCTAGATCTATGACTGACATCGGCTGCTTGCACGTGTCCTTGAAGTTTTTGATAAACTGACTGCGCAGTTCCCCCCATGATCCGATAGAATTCGGGGGTAAGGCCTTCAGCCAGGTCCGGGCCGTGCCCTCGAGCATCATAGTGAAATATTTGGCACAAGCCGATTCATCCACGTCCAGCATCTCCATGGCCATCTCATAACTTTCAACCCAAGCTTCTGGTGGTAAATCGGCTGTGTAGTTAGGTACCTTGCGGGGCCCTTTGAAATCCTTGGGCAGCTTTACACTCCGTAAAGCGGGGATAAGACACTGCACCCCAAAGGAGCTCGTCGTAACCCCTGTTTCCGCAATAGCTGTGTGAACCGGCGTCGCTTGACGAACCTCCTCCCTGGCACCTGATCTAACCCGGTTTATGTCTGGTGCTGGCATTGCCGCCCCTGCCGGACTATCCTGCCTGTACTGATGTCTCCTGCGCTCACTGCTAGATACTTCTGGCTCTTCCCAATGCCTAGTATAACTTGGGCTGGGTCGTGGTGTCGAATGTAATCTTTCTCTGCTATGAGAATATGCTTGCTGCTGTAAAAACGCCGTATTAAGCAGCTTCTGGACCCTGCGCGCCTCTATCGCTACCGGAGACGTTTCTTCCGTAGGTAAAGCGGCCAAACACGCGGCTGCTGCAGCAATGTTATCCAAAGGGTTTGAGTAATGACCTGGAGGAACGGGAACGTAAGGTGCCGACGTAATCTGGCGCTCCCGCTCCGTGGTGGGCTGCTGAACCGGCTCCTCCCTAGCCGGGGGTGCCCTCCGGTTTAATGCTGGATTGTTACTGGCCCCTGCCCCGGGTGTCCTGAACAAATTCGCTGCTTCATAAACCGGCGGTATGCGGGACCGATACTTTCGCCCCCTTACTCCTTCCACAGAAGCTTGCTCCATCCTCAAGTAAAAAGCCTGATCATTCAACTCCGCTTGTCTCACTGCTATCATCTCTCTTTCTGCCTTCAGGTCCTCTTTCACCTGATCAATCCGGCCTTTTAACTGAAGGAGCTCTGCATCATGATGCGCCTTGTCTGCTGGAGCTACGTCTTCCACTGCTTTAGCTGTGAACTCCTCGATCAATGTGGATAGAACTTCAGTAAGGGAGGGATTTGAACCGCTTCCCCCTGCACCAGCTTCCGCTGTCGTTCCGTTCATCGGGGGCTGTGAACCGGCCATGAAGACCGCCACCCGGTTTGGCGGGTCAAAGGGGCCCGGAATACTGTTTCCATCGGACTCGCCCTCGGACCGGCCGTCCCGCAACTGATACAGAGATTCAGTTTCCCCGGATGAAGACTCGTCATCTGAGTAGACGATTGTTGCACCATCAGATTCCGATCCGTTCTCGGCTCGACCTCCGTGGATTGCTCCAACGAACACGCGCTTCACGGCGGGCTGAATCCGGGCCAATCTCGCACGCTGAGCCGGCTCGACGATGTTGGGGAAGATGTCCGGCTCAGGCCCCGGTTCACCAATTTTTCCGATGAAGACTTGGATGCTGCCGAAGGGGACCCGGTACCCGTATTCGATCGAATCGGCCTCCGGTCCCCAACCTGCGTCGTCGATGTAGATCCGGACGCGGCGACTCTTGGTCATCCGGCCGACCGCGTAACCCTTGAGCCCTTCGAAGCCGCCTTTCAAGAACTCGAAACCATCGTGCGCAGGCCCCACGGTGGGCGCCAACTGTCGTGGAAATAACACGGCAGATGTCCGGTTTAACGGACTTGATGATGGAACCATCACACGGGTTAGCTTGAAAGGGTTCATAGCACACAAAGGACACAGAGGGTTTATACTAGTTCGGCCCCTTCGATGAAGGTAAAAGCCTACGTCTAGTTGGTTTGGTATTGCTTGGGCGTCGGATTACAGGGAGCGGAATCGCTTGCCTGCGTCTCGACGGGTTGATTGTTGCTTGTCCCTGAACCGTCCAGGTCGTCCCTTATATAGAGGTAACGCCTGGTCCGGTTTACAGAGTCCCGAGGCCGGCTCATATCTGTGTCCGCCTCAGTCTCTGTCTTTTCTTTCTTATCTCTCAAGTTACATCTCTTGGCGGTTTACAAACCACACTTCTATACACGGGCCTTGAAATCTCATGGGCCGTAGTTTCTACTAAAATATTACAACCAAGTATAATATAACTAAGCCGGTTTACAATAGCCAGTTTATACCTGCTAGTCATATCCCTGACAATAACCCTGCAGGGGTGTCCCAACTTAGCCCATCACAAGCTCTCACGATCAGCAGAAGTAATAATAATATTACCCCTTATCTTAGGGACAATCCGATCAGACTCGGAATCCCGGTGCACAAGACATTTCGACAATGGTAAAACAAGTCCAACAAGACCTCCCGACGTGCCAACACCCTGATAGTAGCCGCGCGTATCTCGTCTCAGGCCACAACCGGATAGTTGATCCTACGGAAGCCAGATACCTCGAGTTTCCCCGTGGCGGCCCCGCGGTCTCCCCGTTTGGGACCAACACCATCAGCACTGGCCCCCTGCTATGTAGAAAGAATCCTCGGGTAGCGCTAACTCCCTATGCAATTAATTAATTAATTAATTTTTTATTATGAGAAAATTAAAACCAATGTTGGGCCTTGCTGGAGGAGTTTTATTCAAAGATGAACTGTCAAGGGGTCCCCATATACCCAACCGTGTTAGGAACGCAAAATCAAGGAACATAACGCCGGTTTATCGGCTCCTAAGGTGGCATGAGTGGAACAAAACACCGCGCAAAAGGCCAAGCCTTCCACCCATGCCCAGTATATAGGTGTGTTAATATATATAAGACATATTGTGATATTCCAACAACAAGATCCGTCATGGATCAATCTTCATCTTCACCTGCAACTAACAACGCTATAAGAGGGGTTGAGCAAGCGGGTAACATAGCCAAACAAAGGTTTTGCTGGGAAGGTGTCAAACGTTAGGGGTTTCATGGCAACAAGGAGAGGGGCTGACAAAATGATGGGTACCGCGACACATAACAATGGCATCGAGACAACTAAGCATGGCAAAGATAGTAAAGGTATCCAAGGTGATGGTCATCTTGCCTGAGATCCCGCAAGGAAGAAGAACAGATCCGTGAAGTAGACGAAGAAGACAAACCACATGTAGTCGAACGAATCCTCACGATCGCAACGGAAAAGACTAGCGAGAAGAAACACACCACAAGGTAAACACACAACACAAGAACAAGACAAGATGCTCAACCAAGCATGATGCAAGACAAGTCTATATGATGCAATTCATGGCAAGGGATGAAGCACACAAGAACAACATCTCCCAACAAGTTTAAATGAGGTCGGAATCCACATATAACAAATCCGGTAAGTCCTCATATGCATAATTTTAAATTAGTCCAGATCTGAACAAACCTTATGTTCAAGTTGTTAAACAACAAGTTAACATGCACCATGATGATCTACACGAAATTCTAGTCAAGTTTCATATAAAGTTTGTTTAATTCGGAGCTACGGCCTAGAAGATATGAGCAAAACAAGACAATCATGTCAACGGTGCAATATGCACCCAAACATCAAGCAAACACACTCCAAACATGAAAACAACATGATATTATGCTTCTACATGCAAAATCACACCAGTTTCATATAGGGCACACTAAAAACGGAGCAACGGTTCAACACATACACATGAAACAAGATATAACAACAACCTGTCCACAATCAGCCACATAGCAACTTTGGAGCAAGGTAAATATATGCTACAACACCCAAACATGTTAACAAGAAGCATGGATGTGAAATAGACATGATACTTAACAATCATGGAATTAGAACACACCCAAAAACTTGCCGGAACACAATTAACCAAGCATGGCAAGTTGCAATAAATTTATCCAGACTTAGTCAAAATCTGGGAAGGCAAAAACATCATCACGATGCTGCCTTCGGAGGCACAAAACAATAAGCATATCAACTTCACTAAGTATATGAAGACCATGGACATGTAATAGACATGGCATACATCAAACAACTCCATTGGAGCAACTCCATAGGAGGCATGGATCAATAAAAACAAGCTTCACCAAGTTAAACATGCTGATAAACAGGTTGACAGGTAAATTTATAGCAACTTGAGAGCAAGAAATAAATAAGCTACAACAGTTCATGTGATCAAACAAGGGCATGAATGGATAGACAATAACATGGACAACAAGACATGATCATTGGCCACTCCAAAACAAGCATGGATTTGAGTGGGGGCATCAAGCAAACATGGCATCAGGTTTAACAGATTCCAGACTTACCAGTTTTTTCACTAAGTATAATACAGCAACATCAACATGGCATGTTTACAAGCTTGTTTAAGTCACCTCAAAGCATATCATGGAAAGTGGATTGCACCACAGCAAAGACCATATGATTGTGCTTCTAAAACATATAGGCATGTGGCATAAAGACAAACACATCAATAGCAATGAGCAAGACAAATCAGCATCTCATAACAAGTTTCAACACTTATCAGCCACATGCACTTTTGCAACAGAGATTAACATGGCAATATTAACTCAAACAAGCATGCTACAACAACCATCATGTAGAGCACTTCACAATGAACATTTTGACATATCATATGCTCCATTTGGACCAACATGCACAAAGTTATCAACATCACAAGCATGCAACAAATTTACAGCTAACAACAGTTTTAAACTTAGGGATTTTTGCATTCGTGCCCCTAGTTGGGTCACACTCGACAGGTTTGCCCCTAGTTTTTCAACAATTGTGGTTTTGCCCAGCTCACTTCACTCGCCTTGTGTTTTTGCCCTTCCGGGGCGGTTCCGACCAATGACCAGTCGCCACGTGGCGAATCGTGATTGGTCGGAACCGCCCCGGAAGGGCAAAAACACAAGGCGAGTGAAGTGAGCTGGGCAAAACCACAATTGTTGAAAAACTAGGGGCAAACCTATCGAGTGTGACCCAACTAAGGGCACCAATACAATTATTCCTTAAACTTATAGTACTCTTGCCACAAGGATTAGTGCATCAAGATGAAGTCAAACAAGCATGCCACAATGGAACAAAATGAAGAGCATATCACCACGATCATTTTGACATATTATTCACTCAATTTGGATAAGCACACAAAAAGTTACAACATCGCAAACATGCATATAAATTTACAAAAGGGCCAGTGACTTAGTGGGAAAACAACATCGGGGAATGGACATTGTCCGGCCTGCTTGGACATGTCCGACGTCTGGGGCCCACGTGTCAGAGGCACACAGAGGGGAAGGACGGACATGTCCGGATCCGGGCGGACACGTCCGTCTATGGCGTGCGCGGGCCCACTGGCAGCGGCACAAACGAGAGGGGGCGCGGACATGTCCGAAACCTTCGGACATGTCTGGCGCGGCGCGGGCAGAATGGGATCCCGACGACAGCCGCTCGGCTCCGGCGAGCATGAGGAACCGGGGGGGAAGGCGGATCGGGGCGGCTGCGGTGCTCCAGTAACAAGGGGCGGCAGATCCGGGCGGCGCCGGCCGGGATCTGGCCGGAGACGCAGCCGGCGGTGAGCTGGGACGGCGCGGCGGCGGCGGTTGGGATCCGGCGGGGGAAGGAGCCGTCGGCGAGGCGGGGTCGTCCCGGCGGCGGGGCGCTCGCCGGCGTGGAGGAGCAGCGGCGGGGCGGCGCAACGCGAGGAGACAGCTGCGGTGAGCTCGCGGCTCGGGAGGCGCGGAGCGGGGACGGCGAGGGAGCGGGGAGGCCTGGCGCGGGGCGCGGCGCTCGGGCCCATCCGCTGCCCAGGGCTTGCCTGGCCCGGGCTGGCGGCGGCGGGGTTCTGAGGAGGGTGAGGTGGCGCACTAGGAGTGGTGGAGGGGGCGCTGGGTGGTGGCGATGGCCAATCAGGCGGCGCAAAGTGGCGTTGGTGAGGTGGCCAGCGCCGGAAATTGAGGAGAGGAGGTGGGAGGTGGCTGGCTGGCGCGGATTTTGATGTAGAGATAGGCTAGAGGTAGGTGAAGGGGTCTAGAAATGCCCAAAATGGACAAGGGGTGTATATAAACATAGGGGCTAGGGTTTGGGGGTTTTGGAGCAGATCAGACCCTCGGATCTCGATCTGACGGCTCCGGTCGCAGGGTCAGTTAGCTGGGCCAAGTGGGCTGTGTAGAGGGGGATGTGGGGAGAGAAGAGAAGAGGCCCGCGGGGGTTTTCGGAGACCGAAAGCGTCCGACGATTTAACCGGCGACTAGTGCCGCTATATTTAACGGTTGGGCTATCAAACGAGCTCCGAATGCGATGAAATTTGGCAGGAGGCCTGTCTACACTATAATAAGACCACATACCAAGTTTCAGCCCATTCCGAGAACGTTTTTCGGCCACTCATAAAATAAATATTCGAAGGCGCCGCGAGCGCGTGCAAGTGTGTCTGGGCTCAGAATGGACAACGGAGAGGACGAGGGAACTCAGACGGATACATGTTTTGAAAACATGATGATGCAAGCACATGATGACAAGGCAAAGATGCAACACGCAAGCAGATGACATGGCAACGACGACGAATTACTGGCTGACACCTAGCGCATCGGTCTCGGGGTGTCAAAACACTCCCCTACTAACAAGAGATCTCGTCCCGAGATCTTAGGAACGAGACAGAGGAGAAAAGGAAGAACAAAGTTCTTCGAAGACAAAAGAGCAAAACCAAAGAACCTTGAGAGGTTGAGCCACTCGAAAGGAAGAATATAACGGAGATGAACGAGATTGAGAAGCTCCGTTACAAAAGAGGAACAAGGAACACAAGAAAACCAAGGGGGTTGAAAGGCACGAAACAAGAGCTGAATGAACAAGAATGAATTCGGAACCACTCCAGTTGATAAGAGATAGAAAGGAATCCGAACAAAAGAATTCGGGTAGCACTCCGGCTAAAACTGAAAGAAATAGCACACCGGTTGAATATGAATGGAATGGAACAAGAACTTGAGAAGATGAAATGAAAACATGACGAAAAGAACAATACATGACTCCGGAAGAATGGAAAGAAAGCAATTACAAGAACGGAGAAGAAAATGACAACTTTGAGCACGAGTGACATGAACGAGAATTTATAAGAGAAAGACTTGAACGAAGTTGTTGAGAAAATCAACAACAAAAGAATAAGCTTGTTGTGGACTTAAGAAAAACATCTCAAAGCTTGAGGTGAATTATGCCACAACGAAAAAGATTGAATAGATGAGATGAAGGAAGAAATGCAAAACTCCAATTCAAAAAATACGAAGGATTATTTGCATCTCAAGACACAAAACGGAGAATGCTTGAGCTGCTCCAGAAGAATTCGATGAACACTTGAAGAATGAATTATCTCAAGAAGAACCACCATGAGGAACTCCGGTAACGAAAAGGATGATGATATAGAAATGACGGACGAAAAGAATAAGATTAAACTTTTGCGATTATTTAGACGGGGTTCCGACGAGAAGGCCGAGAAAACTTTGAACTCCGGGAAGAAAAGATTAAGGCACTTGGAACCAGCATTTATTCATCCAGAATAACTCCGAAGGAAGGGATAAAACAACTTGATGAAAAGAATAAGAATTATGTTATGCTTATCCTCCACCAATTAAATTGATGTGATGCAATGGATTTGCATATCGCTTATTCGCGTTGAAAAAGATTAGAAGAGATATATCGCGAACTTGCGACATCTCCATGAAACATCGGTAGGATTGGAATAAAAAATGAATGGATTGATATGATAGCACTGGAAAAGAATTCTTGAGCGAACCACCGTAAGAATTAAAGCCGGGTGAAGAAAAGAACGAACCACCGTGAAGAATTAAAATCGAAAGATGAAAGAGAACAAACCCACCGTAAGGAATTGAAATTGAGTGAATACGATGAATCGCCGGGAAGAATAAAACACTCGAGGGAATTAAGATACAAGAGAACAAAGAGATCGCGAACTGATTTAAAGAATGCTTGAAGGAAGCACCGGACGAAAGTGAGACGAACGAAGAGGCATCACTGAAGAATATTTGGAGGACGAAGTTGAAAACTGAGGACGAAGAAATCTTTTGAAATGATGGCCTTCGGAGGAACACAAAGAAAAGAATTCATGAAATACTCCGGAAGAATGAAAAGAATTAAGGTTGAACCAATGATGAAAAGAATTAAAAGCGATCTTGAAGAAGGCATATGACTGATGGAATCCATACTTACGTCACACTTGAAAAGAATTTTGGAACACTCTGGGAAAAAGAAGAGTCAGGTAAGATGCTGGGAATAAACATGTGGGTTATGAGCCCATCGAAGAGAAAACACCGTTTAAAGGATTGAAAAGGAGATAATGCACCGGAACGATTGAAAGGCTCGAATGAGGTGACAACCTCGAATTAATTGGAAGACAGACAAAACTCATGAGATATCTTCTGAACTTCAGAGTAATTAAATGGCGAGAGAGAACGAGCAAGGTGAAGCAATTGAGCCGATGAAAGAATATGAAAAACACCAAAAACTTGAATTGAATCCACCGAAAAACAAAAGAGATGAAGAAGGACGATCTAGACGAGAATTCACCAATTGAAACAATTGAGGAAAGAAAGCAAAGGCTTAGCACGAGTAGAATGGATACTCGATTATGGACTTCAGCTCCGAGAAGCAAAAGGGTGGGCGGGTGGGAAAAAGAAAGTCCACTTCGGATGGGGAAAACACCGTCGATTGAAAAGAACTGAGGGTAGAACTTGCAAAGAAGAAGAGGGTTGAATCCACTTGACGAGAGATGCATCAGATGACAGAACTGACAACGCAACGAATGAAACCAACCACGTGATCCTTAAAAATATTTTGAAGGGGAAGAGGAGTAATTCGAAACACCTACGTCAAGATTCCTCACCAGAGCGACGAAGGGACAAGGGAGTAAAAAGAATTCCTACTCTCCGATATAACTAGACTCCGAAAAAAGTTTTCTGCTAGACTCGACAACGGCCAAACTACGATCAATCAAGGGGGCTCCTATGGTCGGTCGAGGCTCTGATACCAACTTGTCAGGCCCAAGATGCGATTCTATCCCGATCAGGTGACACTTACGTGATTGGGGCACAACCGCATTTTGGGCGCTTAGCAAGATGGATATCATTACATCGTACCATTACATACATACATGGGGGATACAACAAATCATACAAGTCACATGAATACAACAACATCAATACAAGGCATCCGACTACGGATGCAAACATGAAAGCACAACGACATCCATCTGCTATCCCAGGCTACCGACCCGGAACCTAACCCAAGACTGAAGAAGAAGAAGAAGAAGAAGAAAGAACTCCAACACAACGAACATCGCTCTCACGTCAAGTCATCGAAAAACTGCACCTGCAACTGTTGTTGTAGTATCTGTGAGCCACGAGGACTCAACAATCCCATAACCATGGGTAACAAGACTAGCAAAGCTTAACGGGTAGGAAGAGGTTAAGTGGTGAGGTTGCAGCAGCGGCTAAGCAAAATGTATGGCGGCTAACTTACGAGTACAAGAATAAGATGAGCATCTACGCAAACGGTCGCAACTAGTAGTGATCGCTAAAGATCCTGAACTACCTACGAGTCAAACATAACCCCACCATGTTCTCTTCTCAAAGTGAAAAGAGACAGTCACGGTTACTCACACAGTTGTGTGTTTTACTTCGGATCCTGTGTCAAGTTTTCTACAACCGGACATTAACAAATTTCAATCTGCCACATAACTGCGGGCACGACTTTTGAAAGATCATAACCCTGCAGGGGTGTCCTAACTTAGCCCATCACAAGCTCTCACGATCAGCAGAAGTACTAATAATATTACCCCTTATCTTAGGGACAATCCGATCAGGCTCGGAATCCCGGTGCATAAGACATTACGACAATGGTAAAACAAGTCCAGCAAGACCTCCCGGCGTGCCGACAACCTGATAGTAGCCACGCGTATCTCGTCTCAGGCCACAACCGGATAGGTGATCCTATGGGAGCCAGATACCCCGGGCCTAACGGGCTGGCGGCGGCGGGGTTCTGAGGAGGGTGAGGTGGCGCACTAGGAGTGGTGGAGGGGGCGCTGGGTGGCGGCGATGGCCAATCAGGCGGCGCCAAGTGGCGTTGGTGAGGTGGCGAGCGCCGGAAATTGAGGAGAGGAGGTGGGAGGCGGCTGGCTGGCGCGGATTTTGATGTAGAGAGAGGCTAGAGGTAGGTGGAGGGGTCTAGAAATTCCTAAAATGGACAAGGCGTGTCCATATATAGACATAGGGGCTAGGGTTTGGGGGTTTTGGAGCAGATCAGACCCTCGGATCTCGATCTGACGGCTCCGGTCGCGGGGTCAGTTAGCTGGGCCAAGTGGGCTATGTAGAGGGGGATGTGGGGAGAGAAGAGAAGAGGCCCGCGGGGGTTTTCGGAGATAGAAAACGTCCGACGATTTAACCGACGACTAGTGCCGCTATATTTAACGGTTGGGTTATTAAACGAGCTCCGAATGCGATGAAATTTGGCAGGCGGCCTATCTACATTATAATAAGACCACAGCCAAGTTTCAGCCCATTCCAAGAATGTTTTTCGGCCACTCATAAAATAAATATTCGGAGGCGCCGCGGGCGCGTGCAAGTGTGTCGGGGCTCAGAACGGACAACAGAGAGGACGAGGGAACTCAGACGGATGCAAGTTTTGAAAACATGATGATGCAAGCACATGATGACAAGGCAAAGATGCAACACGCAAGCAGATGACATGGCAACGGCGACGAATTACTGGCTCACACCTGGCGCATCGGTCTCGGGGTGTCACAAGTATGGCACAGTTGCTTCAACAAAGCCTGGTTTTAACACGAAGAGAGCTCCAATGTCAAAGGCCAGAGCATCAACTCAAAAAACAATGGTATTCACTCTTGAAACAACAGATGATGAGCCAGCAGGAACCAAGAAGAGGGCTAGGAAGACCACAACCAGAGTGGTTGGCAAGCCATCTATGAGAGCTGAAGATGATCATGATGCTGAAGATGATGCTGATGAGCCTGTTGCACCAGCTGCAAAGACTCATAAGTTGATGGGGGATGCCATCAAGTCTAGGGCTGCCCCTTCTAAGCCCAAGACTGCCCCCAAAGCTTCTGCTCTAGCCCCCAAGACTGCACCAAAGAGGAGCACAAGAAACATTCCAGCAGCTGAGAAGAACAAGGCCCCAGTGCCAGATGTTCCTGAGGAGGAGGAAGATTCAGATCAAGAATCCTTAGATGATGATGAGTCTATGATGCTCAGAAGACTCAAGCCAAAGACTCCAGATCATAATGATGCCCATCTTGTTGCTGAGAACATGAAACTGAGAAAGTATGCAGGTCAGAGAAAATGGAGACAGACTGATCCATATGCCACAAGGAGAAAGACTGTTGTGGACTACAGGTTTCACACCAAGGAGCAGTAGGATTTCTATGAGACAGTTCTATTGGACAAGAAGCCCATTGTCTCTGACATGAAGTGGGTTGACTGGAAGTACATCGATAAACATGCTAATCTCTTTCCACGTGTTCATGAGAGCTTCAGGCAAAATGAAGTTGACAAGTTTGTGGGAAAGAAACTGAGTAGGTGGAACGATGAGATGATCATGCAATTCTACTCCACTGCTCATTTCTATCGAGATGGTAGGATTGTATGGATGACTGAAGGTACAAGGTACCAATCAACTGTGGCTGAATGGGCAAGTTTGATCAATGCGCCAAGGAGGATGAGAATGACACTGATGTGTATGCCAAGTCCAGGATGGATCCAAACTCTATGGCAAATATGTACAAGCCAAAATCCAGACAAAGAAGTGAAAACTCACAAGTTTGGCTCCATATATCATTTGTTGTCTGGATTGACCACAATCAACACTATACTTAGCCACACTTTGTTGCCCAAGTCAGGAGATCATAGAATGATATGAGGTCTTTCCATCAACTTGCTCCACATGTTTGATGTTCCCAAGAAGTTCAAGGTCATGAGTCTGATTGTAGAGACTATCAAGAGGAAAACAGCTGACCAGAAAAGGTCTTGTGGATACGCCCATCACATTTAGATGCTTATCAACTATAGGGTGGAGAAAGGGACATATCTGCTTGACAAGAGGCATCTTTGTCTTAGGCCAGATTCTAAGGACAATGAAGTTGTCACGGATGCATCCCATCCTACTTCAGTTGAGGGCCAAGAGAAGATTGCTCAAGCAAAGGCTGCCAAGCAAGCAAGTGCTTTTGCAGCTCCTGCAAGACCAGCTCAATCATCTGCTTGAGGTCACTCTGAGGATTGAGAAGAGTTTGGCCAACTTGACTTTGAATCAAGCTTGCCTTGAAAGGATCATTAAGACAAAATTCTATGATCTAGACTTGAAGGTGACAGAGATGCAGACATCAGTTGAGCAGCTCCAGGAAGAAGCTGAGGAGAGGAAAGGACAACCTACCACAGATGTCTTTTAGAGAGTGCCAAGAGGGCAGAGATCTGCTGCTGTGCCCATGGCTCACACTAGAGCTACTACATCAGCACCTGCAGCCACATCATCAGTGCCACCTCCAGCTGCCACTCCACCAGCTCCAACAACTTCCACAGATGCATTCGTCCTTGGAGTCCTCTCAACGCCTCCTCCCGAAGATCAAGCCTAGGTAGACACATAGCACTATGAATTTTCAAGATTTTTGGTAACTTGTTGCCAAAGGGGGAGAAAGTGTATAGATCATAGGCTGAGAGAGAGAGAGAGAGAGAGAGAGAGCTTTGCTTCTTTTGCCTTCTTTGGTTTTTGGTTAAAACTTATTTGTGTGCTTACTTGATACTCTATGCTTATGTGTGTGAGATACTTGTATGATCATGTGTTTGATCATATCATACTTTAATGTGTGCTTGAATGATGCTATTATTTATCTCTCATATATCATCATTCATTTTGCCTTGGTGATGAGTGCATATTTTACTTTCTATCATTTTGAGCGCTCCACCAAGATGTATGTGACATGGAAGAGTAACCCACGATCCTAATCGATTGTGCATTTGCATTCAAAAGCAAATTTTAAATAATACACAAATTTAGGGGGAGCTTTTTCTTATCACATACTTCTCAAAGCGACGATGTATTTCAATCTTATTATCATTTGTCGAAGCTTTGATCTATATGTTGTCATCAATTACCAAAAAGGGGGAGATTGAAAGTGCAACTATCCCTAGGTGGTTTTGGTAATTCCTAACAACATATAGCTCATTGAACTAATGCTCTTTCAAGATGACCATTTCAAAAAGTTCAATAATTGGCATGGCATGGACGAGGAATGTGGACCCCTAAAAATGCTAAGGACACATATTGGCTAAAGCTCAAGACTCTACATTTTCATTTTAGTGATCCAAGATCACATTAAGTCCATAGGAAAAGCCAATACTATTAAAATGGGATGAGGTGTTGCTTAATGGTATACTTGCTTAAAATGCTTAGTGATATGCTCCAAAAGCCCTCAACCACTTTCTCATTCCACATATGTTCCATACCAAAAGTCAAACTCGGCCCCACCGATTTGATCTATCCGGCGCCACCGAGTTCATTTGACATAGCCATAGCCAGAAACCATAATCAGTTTGGTCTTACCGATAGGGGTCTCGTTCTCACCGAGATGGGATTGCAAACTCTCTATTTCCCTTCGTAACATTTCGGTCTAACCGAAGTGAGCGATCGGTCCCACCGAGTTCGTAATGCAAACTCTCTGTTTCCTTTTCGTAACTTTTCGGTCTCACCGAAATGAGCGAATCGGTCCCACCGAGTTTGCATGACCAACTCTTTGTTTGCCTATTATAGAAATAGGTCTCACCTAGTTGATGTGAATGGTCTCACCGAGATTACGTTATGCCCTAACCCTAATGAAATCGGTCCCACCGATTTGATCATGTCGGTTCCACCGAAAATCCTAACGTTCACATTTTGAACTAAATCAGTCCGACCGAGTTTCATGATTTGGTCCCACCGAGTTTTGTAAATTGTGTGTAACGGTGTGTGGAGGATATATATACCTTCCACCCACTCTTCATTCGTGGAGAGAGCCATCAGAACATACCTACACTTCCATTACTCATTTTCTAAGAAAGAACCACCTACTCATGTGTTGAGGCCAAGATATGCCAATCCTACCATATGAATCTTGATTTCTAGCCTTCCCCAAGGTGCTTTCCATTCAAATAATATTTCCACCATATCCAAATCTGTGAGAGAGAGTTGAGTGTTGGGGAGACTATCATTTGAAGCACAAGAGCAAGGAGTTCATCATCAACACACCATCTATTACCTTTTGGAGAGTGGTGTCTCCTAGATTGGTTAGGTGTCACTTGGGAGCCTCTAAAAGGATCGATAAGGTTGACTAGAGGGGGGGTGAATAGGCAACTAACATTTTTTAGCTTTTCTTAACCAAATTAAACTTAGCATCAAGATAGGTTGTCTAGATATGCAGCTAGGTGGGCAACCTATATGATGCAACAATAATAAGCACACAAGCAAGCAAGCTATACAACACAACAAAAGCTTGCACAAGTAAAGGTAAGAGATAACCACAAGTGGAGCCAGTGGTGACGAGGATGTGTTACCAGAGTTCCTTCCCTTGAGAGGAAGTACGTCTTTGTTAGAGCGGTGTGGAGGCAAAATGCTCCCCAAGATGCCACTAAGGCTACTGTAATCTCCTCACGCCCTCACACAATGCGAGGTGCCGTGATTCCACTAGTGGTGCCCTTAAAGGCGGCGACCGAACCTTTACAAACAAAGTTGGGGCTCTCTCCACAACTTAATTGGAGGCTCCCAACGACACCACAAAGCTTCACCACAATGGACTATGGCTTCGAGGTGACCTCAACCGTCTAGGGTGCTCAAACACCCAAGAGTACCAAGATCCGCAAGGGATTACTGGGGGGAATCAAATTTCTCTTGGTGGAAGTGTAGATCGATGCCTTCTCAACCAATCCCTAGTAAATCAACAAGTTTGATTGGCTAGGGAGAGAGATCGGGCGAAAATGGAGCTTTGAGCAACAATGGAGCTTAGGGAAGGAAGAGGTTGTCAGCTTGGGGAAGAAGACCCCCTTATATAGTATGAGGAAAGATCCAACTGTTATCCACCAACTCAGCCTGCAACATGCGGTACTACCGCAAGGCCATGTGGTACTACCACAAGGCGGTGCGGTACTACCGCCCGCGCGGCAGGAGCTAGATGTGGTCCTGTTGTGTATAGCAATGAACGGTACTACTGCCGGAGCGGTACTACCGCACGCCTTTGCGGTACTATCGCAAGGCAGGGCACAATCTAGGTTGGGAAAGGCACGGACTAATAAAAATACATCAGTGGCTACTTCCGCTGAGTTTCGATCGATGCAAAAACCAGGCCGCTCACAGGGAGCGGTACTACTACATAGGGTGCCGAAGTAAAAAATTACTTCCGCTCCTACTTCCGCGCCAGCCACAGCCCTTGACCAGAGGCCAAGGTACTACCACGAGCGAGGTGTGGTAGTACCGCAGCCACGGGCGGTACTACCGTGGGACTCTGCGGTACTACCGCATGCCACAGAACAGTAGTACTTGGAAACCTCTGTCTTTGCAACGACAAGGAAAACAACCGGTGCTCCAAAGAAGCGAAGGAAAGGTGGTGCAAAGGAACATATGTGAACTTGTTGATTCCACCCTAACCTTTCCGAAGCGGACCCCCTCTTAATAGTATGGCTTTCCTATGACTCAATTCCACCGAAAAGAAACATAAAGAAACGCCATTTTCGATAGGCTCCGAGGGGCAATGAACAGTCTTGTCATCAATCACCAAAACCACTTAGGGAGAAATATGCCCTTACAATCTCCCCCTTTTTGGTGGATTGATGACAATACATGATTTGCACAAAGGAACAAATAAGAACATAAGCAAACCCAACATGCATATAAAATATAGGCAGGCTCCCCGTAGATGTGTGCATTCTTAGATAGATGCTTTGGAATGCATGGCACACATACTAGGATCAACACTCCCCCTATATTTTATAAACAACACAATCCTTGCAACTAAGTAAATGGCACTAAGCATGGATACAAGGAAAAGAATGTGAGCATAAAGTAAAGGGCACATGGAAGCATATGCTCACAACCTACTAAACAAACTAGACATTAAGATAAGATAATAAGATAGACTAGAGTGCATATGTCTCACACCATATGATAGTCTCCAGGTCTCACACACACACAAGGCATACCAACACACCAAAGCAACGAGAGAGAGTTCAATGAAAGCAACATGACATAAGACACAACTTGCAAATCCTACACTCTCTCCCCCTTTGGCATCGAACCACCAAAAAGGCAGAGAGGACACCTACGACACAGGTGGTAGCTCCCTTTGCAGAAATCGACCATCAATTTCCTCATCGGTCTCGGCAGCAGGAACGGAGTCCTCCTCTGACTTAGTCCACTTGTAGCCTTGCTTGGCCATCCACTCAGCCTCTGGAGTGATGATGTTCTTAGAACCGCTCGACACGTTCAAGCCGAATGTCCTTAAGATCTTCTTGTCACGCTGGTGACTCTACTTCTGAGCCACATGGGACATGTACTGCCCCTTGGCCTGCATGCAGAACATCTTCTTCATCTTGTCCTTCAACTTCTTATCCCACGAGGGCTTAGACAAGGGAGGGGCGTACCTCGCAGAACTGTCCTCAGCCTCCTCCTCCTGAAACTCGTCCTCATCAACGTCCATCCTAGTAGCCTCAGCCTCTGCCCGGGTAGTGGTATTAGCCCACTTGTTCTTGTGGCACAGCTTGATGGGCTCATGGCGGACCCAGTCAGGAGCAACAAAAAATTCATTAGGGATGAGCTTCTCCCAAGTCTTTGAGATCAAAAGATGCAGATAAGGTCCATAGATAGGGACTGCGATTAAAAACCGCATACCGGAGCTCAACCCACATGATGTGAGAGACATCAAATGGGCCACGCGCTTGGTCACACGCCTCCTCACACAGAAGCATCATATCCACGAGATAAGCTTGCACCTTGTCCTTGTCCCCAACTCACGGAAAGAGAGTGTTGCAGAAGATTTGATGCATGACGTCAAGGAAGGGGTTAAGCACCCAAGACGATGAGCCACTGGGTAAGTTCATCTCCACGAGGTACGGTTGAAGCTAGTTCTTGTTGGTGGACTCCGGGTTGGCATGAGGGCGAACACCAATGGGCGTATTGAGCCCCTCATCACGAACATTTAGTAGATCCATGAAATCCTTCCATGTAGCAGACAACTTCCTCCCATTGGTCATCCAAGTCATAGTCCTCTCCTCACCGCAGAAGTGAACGGAGGCAAAGAACTGAGCCACGATCTCCGGGTCAAAGTCCATCTGGAATGAGACAAAGTCTTCAATGCAAAACTGCTCCAACAGATCCAATAGCTCACCAAAGTATGCCCAATCCTTCCTCATATGATCCAAGTTAATCCACTGCACCGGAACATATATATTGTACTTGGACTTGATCACATCGAGGTAGATGAGATTTTGTTGCTTGGTCCAGAACAACTCATTCCCTTTGACAATCTCACAAGGCTTCACATAGGGGCTGAGCCTCCTTCGAGTGACAAACTCGGCTAGAGGCAACTCATCCATGCCCATAGTGGGTTCCTTGAGCTTGCCAGTTGTTTTCTTGACGTGATCTTGGGGGGCATTGGACCCTTCTGGAGCATCTTGGTTGCAGAGCCGCTTGGAACTGGTGTCACGACTGGGATTGGAGCGCCTGACATTGGAACCGGAGCCACCACCTATGACACACAACAAAAACACGAGAGAAACAGAGAAGGATTATTGCAAGGACTAGGTCAAAACCAAAAGAAACAAGTGGAAATGGGATTTGGACGATGAAACACTGTAATTCGGATCAACATGGTAGTTCCGCTCGTGGGTGCGGTAGTATCGCACGGGGGTGCGGTAGTACCGCTCGGGGGGCGGATGTAAAAGTTTACATCCACTCTAGCCGCAGTAGTACCATGGAACGGTAGTACCGTGCCTCGAGCGGAAGTAAAATTTTACTTCTGCACCCCGAGCGGTAGTACTGCTCCAGCCGAGCAGTAGTACCGCACAGATTCAAAACACGCGTGATACGTCTCCAACGTATCTATAATTTTTGATTGTTCCATGCTATTATATTATCTGTTTTGGATGTTTAATGGGCTTTAATATGCACTTTAATATTATTTTTGGGACTAACCCATTAATCAAAGGCCCAGTGCCAGTTGCTGTTTTTTTTTCCTATTTCAGTGTTTCGCATAAAAGGAATATCAAACGGAGTCCAAACGGAATGAAACCTTCGCGATGATCTTTCTTGGACCGAAAGCAATCCAGAAGACTTGGAGTAGAAGTCTGGGAAGCCACGAGGTGGCCATGAGGCATGAGGGCGCGCCCAGGGGGGTAGGTGCCCCCACCCTCATGGGCCCCTCGTAGCTCCATCGACGTACTCCTTCTGCCTATATATACCCTTATACCCTAAAAACATCCAGGAGGGCAACGAAACCACTTTTCCACCGCCGCAACCTTTTGTACCCATGAGATCCCATCTTGGGGCCTTTTCCGGCGCTCCGTCGGAGGGGGAATCGATCACGGAGGGCTTCTACATCAACACCATAGCCTCTCCGATGATGTGTGAGTAGTTTATCACAGACCTTCGGGTCCATAGTTATTAGCTAGATGGCTTCTTCTCTCTCTTTGGTTCTCAATACATAGTTCTCCTTGATGTTCTTGGAGATCTATTCGATATAATTCTTTTTGCGGTGTGTTTGTCAAAATCCGATGAATTGTGAGTTTATGATCAAGATTATCTATGAACAATATTTGGTTCTTCTCTGAATTCTTATATGCATGATTTAATATCTTTGCAAGTCTCTTCCAATTATCAGTTTGGTTTGGCCTACTAGATTGATCTTTCTTGCATTGGGAGAAGTACTTAGCTTTGGGTTCAATCTTGCGGTGTCCTTTCCCAGTGACACAGGGGCAGCAAGGCACGTATTGTATTGTTGCCATCGAGGATAAAAAGATGGGGTTTATATCATATTGCTTGAGTTTATCCCTCTACATCATGTCATCTTGCTTAAGGCGTTACTCCATTCTTATGAACTTAATACTGTAGATGCATGCTGGATAGCGGTCGATGTGTGGAGTAATAGTAGTAGATGCAAAATTGTTTCGGTCTACTTGACACAGACATGATGCCTATGTTCATGATCATGCCTAGATATTCTCATAACTATGCGCTTTTCTATCAATTGCTCGGCAGTAATTTGTTCACCCACCGTAATATATTCTATCATGAGAGAAGCCACTAGTGAAACCTATGGCCCCCGGGGCTACTTTACATCATATAAGTTTTCGTTCTACAATTCTAGTTTACTATTTATTTGCAATCTTTATTTTCCAATCTATATAACAAAAATACCAAAAATATTTATCTTATTACCTTTATCAGATCTCACTTTTGCAAGTGGTCGTGAAGGGATTGACAACCCCTTTATCGCGTTGGTTGCAAGGTTCTTGATTATTTGTGCAGGTACTAGATGACTTGCGTGTAGTCTCCTACTGGATTGATACCTTGGTTCTAAAAAATGGAGGGAAATACTTATGCTACTTTGGTGCATCACCCTTTCCTCTTCAAAGGAAAACCAACGCTTGCTCAAGAGGTAGAAGCACGTGAATCCCATCTACAGATCTAAAGACATCCGCAAAAATAGATCGGTACTACCGGTGATCAAAACTACACTATTGCATCATACCAAATAGCATTTCTACTGCACTAGTACTCTCCTACACTCTTCTCTTGCATAGATTTAGCCGAAAATCACACGGACTACACATGCATCTCCCCAAGACCTAGAAGCACAAAACAAGGCAAAAAGGAAGAGGGACTAGGGGAGATACCGGGGTCCTTGTCAAGAGGGCGAGGTGGGGAACGATCCCACCGGTCAGAATGCGAGGAGAGCGGCCAGAGACGGAGATCCAGCTAGGTCCTCCGGCGCCGTTCTTGGGCAGGAGAGAGAGACGAGATGGGGAATAAGAGTTGAATGGGTATGGGGGAGTTGAAACCCCCCTGCTCACTCTTAACCCCCACCCACTCGCGACGGTGCGGTAGTGCCGCTGGTCATTGCGGTAGTACCACCCGGGCGGAAGTACCCAGGGCGGTAGTGCCGCTCTTCAGCGGTAGTAAACATTTACTGCCGTGATGGGAGCGGTAGTACCGTGCTCAACTCCTGCGGTAGTACCGTGGCATGCCACGGTAGTACCGTAAGCCAAGAAAAGTGCAAGTTTCACAAAAATAAGAAGACCGAGGCCTTTGCAATACATCCTTCAAGCACAAGAACATGCAAAAGAGCACACACTCGAGGAACCTCAAATACAAATGCGGCTCAAAGAGAAAGAAAAAGACAACAAAGAACAGAGGCACAACTCAACCTCTCCAAAGATAGGGCGGTGACCAGAGCCACCTATGTTTGAGTCACTTGGTATGGCACCACGAAGAATTATCCTTGGGCCCATGACCAAAACTCGTCTTTGAAGCACAAGTACCATAAAAAATGGCTAATGTGAAAGAGTCGATCAATTTATGCATAATGGGGGGAGGAAGAGTTCATTGAGAGAACAACACTCCCCCTATGTTCATGCCTACATCTAGACAAGACAACATGTTGAGTGAGGTGGGGTGTACAAGGTTTCAATCCACATTGCTCAAATCGATGATATTTAGCTCATGCCTTAACTCGCAAAATCTTGCTTCATCCAAAGGCTTTGTGAAAATATCTGCAAGGTTGTCATGAGTGTGATCAATATCCCCTAGCCTAATATGTTCCCGGATGGAGTAATACGGAATCTCAATATGCTTTGTCTTGAAGTGTATGCACCGGGTTGAGAGAAATCTTGATGGCACTTTCATTGTCACACCAAAAAGGCACTTTGTCACAAATGACACTGTAATCCTTTAAAGTTTGCCTCATCCATAAAAGTTAAGCACAACAACTGTCGGCCGCCACATACTCGGCTTCGGTGGAGGAGAAAGATACACAACTTTGCTTCTTGGAAGACCAACTCACCAAAGAGAAACCAAGAAATTGGCACCCTTCGGAAGTTGACTTCCTATCCACTTTGTCTCCCGCCCAATCCGAATTCGAGAAACCTACAAGATTGAAGTTTGCTCCTCTTGGGTACCATAAGCCAAAGTTTGGGGTATGGGCCAAATACTGGCATACGCTTGACCGCCACAAAGTGACTTTCCTTAGGTGAGGCTTGAAACCGTGCACAAATTCACACACTCAACATGATATCCGGTCTAGATGCACAAAGGTAAAGCAAGGATCCAATCATAGAACGATATACCTTTTGATCCACCGCTTTACCATTGGGATCAATGTCAAGTTGGCACTTGGTAGGCATAGGAGTAGTAGCCAGCTTGACATCACTTAGATTGAATCTCTTTAGCATGTCTTGAGTATATTTGGCTTGTTTGATGAAGATTCCTTCTCTTCTTTGTTTGACTTCGAACCCGAGAAAGAACTTCAGCTCTCCCATCATGGACATCTCAAACTCCGCGATCATGAGTGCGGCAAACTCATCATTGAAAGCTTTGTTAGGTGAACCAAAAATAATATCATCAACATATAGTTGGCATACAAACAACTCCCCATTGACCTTCTTGGTAGAAAGAGTGGGGTCAGTTTTCCCAATTTCAAACCCACAATCTTGTAACAACTCGGTAAGATGCTCATACCACGCACGTGGGGCTTGTTTAAGGCCATAGAGTGCCTTATCGAGTTGATACACGTGATTGGGGAACTTAGGATCCTCGAACCCTAGGGGTTGTTTGACATACACCAACTCATTAAGAGGACCACTAAGGCAGGCACTCTTCACATCCATTTGTTGCAATTTCAAGTTATGATAAGAAGCAGAGGCAAGCAACAAACGAATAGATATAAGGCGAGAAATGCGGGCAAAGGTTTCACGATAGTCGATACCCTCAACTTGGGAGTAGCCTTGTGCCACCAAACGAGCCTTGTTGCGAATGACTATCCCATGAGCATATTGCTTGTTCTTAAAGATCCATTTAGTTTCAATGACATTATGGTTCTCCTTCGGCCTTGGCACCAATCGCCACACTTTGTTGTGCTCGAAGTTATGGAGTTCTTCATGCATGGCATTGAGCCAATCCGGGTCTTCGAGCGCCTCATAGACCTTGTGGGGTTCAACACAAGAGACAAACGCATGATGAGCACAATAGTTTGTTAATTGTCTACGAGTGCTTACCCCCTTCGTAATGCTTCCAAGGATATTCTCCATCTGATGCTCTCTAGAAGCAAGCCTGGAAGCAACATTGGCGGCACGACGCTCCAATTGCTCCTCAAGTGAGAGTTGAGGTACGATAACTTGATCATCATGAACATCGTATTGAGCTTGTTCTTGATCTTGAGCTTGCTCTTGATCTTGAACTTTCTCAGGAGAAGGAACTTGGCCTTGTGCATCACTTGGTGGATCAACACCATCTTGTGGTTGATCTTGCACTTGGCCTTGTTCATTGGGTTGAGGGCCTTCACTTTGTTCTTCGGAAGCGTGTGGGTCTTGGGTTGGTGATGGTTCCACTTGAGTGGAACATTGTCCTTCTCCTTTGGCCACAAGGGGTTCCTCAATGGGTAGGATATGACCAACTCCCATTCTTCTTATGGCTTGAGGAGGAATTTCATCAACTACATCACAAGTACCACTTTTCTCCACTTGGGAGCCATTATTCTCATAAAACTCCATGTTACACATCTCCTCAATTAGTCCGGTGGACTTGTTGAGGGCATGGTAAGAAAGAGAGTTTGTAGCATAACCAACAAATATGCCCTCATGAGCTCTAGCCTCAAATTTGGACAAACGAACACCTTTCTTGAGCATGAAACACTTACAACCAAACACCCGGAAGTACTTGAGGTTGGGCTTGTTACCAGTAAGTATCGCATACGGAGTCTTGTTCAAGCCTTTGCGGAGCTAGAGCCGATTGGATGCATGACACACGGTGTTAATGGCTTCGGCCCAAAAGTTGTATCGAGACTTGAAATCCGCCGTCATGGTCCTTGACGCGTCCATCAATGTCCGATTCTTCCTCTCCGCCACACCATTTTGTTGAGGGGTATAAGGTGCGACATATTGATGCTTGATCCCCTCATCACTAAGGAACTCATCCAAGGTGTAGTTCTTGAACTCGGTGCCATTGTCACTTCTAATCATCAAAATATTTGCATCATGTTGACGTTGAGCTTCATTTGCAAAGTTGATGACAGTTTGTTAGGTCTCACTCTTCTTCTTGAAGAAATATACCTAAGTGTATCTTGAAACATCATCCACGATCACCAAGCAATACTTTCTACCCCAATACTATTGAATGATGGAGTCCCAAAGAGATCCATGTGAAGGAGCTCCAAAGGCCCCGCTAAGTAGATGATAGTCGTGGGAGGGTGAGCCTTCTCATGTAGCTTTCCTTCGATACAAGCACTGCAAGCACGATCTTTGGCAAAACTAACATTTGTTAGTCCGTGGACATGGTCCCCCTTGAGAAGACTTTGCAAAGATCTCATATTTGACGTGGGCTAAACGGCGATGCCAAAGCCATTCCACATCAACTTTAGCCATTAGGCATGGTGCGGTCTTAGTGGGTCGCTCCGAGAAGTTGACCACATAGAGACCGTTCTCTACGTGCCCAACGAAGGCTACTTTATGAGTCTTGCTCCACAAGAGGGCCACGAAATCAATATAAAAGAAAGTAGAAAATCCCATGAGTGCAAGTTGACGAACGGAAAGTAAATTGTATGCAAGGGACTCAACAAGCATGAGTTTCTCGATCGTGAGATCATGAGAAACGACAACCTTGTCGAGACCCAATACCTTAGAAGATGAAGCATCACCCCATTTGACATTGGTGGGCATAGATGAACCTTTGTGCATGTCACCGCCAAGTCTTTGCTTCTGATCATATGATTTGCGGCTCCACTATTGAGCAACCATGATCCCCCACCGGAAGCATACTCCTACAAGAGATCAATGATTGGTTTTAGGTACCCATTTTGTAATGGGTCCTTTGATGTTAGTAACAATGGTCTTAGGAACCTAAATAGACCATTCAATGCACTCATAAGAAGAACCGACAAATTTAGCATAAACATGTCCATCACTAGCATGACATAACACATAAGACGGGTTAAAGTCATCGGCTTTGTTGGAAGGAGTGACAATGCCCTTTTTGACTCCACCACCCTTCAGAATGTTCTTCTTATCCTTAGGAGTACCCTCTCCCTCCTTCACAAAGGTTTGCTTGAGAGGAAGAGGTTGCTTGGTCTTGTCAGTCTTCTTCTTCTTGGGCTTGGGTGCCAACCCAATCCCCTCCTTGGCAACAACTTCCTTTTGATTGCTCAACAGGTCATTGAGGTTCTTCTCACCTTGTACGCAAGACACAAGGCGTTTCTCAAGTTGCTTCTTTAACTTGGTATTCTCCTCAACAAGATGCACATGCTCACAACATGGGTTAGTAGCATTTGCATTATCAATTAAAACCATATGAGGAAAAGTGGCTTTCTCCTTGGTTAGCAAAACTTGAAGTTGATCATGAGACTCTTTGAGGCTTGCATGAACACTCTTCAAGACCTTGTGAGCCTTGTCAAGTGTATCAAACTCCTACTTGAGTCTAGCATGGTCAACCACAAGTTTAGCATTTTCGGAACTGAGCACACGAGAGACAACTAAAGCATGATCAAGATCTTTCTTTAATTTAGCATGATCATCGTTGTGTGACTCCTCAAGAGCCAAACGAAGACCACACTCTTCCTCAAGAGCATTAGAGAGATCCGATATCTCATCGGCATAGTCTCAACTATGACCCTCCATCTTAGAGATGGTCTCTTCATGAGCCCCGATCATATCATTTGCTTCACCAAGTTGTTCCAAGAGAGCAACGAAGTGCTTCTTGGATTTACCTTTGAGCTTACTCATAAAAGACATAAATTCATTTTCCTCCTCCTCTGTCCCCTCACTTTCATCAGTGCAATCCTTCAATGAAGGATAGTAGTGATGGTAGACTTGATGTTGGGTGTTACCTTGTTGGTGGCTTTAGCCATGAGGCACTTGGTGGTGATGTTCTCATTTGGTGAGTCAAAGAGGGATGACCGTGGAGTTGTTGCAATGGCAACGGTGGCCATGGTAACCATCTCGTAATCTTCTTCATCATCATCATCCTCATCATATTCTTCTTGTGCCACCAATCCTTTGGGCTTTTTGGTGAAGTTGTTCTTGTTGGGGAAAGACTTGGCCTTGTCTTTTAGGATAAGCTTGCCTCCATTGTCTTCCCTTTTCTCATATGGGAAATTCACAACAAAATGACTCACATTGCCACAATTGTAGCAAGTCCTCACTCGTTGCTTGCCCTTGAAGCCATTTGAGTTATTCTTGTTAAAGTTGGGTCTTGAGTTCTTCTTGTTGCCCCAAAATTGTCGTGAAGCAAGAGCCATGTTCTCATGATATGCATATTTGGTGTCTTCGGGGCAACACTCCTCTTCATCCTCTTCATCCTCTTCTTCCACACAAGCCTTGGCCTTCAAAGCGAGGCTGGGTTTCTTTGATCGTTGTGACTACAACACCCCATTGTTGGCAATCTTGTCCAAGATCCTCTTAGCAACGAACTCATCCAACACTTCACTTGAGGACAAGTTGTGGAAGTCCGACCTTTGACGAATGACGGAGGACATGGCCTTATAGTAGGGCATCATGGCCTTGAGAAACTTGCGCTTGATTCAGTTGTCATCCGTATCCTCGCTCCCATGATCTCGGAGTGAGACCGCGAGAGTGGTTAACCTTCGATAAAGTTCACGGGGTTCTTCATTTCAGTCATGGCAAACTCATCGGCCTCATCTTGCACCACTTCATAGTTTGAGCGTTGAATGCTAGCACTTCCCTTGTACTAAGAGACCACATGTTCACGTGCTTCCTTGGCCACGGAGAAGGGTCGGAGGTGGCCAATATCTTTGGGAGGGATAGAATCTTGGAGGATGCAAAGAACGGACTCGTTGAATTGATGATCCATGGCTTCTCTAGGAGTGAAGTTGTATGGATCGTGCGGGTAGAAACCTTGCTCAATGATTCTCCAAATATTAGTAGAACGATGATTTAAATGACGTATAAAGCGAAAAAATCAAGTAGCAAAATTTGCATTCTTTACATACTTCGGGGGAGGACCAACAGAATTTAAATGCGTGGAGAGAACGGGTCCTCCATAGGTCATCCTTGTTCTTTTACATGAGTTGTGCAAAGATACCACGCTTGCGATCATTCCAGAATGCGCTTATGTCTCTAAGTCGTGCCTCGACACGTAGGAGATATAGTCGCATCCTGGGCATTACAAGTTGGTATCAGAGCCTTCTCCGACCTAGGAGCGCCCTGATTGATCGAACCGCTGACGGTTGAGTCTAGGCACACACACAAAATGTTTTGGGTCTTATATATATATCGGAGAGTAGGATTTCTTTTTACTCCTCATCCCCTTCGTCGCTCTGGTGAGGACTCCTGACGTTGTTTTATCTTCTCTATTCTCAAAATTTCACCAAATTTCTTTAGGACCATGCGGGTATTGTTTGCATTGTTACGATATCTTTGTGACGAGAACATTGTTCTTGGTGCCTCCTGTCATTTAGGGGTTGTGGTAGTGTCCCGGGAGTTGAGCTCCGAGGTGTTGTCGTCACAAATGTATCGTGGCAGTTCTAGAATACCAGAGGCAACCGACATCGAAAACTCTTCTATGCATGTCTGGTGGTGAGATAACCCCGACGTCACCCAGTACTAGGGGATAGTTCGGGAGTATTGCCACAGCTAGTATAGCGGATGCTTTTCGAAGGTCCGAGGTAAACAGTTTCTGAAGGTGCCTGGTTATGTGTTGACGGATGCATACATCTGGATGTAGGATTTAGTAGTTGAGTGATATGCGGTGCTTCCCAGTATCCCCAACACCAGATTGCATAACCGGAAAGCTTCGGGAATTAATAGGTGGGATTCAAGTAGCTCTTAGTTAATCTTCCAACGGGTGCATGATATGAGGTTGGGGTTCAACATCTAGTGGAGAGGCTATCATGGGCGTTGTTGCACTAGGGGGTTGCATCTTAAAGGATCCTTGGCTATGCTGATCCGGGGATTGCAAGGCCCTTTGTAACATGTGCCATGGGGCATTCAACACGAGCATGTGGGATGAAACCTCTATTATGTATTTGTTCCATCTACACCTTGTTGTTTTATTCTATCATTTTATTCTCCCAAGTGGGTTCTCGACAAGTTGATGTATCATTAAGCTATGGAATTCATTCTTTCAATTTTGTTCGAATGTTCATTGTGAAGACTATATGTTACAAATATCTAGCCGTTGATTCAGCTTATCTATTATTTGCTTCAATGGCTAACGGTTGTTATCATCTTCGGGATGGCACCTAAGAAAGCTACCAGCCAGAACCCAGAGGGTGAAGAAGAGCATCCGCCTTCGCCTCCTCCTCCGTGTGAGGCATGGAGAGCGATTATGCAGGCAACCAATCAGAGCACTCATATGCTCATGCAAATGATGTAGAGTTTCCAAGCCAATCAAGCAAATCAAGCAAATCAAGGCAATCAAGGGAACCAAGGCCAAGGAAATCTGTTCAATCAACCTCACTTTGCGACTCTAAACCAATTCCTAGCAAATCAGCCCAAGTCTTTCAGTTACTATGTGGATCCGCTAGATGCTGAAGATTGGATCACAGACATCAAGAAACACTTCGAGTGCAGTAACATCAGACCTGAGGATTATGTCAAGTTTGCCGCGTTCCAACTAAAAGATCAAGCTGCAGATTCGTGGCAACAATACAAAGACTCCAGAGCGGGTCGTGAGATCTCGTGGACTGACTTTTTCCGCGATTTCCGTTCTCATCACATTCCTACCAGTGTCATCGAAGGCACGCGTGAGCAATTCCGCATTCTGAAGCAAGGCACCATGTCTGTTGATGTCTACACACGCTTCTACTCTTGTAGACTATGCTGGGCCTCCAAGCGCAGAGGTTTGTAGGACAACAGCAATTTCCCTCAAGTGGATGACCTAAGGTTTATTGAACTCAGGGAAGTAGAGGTTGAAGATGGTCTCTCTCAAGCAACCCTGCAACTAAGATACAAGAAGTCTCTTGTGTCCCCAACACACCTAATACACTTGTTAGATGTATAGGTGCACTAGTTCGGCGAAGAGATGTTAAATGGCAAGTGATATGGATGGCAAAACAAAGTAATATAAATCTGTAATAAAAAGTGCAGCAAGCAAACAAGTGGTAAACGTGAGCACAAATGGTATTGCAATGGTGGAAACAAGGCCTAGGCTTCATACTTTCACTAGTGGCAACTCTCAACAACATTAACATAATCGAATCACATGATATTTCCCATAAAACATGCAAAGGGGACGCACTCGGAGGTCATTGCTTCGTGGTCAAGAGAGGACGAGAATTATGTAGGGCTACAAAAGCACACCTCAAAGTTCGTAGTTCTCAATCTAAGGATTTCCCAATGTCACCGCGGCCATCCAAAGAGAGTCCCACAATCACCACAACATATCTAAAGGATAGTCAAAGACAAGCACCAAGAGACTCTCAATCTTCAATCAACACACAAGAGAGGAAATCACTCATGAAAATATTGTTCTAATCCATGTCCAATAGACCGCTGTCACCTTGGTCTCGGGGATTATACTAGATAAAGACAAGTGAGTACATCAATCCAATACATAGAGGAAGGGGAAATATCATGGGATCACCCTAGATTAACATAGCCTATGATCACAACGAAGATCACATCATGGGAGAGAGAATTGACCACATAGCTACTGGTAAGAACCTCAGCCCCGAGGAGGAACTACTCCCGCATCATGGAGGGAGGAAGCAACGTCGATGGAGATGAATCCGGGGGCACTTCCCCATCCCGGCAGGGTGCGGCGCAGAAATTCTGGTCCCCCGAAGCTTGATGACGATGGCGGCGGAGATCGGAATCGCGTCTGGAGAAAAGGGGTCTGGAATCAGGGTTTCCGCGACACGGTGTAAATATATGCCAAAGGGGGGCATCAGAGGGGGTCAGGGGTGCCCAGGCGCCCCCCCGACGCGGCCAGGGGGGCCGCGTGGGCAGGCCGCCTGGAGCCCCTGTGGGTCCCCTCCGGCCCTACTTTGGCCGCATGGAAGCTTCCGGAACGCTGATTTTTATATAATTTTTCTGGATTTTTTCTGGCAGTTCTCGTAATGTGAAAACCTGAAATACAAAAACAGAGGAAAACAGAAACTGGCACTGGGGTGCACTGAGTTAATAGGTTAGTCCAAATATGATCAAAAGTGTATGGAAGTGTATAAATAACATAGCAATATCACCCAAAAGAGGCATGGAGCAAGCAGAAATTATAGATACGTTTTGGACGTATCAACATCCCCAAGCTTAATTCCTGCTCGTCCTCGAGTAGGTAAATGATAACAAGAATAATTTCTGTGGTGACATGCTATTAACCATATAGGACTTTTTCATAGTCACATGACAAAAGCTTACTGAGACAATGAATCTATAGTAATTAAGTTGCCTCATGAGAAAATCACAAAGAACTGAAAGTTTTACAATATGATACTGAAACATCAAATAGATTTGTAATGAACATGATGTGCAAATATGATAAAGTGATATCTAGCTTGCCCCCTTTAGTGAAGCAAAACATAAATGCAGGGGCACCTCCAAGGTTTAAGTGATGACTAGATACAATGATTTCAGAATAAACGATATCACAATCATGCAAAAGACAATGCTACTTTGGGACAATGCACATTACACTCAGAATAACAATCATGCTCTCAGTAGTTGGTGCTTTAAAAGAAGGTGGAGACTATCGAACCGTGGCTTTTGTTGGCAAGGTTGAAAACCCGTAGTCGGAAACAAAGACAAAACATGTACCAGAGCTCTTGATTTTAAAACAGAGGTAATAATTATTTTTTTGGGTCATGCATGTTTCGTCAACGAATGCTAGCAGACAACTCAATCACTTCTTGAGATGGACAAGTTTTGAGGAACGGCTCCCGAATGAGGACGATCACATCCTCTTAAGCTCCTTTGTTTATCACTGCCAAAGTTTTCTGATTTCTCATGAACAAAGCGTGAAGGAGGGTTTGTTTGTTATATTATCTTTTTGAGCCGGGCGCACTCAATGCCAGTTCCTTCTCGTATTATGGGTTTGAACATTATACATGCAATCCCGGGGTGAAGCTTGTCCAATTAAAAAGATCATGAATTAACTACTACTTCCTCATGGACTTACAACAGAGACACAAAATAAGAATGCTTTTTTCTTTGAATAATTTTGAGATGGCACATGCAAGTCTCCGTTAGGAATGGCAGGTAAATACCATGTAGGAAGGTATGGTGGACTCATATGGCATAACTGGTTTAAAGGAATGTGGATGCACAAGCAGTCAGTCCACTTAGTATAGGCGAAGGTTAGAAAAAGACTGGGAGCGACCAACTAAGAGAGCAATGACGGTCATAATCATGCAGAGCGACAAAGCAACATTGAATCAGGCATGGAAGTTATATCGCTACTCAGAAATAAAAGATCATCAAGGCTTGACAGACTTTCTTTACAGTCTTAAATATGCGTGAGCATACGCCAAGTCAATCAAAATAAATTCTTGAAGGAAGATATTACTAAACCATACCACATCATAGGCAAACAAATCATGTTGGTACTCCAATAACACATTGGGAATCCCCCAGCTATTTGAGACTAACCATAAGAAAACATGAACTACTAAGCGCCATTATGCACATAGCGTCTTTATCATAGACATATCAACCAATGCAACGGAAGCAAACTCTCTTAATAAGATAAGCATGATAACTAAAGAGAGTTCAAGCAACCAACTAAACAAAAGCTCTTTAAAAAGATAAGCATGAAAACTAAGAGCTAAGCATGATAGTAGCTATTGAAAGACAAAGAACACACACAGCAAAGATAGACATGAAAATTCTATGTTATGTTCTAGGTAGAAGTGGAGCGTGTTTCTCTCCCACATAAAGAAAGCTGAGTTCTGACTCGTTATGAAAAGCTAAAGAAAACTAAAAAGGAAACTAAAAGCAAGACGCTCCAAGCATAGCACATAACACATGAAGTGATAAAAATATAGTGGAACGAAAGACGAACTGATAATGTTGATGGAGAAGGGGATGCACGGGGGCATCCCCAAGCTTAGACGCTTGAGTCTCCTTGAATATTTCTTGGGGGTGCATGGGGGCATCCCCAAGCTTGAGCGCTTGACACTCCTGAATCTTTTTATCATCTTCCCTCGCACACTTGAAAACTACCTTCATACATAACTCATCATAATCTGATTAGCGAGGTTAGTACCCATAATAAAATAATTGTACCTTGCTGGAAATAAAGATATTCTTGAAGTTCTACTGTTTCTCAAGATTGCCAAAAGGTTTTTGCAAAGAAAAAGCAAGCTCTAGGTTTGCAAAATGAAGGAAAGGCAAAACAGGACAGAATCTGTGAAAAACAGAACAGCAGGTAGTAAATGATTTGTTCAGGGCACTTCTGCAACTCTAATAAAAAAACTCAGAACAGAAGCACGAAAGACAATTATATAGAGCACGCTGTCGTAAAAATTCAGACCAAAAAGATGATCTGGTGATTTTATACGAATTTTTCTATCCAAGGACATAATCTGTTTCCTGGACAGCACGTCACAACTTTTGAACTTTCTTGCAATCAGAGGCTACACTTGGCACAAAGTTGAAAAGTAAAGATACAATGATGATGCTACTGTAGTAACAACATCAAGACACAACAAAAGCAAAGTAAAATTTTATTCATGTGGGCTGCCTCCCAAAAGCGCTTTCTTTTATGCCTTTAAGCTAGGCATAAGACTTTAATGATGCTCTCGTAGGAATAAGAGTTGAAGAATAAAAGAGAGCATCAAGAAGCAAATACCAAACACATTTAAGCCTAACATGCTTCCTATACATAGGAATATTTCAATAGAATAATTCATTGAAGCACAAAGCAATAAGCATAGGAAGACAAAACAAGTGCAACTTCAAAATATTCACCATAAAGAGAGGAAACTTCTTATTATTAAGATATTTAGAACCAAGTCTCCCTCTCTCATTATAAATTTCAGTGGCATCTTGGATGAACTCAACAATATAAGCATCACATAAAGCATTGTTACCATGATCCACATGCAAAAAGGTACTCTTACTCACCACATAAGCATAATCTTTCTCACTGGTAATAGTGGGAGTAGGACTATCATAAACAACTTGAACACTATAGATTAATTGTGTATTAGGAAGATGGTGTTCAACCAGGGAGTAATTCCCTCCATGATTATGACAAGTTTCATAAGGATAATTTCTCCCTATGTCATAGGTACCTTTATAATCACTATAGATTGGAGTTATAACATCATCATGGTAGAGAAGAGCATTATCATTGCTAGCAACTATATTTGTAAACATGTTGTATTTATTCTTACTAGCAAAAGAATTATCAATTATCACATCACTAGTGGGTAAAGGATTTGCAATCCTATCATCCCCAAGCTTAGAGCTTCCCATATCATCACTTTCAGAGTTGGTACCAAAAAGATTTTCAAGATCATAAGTAGCATTATCATCATTTTCCCAATCACAATAAGTAACATGCATATCATAATCAAAATCATCTTCAATAGTACCTACGAACGTATCATCAAGATGATAATTAAGGCAATAAACTTCACCTTCTTCTTTAAACTTACAACCGTTAGGATAAAAGTTGATGGGAGTAATATGCTCAGGCCAGGTTGATACCCATTCTTCTTCTTTCTTGCTCCTCTTCCTCCTCCTCTTCTTTTTCTTCTTCTTAACCTTAGGAGGGAGTGGTTGGAGATGAAGCTTCTCCACATATCCTGGTTTATCATTAGAAACAATAGGGGAAACTTGGGAGAAACTCTCCTTTTTATTAGCAGAAATATAAGAGACATTTTTATACTTTGGTAAAGTCCCCTCCTTTCTAGTCTTACTTATGTAATCATTTTCATGGCAATTAACAACACAATAGAGATGGCAATTTTGCAAAGTGTTTTTTATTCCTATGGCATTAACATCTAGCCAAGATGTCTTTTCTGATAACTCACATCAAAAATAACATAAGCTCATCATAAAGATCAGAGGTGATCATGTTATCACACAACCGGTTAACAGTTATGTTTTGAAAGTTCATGCATTGAAAATTAAAGTGACCCTCTATACGGCAAAGTTCACAAGTAAAAGGATAAAGGTCACACAATTCTCTAGCAATTTCATTTAAATCTCTAACCCAAGTGATTGTTATTTCATGCTTATGTTGCTTACAATACTTCTCTTCTTCAATCATAGGCCTTTCACAAGGTCTATCCACTCCACAAAAATTAACATGCTTATATAAAACTTCATTTTTAGGAATTGGATCATGCATGTTGCAATCATCATGAACAATTTCATTTTCTTTGCAAGTCTCTTTAAAAGGTTTATGGTACTTGATCCAATCCTCCTTAGGCATATTAAGATGTGAAGCAAAAGATTTGAGGAAATCAACAAGGAGTTGAGAATCAAGTCCAAACTTAGCACTAAACTTATTAAAACTTGTAGTTTCAACAAAGGACTTAATGCAATCATACTCATAAATTATACCTGACTCTTTACCTTTGTCGATCTCCCAATCTTCAGTGTTGCGTTGAATTCTTTCAAGGAGTTCCCATTTAGCATCAATCTTTTTGTTTGTGAAAGAACCCATAGAGGAAGCGTCGAGCAAATCTTTATCCTGTCGAGAAAGCCTCGCATAGAAATTAGTAATAATCATATCTTTGGGGAGCCCATGGTTAGGACATTTTAGCATTAACGTTTTCAGCCTCCCCCAAGCTTGAGCTATGCTCTCTCCGTCATGAGGATAGAAATTATAAACATAATTCCTATTCTCATGGACTTCATGAAGAGGATAAAACTTGGAGTAAAAGAGAGACTGGATCTCTTCCCAATCCAGTAGGTGAGAGTCATCTAGTAGCCTATACCATTCCAATGCTTTTCCTTTCAGTGACAAGGCAAATAATTTCCTCATGAAAAACTCCCTTGATACACCTGCAAGCTTAAATAATGAACATAGTTGTGACAGATATAGCAAGTGTTCACCGGGATGTTTGTCTCCTGCATAACGATTAGCCAAAACATAATCGATAATACCAGCTGGTATTTTATAGGGCACAATTTCAGTAGGGGGAGGAGCAACCACCACAGGTGTGGGGCGTCTTCCCGCAAGCAACGATCCAATAGCACGGTTTTCCATAAACATAACTAGTGAAATAAAAACAAGAAACAAAAAGATTTAATTGCAAGATCTAAAGATATACCTTCAAGTGCTCACCTCCCCGGCAACGGCGCTAGAAATAGCTTGATGTCTACACACGCTTCTACTCTTGTAGACTATGTTGGGCCTCCAAGCGCAGAGGTTTGTAGGACAGCAGCAATTTCCCTCAAGTGGATGACCTAAGGTTTATCGAACTCAGGGAAGTATAGGTTGAAGATGGTCTCTCTCAAGCAACCCTGCAACTAAGATACAATAAGTCTCTTGTGTCCCCAACACACCTAATACACTTGTTAGATGTATAGGTGCACTAGTTCGGCGAAGAGATGTTAAATGGCAAGTGATATGGATGGCAAAACAAAGTAATATAAATATGTAATAAAAAGTGCAGCAAGCAAACAAGTGGTAAACGTGAGCACAAATGGTATTGCAATGGTGGAAACAAGGCCTAGGCTTCATACTTTCACTAGTGGCAACTCCCAACAACATTAACATAATCGAATCACATGATATTTCCCATAAAACATGCAAAGGGGACGCACTCGGAGGTCATTCCTTCGTGGTCAAGAGAGGATGAGAATTATGTAGGGCTACAAAAGCACACCTCAAAGTTCGTAGTTCTCAATCTAAGGATTTCCCAATGTCACCGCGGCCATCCAAAGAGAGTCCCACAATCACCACAACATATCTAAAGGATAGTCAAAGACAAGCACCAAGAGACTCTCAGTCTTCAATCAACACACAAGAGAGGAAATCACTCATGAAAATATTGTTCTAATCCATGTCCAATAGACCGCTGTCACCTTGGTCTCGGGGATTATACTAGATAAAGACAAGTGAGTACATCAATCCAATACATAGAGGAAGGGGAAATATCATGGGATCACCCTAGATTAACATAGCCTATGATCACAACGAAGATCACATCATGGGAGAGAGAATTGACCACATAGCTACTGGTAAGAACCTCAGCCCCGAGGAGGAACTACTCCCGCATCATGGAGGGAGGAAGCAACGTCGATGGAGATGAATCCGGGGGCACTTCCTCATCCCGGCAGGGTGCCGGCGCAGGAATTCTGGTCCCCCGAAGCTTGATGGCGATGGCGGCGGAGATCGGAATCGCGTCTGGAGAAAAGGGGTCTGGAATCAGGGTTTCCGCGACACGGTGTAAATATATGCCAAAGGGGGGCATCAGAGGGGGTCAGGGGTGCCCAGGCGCCCCCCCGGCCCTACTTTGGCCGCATGGAAGCTTCCGGAATGCTGATTTTTTATATAATTTTTCTGGATTTTTTCTGGCAGTTCTCGTAATGTGAAAACCTGAAATACAAAAACAGCCGAAAACAGAAACTGGCACTGGGGTGCACTGAGTTAATAGGTTAGTCCAAATATGATCAAAAGTGTATGTAAGTGTATAAATAACATAGCAATATCACCCAAAAGAGGCATGGAGCAAGCAGAAATTATAGATACGTTTTGGACGTATCATCTGTCTACCAATACAATGTCAAGTTCCAGAATCTTGCCCGTTATGCGAAGCAAGACATCCCCGATGCCAAGAGAAAAATCTACCAGTTCTGAGGTGGTCTGAAAGATGAACTCCAACTTGCACTCACTCTGTTCGAGCCAGATGAATTTGATCAATTCTACAACATGGCTCTCAAGCAAGAGGCAGCTCAGCTCAAATGTGAAGCTTCCAAAAAGAGGATAAGAGATGTTGTTCACTCCTCCTCTTCCTCTCAAGTGGTTGCCAAACAGCAGAAGTTCTGGCTCCCGCCTCCTCTAGTGCTCCGTCCTCCGAGTCAGAACAAGCACTCAGGTAGTCGTGGATTCTCCCACCCACCCAACCCAAGCAACCAGTCCAAGTCTCAGTTCCAAGCTCCAAAACCAACCGGTCCTTGTCATCGGCCACTTTCAGTGGTTACGTGCAATAAGTGTACTTAGAAGGGTCATTATGCCAACAAGTGTCCCAACCAAAGGCGCCTTCCACCTCCTCCACCTGTCAGTAATGCTATTGTCAAGCACAATCCCAAGCATGCAAGAGTGAACCTGATGAATGCAGCTCAAGCAGAGAATTGTTCTGATGTGATAATGGGTAACCTCTTAGTCAACTCAATTCTTGCAAAAGTCTTGTTTGATTCTGGTGCATCACTTTCCTTCATGTCATGTCCATTTGCATCTAAGCACAACGTGGGCACAGTGGCCTTACCAGAGAAGTTATCAATTATTTCTCTGGGCAAAAACATGTCTTCTAATTTGATGGCTCCGGATATCTCTATTCATATGGGAGATTATAGTTTTATGGTTTCCCCGGTTGTTCTCGGTAACTCGGACATTGATCTTATTCTTGGGATGGATTGGATCTCTAAGCATGATGCTCTTATTGATTGTGCAAATAAGGAGGTCAATCTAACTCATCCTTCCGAAGACGTGATAATCTTTGCAGCTCGAGATAACACAATCAGGCTATTCTCTCTCAATGACAAGGGAGAGATTAATGCCATTTCCCAGATTCCGGTGGTTTGTGAATACGAGGATGTATTCCCTGAAGAGCTTCCAGGCATGCCTCCCAACCGTCTAGTTGAATTCGTCATTGAACTTGATCCTGGTACCGAGCCAGCCTGTCGGCGTCCGTACAAGCTTTCTCCTAAAGAGCTGAAGGAGTTGAAGAACGTATGGGTCTGATCAGACCAAGTACTTCTCCTTGGGGCTGCGGTGTTCTTTTTGTCAAGAAGAAGGATGGTACAGAACGATTGTGCGTCGATTACCGGCCATTGAACAAGAAGACAATTAAGAATAAGTACCCGCTCCCCAACATCAATGAACTGTTCGAGCAGCTCAAAGGAGCCAAGGTTTTCTTGAAGCTTGATCTCCGGACGGGCTACCATCAAATTCGTATCCATGAAGAGGATATTCCCAAGACCGCATTCAGAACAAGCTATGGCTCCTACGAGTACACAGTCATGTCTTTCGATCTTGCAAATGCTCCACCCACTTTCTCTCAGATGATGCACTTCATATTTAACCCCTACACCAATGAATTCGTTCTCGTCTACCTCGATGATATCTTGGTATTCTCCAAGAATAAAAAAGACCACGACAAGCACCTCCGTTTGGTTTTGGACAGGCTCCATGAGCACCGTTTCTATGCGAAGTTCTCCAAATGTGAATTCTAGCTCGATAAAGTCCTCTATCTTGGCCATATTATCTCTGCCGAGGGCATTTCTGTTAACCCCGAGAAGGTTGAAGCTATTCTGAAGTGGGAACCTCCTCAGAATGTCAAGCAACTCCGAAGTTTCCTCGGTCTCGCAAGCTATTGCAGAAGGTTCGTTGAGAACTTCTCCAAGATTGCCAAGCCTCATTCCAACCTGTTGCAGAAGAATGTCAAGTACTCGTGGACTCCTGATTGTGATGTGGCATTCAATACACTCAAAGAGAAGCTCACTTCTGCTCTGGTACTTACTCCTCCGGATGAGTCCAAGTCTTATTAAGTGCTCTGTGATGCTTCATTGCAAGGTCTCGATGGTGTTCTCATGCAAGACAAGAAGATCATTGCATACACTTCGCGTCAGCTTAAACCAAATGAGAAGAATTACCCCACACATGATCATGAGCTAGCAGCAGTTGTTCATGCCTTGATCATGTGGAGACACCTTATGTTGGGCAGAAAAGTGGACATCTTCACCGATCACAAGAGACTGAAGTGCATCTTCACCCAGCCAAACCTGAACCTCCACCAGACTCGTTTGGTTGAAATGATTCAAGAGTACGATCCAAGCATTGAGTATACTCCTGGGAAGGCCAATGTCATTGCAGATGCCTTGAGCAGAAAGGCTTACTGCAATAGTGTCATCCTCAAACCGTTCCAACCTGAACTTTGTGAATCATTTAGGAAGCTCAACCTCCAAGTCGTTCCGCAAGGTTTTCTTGCCAACCTTCAAGTTGCTCCTACCTTGGAAGATCAAATCCTTGAGGCCCAACTCAATGATGCTATGGTGCATAATGTGAAACATGGTATTGCCAAGGGTACTCCCAAGTACAAGTGCTATCACATTGATGACAAAGACACTTTGTTCTTTGAGGACAGAATTGTGGTTCCCAAAGGTGATCTCAGAAAGCTCATAATGAACGAAGCACATGACTCACTCCTCTCGATACATCCAGGAAGCTCCAAGATGTACCATGACATCAAGCAATCCTATTGGTGGACTCGCATGAAAAGAAAAATTGCTCAATTCATGAACGAGTGTGATGTCTGCAGAAGAGTGAAGGCAGAGCATCAACGTCCAGCCGGACTCCTTCAACCTCTACATATTCCCGAGTGGAAATTCGATCACATTAAGATGGATTTCATCACCGGTTTTCCCAAGTCCAAGCGAGGAAATGATGCTATCCTTGTGGTGATTGACAAGTTCACTAAAGTGGCTCATTTCCTTCCAGTCAAAGAATCCATCAACGCAGCACAACTGGCAGAGATGTACACCTCCAGAATTGTCTCCTTGCATGGTATCCCTCAAGTAATCTCCTCAGATCGTGGAAGCTTGTTCACTTCCAAATTTTGGGATTCCTTCCAGTCAGCTATGGGTACCAATATTCGATTCAGCGCAGCTTTTCACCCTCAGACTAGTGGCCAAGTCAAAAGAGTGAACCAAATTCTTGAAGATATGCTCAGAGCATGTGTAATCTCCTTCGGTATGAAATGGGAAGATTGCCTTCCATTTGCCAAATTCTTCTACAACAATAGCTTCCAAGCAAGTGCAGACAAAGCACCGTTTGAAATTCTCTATGGCAGAAAGTGGCGTACCCCTCTCAACTGGTCCGAGACTAGTGAACGTCAACTCCTTGGAAATGATTTCATCTCAGAGGCCGGAGAAATGTGCAAAGTCATACGTGAGAATCTCAAAGCCACACAATCACGCCAGAAGAGCTACTATGATGGCAAGCATCGTGACTTTGCTTTCGACATTGGTGATCATGTGTACCTCCGTGTTTCTCCCATGAAGGGCACTTAGAGGTTCGGTATCAAGGGCAAGCTTGCTCCAAGATACGTGGGACCTTTCAAGATAATTGGCAAGAGAGGCGATCTAGCCTACCAACTAGAGCTTCCCTCCAACTTTGCAAATGTGCACGATGTGTTTCACGTGTCACAACTCCGCAAGTGCTTCAAGACACCTGAACGCACCATTCCTTTCGAAGAGATTGATCTTCAGCAAGACTTGTCTTATCATGAGCACCCCGTTGCTATCCTTGAAGAAACTGAGTGCAAGACCCGCAACAAGTCCATCCAATTCTTGAAAGTGAAGTGGTCACACCATACCGACCGAGAAGCTACATGGGAACGAGAAGATCATCTCCGTTCTGAGTATCCCGCTTTCTTTCAGTCCTAGATCTCGGGACGAGATCTTTTCGTAGTGGAGGAGAGTTTGTAACACCCCAGATGTAAAACTTCCTTATATGGAAATATACACATTTACCATTTGGTCCATATCCTTTCCTTGGGGGTTATTTTCCATTATGCCTTGTCATCTTATTGCATTGTCATGTTTTCATTATTGCGTTATCATGCATATTGCTTCATTACCATCATTGCATCATGGTCACATCATATGGCATCCCATCTTGTCATTGTGCATTCTCATCCTTTTATGTCAAGTGAGTTTTCCTTGCTCATGTTGTGGTGGTTGAGGCAAGGTCATGCTCATTCCACAAGCACTTCAATATTCACCACCTTCCCTTCTCTCTTTTTCCCTTTCTTTAAATTTTGCAAGTGCCATCTAGCCTCCTCCTTTAATGTTCTTCTCCTCCCAACAAATTTTGCTCCTTGTACTAAGCCACTATGTCAAACCTCAATGTCACACCCTGCATTTTGTATCATGTTATTTGCATTAATGAAGCATGAAAATTTGGACCAACTAATTTTTTTTGGCATCATTTGGCTTTTATTTGGAATTGAATTTTTCTTCATGTGCTTTTTCATGTGCTCATTAAGTCAACTATTCCCTCTTGTAGAATTCATCTCCATACCCAAAACTTCTGCCCAATGATCATGCCAAGTGTTATATAACAATATAGTATTTTCTTACAAAATTAATTTGGCCAAAATGTATTTTATAAATTTAGCTTTCCAAAAACCCCTGAATTGAGATTTGCACTGCAAGTGCTTGATTTAGGGTGAGAAAATTATTTCAAAAGGTACATTTGAAACCTAGTAGTCATAGGATTCCCAGAAACCACAAAAGTATAATTTTAAAAGTTATTTTCCTATTTTATTTAAAAGCTTTTTCTTAAGGCCAGAAATGGTCTTTAATAGGGAAAAATTATTTAACTATTTCAAAAAAATATTTGCCAAAATTCAGGGAGACTCAGAGGACATATATTGTCCATATATAAGAGTTTCAACACTTGGTCATGTTCACAATAATGGGCTAATCCCTCTAAAACCCTTTCCGGATATTTCAAGCTTTTGAAATATTTACAAAGGAAATATTCTCCAAAAATTCCAGGGAAATTCTATCATGTCAAATATGACATATATGATGATCTTGCCAAGTCCCATGCCTTGGGAAGCAAGAAAACATCATCAAAACCCTCCATAACCATTCTGTCCATATTTGAAGTTTGAGCAACTTTACAATGCCAAACTTGTCCTAATGCTCTCAAACTTGGTGCACATGCTAGAAATGCCTAATAAGGCATCTAGACCAAATGGCACAAGATTTGGAATAGAGCAACTTGATCAGAACACCCCAAAATCCTTTCTGTTCAAATGCAAATTTGAAAAACTTTACATTACCAACTTTTTACCTGGAGCTTCAAACTTTGTGGGCATGATCAGTACCTCAAATGATGAAACTACACCAAGTGGTGCATCAAGGGGAGATGGTTAGCTTGACTCAAACAAGATGAAGCCATTTCTGTTGATTTCTAGGGTTCACCAAAGTTACATTGGCTAGTTTCTTCAAATGAGCCCAAATTTGGTGAAGCACCCTATCTTCACATGTCTTTCAATCCTGTTAAGTGTCATGGCAAGTGGAGATCATTTGCTTGACCAAACACTGATCAAACACCTTCTGGCTTTTTACTAAAACCCTCTTCTTGATCACTTTTACCTTTTACCTTGGCCTCAACTTTCTACCACATGTTCATCCAGTTACTAGCTACCTCCAGTAACTTCCCCAGGACCCCAGCTCCATGATTGAGGGGTAAAAACCCTAGTTCACCCTGCTGGACATCCATTTTCTACCAAGTCACCAGCTTCCTCTCTCTCTCCTTGACTCTCCAGAGCATCCAAAGCTTTAGCCATAGTGCTTGCATCACCCTGGACCCCCCAGACATGGTGGACGCGTCCAGAGGCCCAATGGCATGCCGTGGCATGCGATAAGGGCGCTCTAGAGCACGCTACAGTGCGCCCACGCACTGTAGCCTCGGCCAATCGACGGCCCCCGATAGCCTCGGGCTCCCCCCTCGCGCCAGTCGACACCCCTCGACGTCCGCAACCTCCCCGGCGCTGTCCCCCCTCCTCCTGCGCCCTCCAGTGGCCGTCGCCGCACGCGCACCGGCCGCCCGCAACACCCACTCCTCGGCCTCACACGCGCGCACGGCCTGGAAGCTTCCCCGCTCCTCCTCTCTCCTCTAATGGACGTAGGACTCGTCCAGCAACGCCGCAGACACGCTCCCATCGCCTCCCGTGCGCTGTAGCATCGAGCAGGAGCTCGCCGGCGCACCGGTCCACGGGACCCCGCCGTTCCCCTATAAATAGGACCCCCCCCCCCCCCCCCCCCCCCC